>PVIW01000807.1:319033-391174 GCA_004026585.1 Noctilio leporinus
GGAAGGATGGATGGATGGATGGATGGATGGATGGATGGATGGATGGTCATGCAGCCTCTTTAAACCTACATTCTCCTCTGCAAAATGGGGGAAATAGTAATAACCTCCCAGGGGTGTTGTAAGGATTAAATTAGATAATGGGGTTAAAGTCCCTAGAATAGTACCTAGCATTCAGAAAAATACTTATTGAATGAGTAATGATGACTATTTAAGCACAAGTGTAAAGACACTCTTGACAGATAGCTCGTGACAAATGGATTTTGCATATCCTCTGCCAGGATGCTTAGAGAGGAGGGAGCCTAGGACACGATTGTTAGAAATAAAACCCAGCAGTAACCATTAATATAGGAAGATCTTGCTTGGGATATCCTGTAAGTCCTTTAGGACAAGGAAGAACAGAGCTAAGCACTTACTTTGTGCAAATACACTGTTCTAAGCACTTTACATATGTTAACTCATTTAACCCCCACTATGACCTGGTATGGTATGCAGTGTTATCATCCCCACTTCCCATATGGGGAAACAGAGGCACAGAGAGGTGAAGTAAGTCACCCAAGGCCTTACAGCCAGGATGTGGCCTGACTTCCAAGGCTACCCTCGTAACTACTTGAGAAGCTCACAAAGACAGCCTACTACTGAGTAGCCATTACCAAGGACAGGGATTGTATCTGATGTCTTTCTATCTGTCCCCAGCAAGGTACCTGCCATGTAGCAGGTTCTCAGTCAGTGTCTGTGGAATGAATGAATGAACAAACAAATGAACGAGTGAATCTGCACACCAGCAACCCTTAGAGCAGTGTGACAGGCTCTGATAATGGTCTCAGGAGACAAGGGGCAGGGGTTAGTACCTAAATCTTCTAAGATGACTGTGCCATATCTCAGTGATTGGCATGGTCCATCTTAATGCTCTCTTAGGACACATGCTTTGCTGCCCATTCCTGCTATCATTACCCGTAAGTGGCCTTGTTGTTATTGCCCTGATCTTAACCAGAGCCTCCGTTGTCATTCCAGTCCTTGTAGAGCAGGAGGGAGCAAGTGGACCTGGTGTCAGGGAAACCTCGTTCGAGACTCAAAGCTGGAGGTGGAGATCGTGGCCCACTCCTGCCACCAACACTCATGTGCCATTGGGCAGTCACACCCCCCTCTGAGCCTCACTTTCCTCAGCACAAGAGGAATAATAGTAATTAATACCTTTCTTGTTGTGAGGTGCACTTGTGGCCAGGAAACATACTGCTTGGGAAACAGGAGCAAGAGGTGTGGTGGTTCTGGAAGGTTGTGATTTACAGGCTGGTTTCAGGAGCAGATGGCTCAGTCATGAAGGTAGGAACAACAGGAGGCCATGAGAAACGTGAATGGCAGCCCTGTGCCCTGTCAGCCCCAAAGTCACTTCTCTCCTACCGGTCACAATGCCTGAAATGTCCCCCATTTGATTAACTCCTGGCATGAAGACCTGATGTCTTGGGAAGGATCCCGTTTTAATGCACACAAGGTACAGATAGTGTGACATCTGAATCCCTGGCAAAGGCAGTCCTTGGCCTCTCCCAGCATAAGCTTAGCTCAGAGGGCACGAGACACAGCTGGGGGCAGAGGTCCCATGGGGAAGCCACATGCCTGGGATGGCGTGAGGAGCAACAGGAGGACCCTAAAAATGGAGCAGAGAGCTGCCTGGAGCAGCTTTCTTCCCTTTGAACTTTGTGCCAACGAGCAGCAGCATGGACGCGGACTCCACTCGGCCCAGAGGGGAGGCTCTGCCAGCCCCCGGGCACCTGTCCCAGAAGCCTAATTACTGGCTCTCAATGGGCAGTCAGCTCGCTGATTGAGAGTCCTTGGGGAGAAGGCACTGTTGAAATCCTGAAATACTCTGAAAGAAGCACCTTTATTCCTTCACCAGAGCAGAACGTGGCATCTCACCTCTCACCCCTCATGTTCCAGGAAGGTGTTACTGAGGGCAGAAGAAGCTGCTCACGGGTCCTCATTAAATCCAACCACGTCTCTCCACCTTCACTGTCATGACCCTGTCCATCTACTGTCCTCTCTGCCCTGGCGACAATGCAGCCTCCCCACTAGTCCATTGCATCCCACTCGGCAGACAGAGGAATCTTTTCAAATTTCAGGTGGCTTCACAGCTCTGCCTAAGACCCTCCAGCAGCTTCCATCCCTTCGAGTCAGTCTGCGTGTCCTCCGTGTGCCCTTGAGGTCTGGCTCGGGTTCTTTCTCCTGCTCTGCCCTGTATCCCACTCTCCTGCCCCCCTTCACTCCTTTCCTGCCATGCGGACCTCTGCTGCTTCTCCAACAACTGGGCTTGTTTATTCCCTCCTAAGGAAGGGCCTTTGCATAAGCTGTTCCTCTACCTGGAATCCTCTTTCCCATGTTCTCCCCACAATTAGCTCCTTCTTGTTCCTCCAGGTCTCAGCTTACTTTCTTCTTAACTCAGAAAAGCCCTCCCTAACTAACCCAGTTAGAGTAGCTCACCTCACCCTCAGCCCCCACAGGCACATCACTTTGTATTTATTTGCTGTTTATTGTTCATCGTCTTCACTTGTCTTATTTGCTGCTGTGTCCCCAGCAGTTAGAGTAGTGCCTGGCACATAGTAGGGCTTCATGGCTGTTGGATGGATGATCTCTACCAGGAGAAATGGTTAATCCTAACAGCTACATAATCAGCCCCTGCAGGTCAGGACATGGCATTGTGGAGCTGTAACTTCATGTTGTCCTCACTGTATAAAACCCGACAAGGAAGTATCCCCATTTTACAGTTGAGGAAACTGAGGCCCCAGGGGTTCAGGCAACTGTCCCAAGATCATGTAGAGAGTGAGAAGCAGAGGCCCAGTCTGCCTGAGCCTAAGTCCTCACTTTTACTACTGTGTTATTAAAATGGGTGTTATCATCCTTGTTTTACAGACAGGAGAACAGAGTCTCAATGAGGTGTGTCATGGGCCTAAAGGACTCAGCTCCAAAGAGCTGGGGCTGGGGTTTGAACCCAGAGTGCTGCTTTCTCTGTAAAACATCAGGAGGCCCAGGCAGCGAAGAGGCTGGCCCAGCCAGGCAGCCGTCTGTAATCTGTCTGTAATCAGCAGGCTGTCCAGTTTGGCAGCAGGGTCTGGGGTGCAGGGCAGACCCTCAAGGAGAGGAGGTCACAGTAATACTAATATCTAACATTTATTGCTGCACATTTGGCAACGTTCTAAATGCTTCCTGTGCATTAACCATCTTCTTGAAAACCTAAGGAAGGAGATAGCATTATCATCCCTGTTTTGTAGATGACAAAACTAAGGCATGGAGAGTGTATGTGACTTATGCAAGGTCACCTAACTAGGAAGTGGTGAAGCAGGAATAAACCCAAGCGCTAACCACTGCACAGCCAGGCATGGCTCCCGAGCTCTCAGGTTCAGAAAAGAACTCTTGAGTCCAGCAGTGTAAACAAAGCCTGTCGCCCAGGGCCTGGTACCAGATTCTGATCCTCGGGACCCTTGGGGGCTCTCAGGATGGTCAGCTCTGGAGGCTGGTGACAGTAGGCAGGGGGACAGACCCCCAGCTCTGCCACCACGCACTGTATGCTCTCAGCCAGGCCTCTCAACCACTCTAAGCCTCAGATTCCTGGGTTCTAAAACAGGCTCAGGAGTTCACTGGGATGTTGTAAGGAGAGGAGGAGAGAGAAGACAGAACTGAGTGATGCCCCCACCCATCCTAGAGCCCTACAACTCGCACGATGAGCAAACAGTGACCGACAAAAAACACATGGCTTCCACCTCAGCTTCAAGCCCTGCTCCGCCACTCACTGAATTCGCAGTATCGGGCAAGTGACTTACCTCTCTGTGCCTGTATCCTGGGTAAATGAGGATAATTATAGTATAATTTGAGATTACAGTCATTAATCCACATAAGACACTTGAAAAACAGTACCTGGCCCAGAGTAAGCTCTAAATGGGAGCTGTTGTTTATCAGAAGATTACAAATGTTAAAATACTAGCTTTGGCCTCCCTCGTAACCAGGGAGACTCTCTCAAACAAGGTTGCCATGAGGTCAGAGAATGGAAACGAGGAAGCTGTGTGCTCCTGGGCCCTTACTTGGTGACAGCCTGGGTGTTCCCTGCCGGCAGCCCCTCACCACAAGCCGCCTCCCTCCCCTCTGCACCTTCGTTTTCCCCCAGGATTCAAGTCCTTCCCCGCGGGTGCTGGAGCAAAGTGCTTGTCAAGTTTATGAGCTTTCAGAGCCACTTGTAGCGACAACCAGACCTCCCATTTTTATAAAGACTGCGATAAGGGAAGAGTTTACGAGATTAGAGGTTTGTCATCATCCTCCACTTTGATGTCTGTCTGTCTCGCTCTCACTTTCCTCCTCTTATAAAACCGATGCACAAGCTGGGAACAGCAGCCTGGGCCCCATAAACTTGCTGTTCAAATAAAGGAGACATTTAGGGCCAGGTTGAAGCACCATTTAAAGGTGATTGCTCTACAATGACCGCGTCTGGGCAATTTGTCATGAAGTGTCCCAGATGTTGGCCAAAGATCCCTTGTTCAGCAAATCTTGCTGTTAGCCCATAGTTTTCAACTCTTGGCCCTTTAAAACTGAGAAGGTGTGGGATGTTTTGCCAGATTTTTGGAATCCAGGTATTTTTAAAGTCACTTTTGAAGAAACCATCTATCCCTGGGAAAGTTTGGGCTCAGCCTCAGAAGAACCCTCCAGACTAAACTAGGATCCCCAGGTCCCTCTGCGTCCACAGGAGACTTTATGACCCAAGAATGTTCCAGTCCAGGGACAGGGCAGGCTTATTCCAATTCTCTTCGGGTTCACAAACTGCCGTGACACAGGCAGAGCCACCTGATACACAGGCAGCAGGCACATCGACATACCGTCCCGTGCTGGGCGGGAGGCCCCTTGCTGTCCATGCCTACCCCTGTCTGCCCGTCAAGCCCTGTGTCCTGCACCCCTGCACTCACAGACTTGGGGCTCCAGCTGCAGGCCTTCAGCCTTGCTATGCAGCTTCAAACCTCCACACTTTTACTCAGGTTGTTCCATCTGCCTGGACTTCTCCCGTTTCGTTCTTTTGTCTTGTCTTCCTTCAAGACAGCGCAAGTGTTATCAGCTCTAGAAAGAGCAAGGTTAAGGCCCCCTGCTCTGAGCTCCCAGGTCCAGCACCTCTGGGGAGCCCATGCATTCCTGGCACTGGTCACTGCATGAACCAGCAGAGGCCAACGCAGGGGGACTGAGGCGTGAGGAGTCCAGGTCCTGGGCAGGCTGCTCCGAAGAAAGGGTAGAGAGCACCAGGATGGCCACTTGAGCATCAGCCTAGGACCACCACTGGCTCCCCTGCTGTTAGAGAATAAAATCCCAAACTCCATCAGTGAGCACACAAAGCCCATTGAGACGTAACCTCAGATCACCTTTCTTTACCTGTATCCTACTCCACCCCACCAGTATCGCAGGCTGCAGCCACCCTGCCATGCCCTTCACCCCTTCTGTGCACACACTGCCTGAAATGTCCTTCTTTTCTTCTGGCCCCAACAGGCTCCTGTGCATCCTTTTATACCCAGTTCAAATGGCTCCTCCTCTGGAAAACCTTTTTTGAGGACCCTTCTAGCTGTGGCCCTCAAGGCCAGGGACACTCTGTTCTCACGCACTCTGCCTAGTGTCCAACACAGAGCTGCACATAATGATTTTACTTAGAAAAACCTTGTTGGGCATTTTGTTTGTTTTTAAGTATGTCTGTCTTCAGGTCAAGGGCAGGCCCTAGTGAGACCATACACAGGACCTCAAATCCTCAGTGTTTAGAAGGGCTAGGATGTGGAGGCAGAAGCTGAGCTGAAGGCTTAGTTAAGACTTTGTTTATTTAGGTTTAGAGAGAGGGGAAAGAAGGAGGTGGAGAGAAACATCAATGTGTGGTTGCCTCTTGCACACCCCAACTGGGGTCCTGGCCCGCAACCCAGGCATGTGTCCTGGTTGGGAATCAAACCGGTGACCCTTTGGTTCACAGGCCAGCATTCAACCCACTGTGTCATACCAGCCAGGGCATAGCTACAGTTTAAGGAGAGAACTTACCCTTCCCAGGGATCCAGATAAGAGGATGCTCCAAGGCAAATGGGGCTCCAAAATTCTGCTGTGTGCCTAGAAAATGCTGCCCGGGACAGTTCGTAACCTGAGACCCCGCTCCAAGCCCCCCCAGCACCACCCAGAGATGGCTACAGATGGGAAACAAGCTGGAGGCCAGAGATGCGCTGCCCGTTCTCACTCGTTGGCCCTCCTTTCAGTGTGGAGCTCAACGCTGACCTTGCCCGAGCAGCAGGGAAGATGCTGGGCTGTCACTCCACTTCCACTCTGACGGCCTAAGACCACATTGGCTTTTTCAGCAGCGTTTGGCTTGTGGTCAGCTCAAACCCCCAGATCTTTTTCACTGGGATGTCTGCCAAAGCCACATCTTGTGCGTTTGATTTATGGCTTGGGTTAGCTGAGGCCTGTGCCTGCTCCCCAGAAGCCAACTGGAGGAGGGCAATGGTTTCTGTACCCCTAGGAGGAAGAGAGATCGCAGGCCCCCCAAGCCTCAGCGTGAATGTGGGCAAACTCCCCTTCTCCCTGTTTGTGTTTCCTGGTCCCTTCTCTCTGAGGCGCCAAATACCAGGACCTCTTGAATGGGATTTTCATGAGCGTTCAAGTCACAGGTTACCAGGGCTCCATTAGCCCAACCTTTCAGGTTTCTGGGTGAAGCCGTGCTTTTAGAAATGATGCAGAAGGGCAAGGAGAGAGGCAGGTATTAGAGGCCCAGGCTCCTGAGCCTGGTGTCCGTGTGCCCTGGAGAAGGCCCGTCGTTGCTGTGAGCCTCAGTTTCTCATCTGCAGAATAGATGGAAGTGACAAATCCCAACCTCATGGCTTTGTTAGGACGAAGGCTTGTACCACCTTGGCAGATACTGTTCTTGCTCAACCAAACATTCTTCTCTCCAGGGATTGCATTTTAAATGCCACCTTTTCAGAAAGGCCTGACATTCTGACCACACTCCCTCCAGGCAATCGCAGATGGTGTTGAAGGATTTGTGCTGTCCGTTGCTCCTTCCTTCTGTCACTCTCGCTAGACCCTCAGCTCCATCAGGGCAGGGACCATGTTTCTTCATTCGCCACTGTCCTCCGGCCCCAGCACAGGGCCCGATTTCAGCAGTGTGTGCAGAATGTCAGGGACTAAACATGCCTTCAGACTTTGTCTACAAATGCTAATTGTGTTAGGTGAGCAAGGGATCCAGGGGAAAGCATGTTTATTTCCCTCTGCCACCAACAAGGCCACTTCCCCACCCTGGCCCTCTGGGTTCCCAGCTATAAAATGAGATGTAAAGTGAGAGATTGAACAAACTCTTCTCTAAAGTCCTTCTAGCTCTCAAAGACTCTTAAGTCGGCGCAGGAAGGGGAAGAAAATTGTATTGAATTTGTATTGCCTGTTGGGTTGAAAAAAACAACTTCTGCCAGGAAATCTCTCTTACTCTGTCACTTTCTCCACTGGCCTGGAAAAAACTGCCCTGCGCAGGCCTGGGCCTGTGTAACCCACACTGGAAAAGTCATAGGCCCCCTCCTGCCCTGGGCGGGGTGGCGGGGGCCCCTGAAAGGTGTGTGGCAGCTGCTTCCCTGGGGGGTCCGGGGGTTTGTTGCCTTAACCGAGCTCATGGGCAGGTAAAAAATTCCAGACATGTTCTCTGCTGACAGCTAATTGTGTCCTTTATTAATGACCATGGCTTTCTTGGGGCAGGTGGGAGGAGGGAGGAGGCCAGCCTCAGCCTAGGGGGCTCCCTCAGGTAGAGCTGATGACCACATTTCTGGATCCCATAGAAGGGGAAGTGCTACATGAGGTGACCCCAAAAATGTACCCCCTCAGCTGGAGAGGGGAGGGGCTTTCTCAGGCTCCCCAAGTCCCAGCAGGGGTGGCTGGTGCTGACAAAATAAGGCAGGGATTTGGGAATCTTGCAGCCCAGATTCTGGGTCCTAAGTCAGCCCCTCAGAAGGCAGCCACCAAAGTACAATGGATGGTCTGTGGGGAGGGCCCACAGGGGACAACAACCCGTGGTAGCTTGAGGATGTTCCCCAGGTCCGTCCGGCCATCACCCACTTGTGGCACCAGGACTGGACCCTCCCAGCCCTTCCTCAGTGACCCACTACACCACCTGTCAATACAGCAGCCAGATGTGCTGGGGGACTCGCCTGGCCCTGCCAGATGTGTCAAGCTTTCCCAACACATCCGGCTTCCCCTCAGGCACATTGTGATTATTATTTAACACTCGCTTTTCCAGCATCTGTGAGGCCAGAGGATTATAGGCTGGGAGGCTCAACCCCCCTGAGGGTCTGGGGGTCCAGTTTTCTCAAGGGCCCCATGAGGACCTTTATAAGCCCTGTTGCAGTGAGAACCTCAAACTGGAAGGAGGGCTTTTGTGAAGCTCTATTTGTTCCCCATTTCCTCACTAGGATCCCATGTTAGCCTAGGGAGGAAGGTAGAGTGTGCAGCATTAACCTCAATTATTGAAGAAAGGATGTGAGGCTCAGAGAGGGACATAGTGAAGAAGTAGCTGAGCTTGGGCTTGAACCAGGCAAAGGAAATTGAGGTGCAAAGGCCCTGGGGCTAGAGGTGGCCTGATGTGCTCCAGGACAGCCAGGAGTCCACTGGCTGGAACGGAGTAGACAAAAGGGAGGGTAGTAGTAGTAGCAGGTAAGATCAAAGAGGCAAAGGGAGTACAATTTACAAAAGAGAATGAAATAACTACCAGAGAAGTAAATGGGGCTTTTGTGCTCCAGGTGAGATGGGAGCTATTGAAGGGCTTTGAGCAGAGAAGCAACCCACAGCTGATTCCTATCCTGTGGAATCATTTTGGCTGATACATTGGGAGCAGACTGCCACCAAAGGAAAGTGGGGAGATGGTGGTGGGAGGGCTAGTGTGAAAGCCAGGCCACCAGTCAGGAGGCCACTGCTGCAATCTGACAGCTACTAGTCCCCTACCCCTCTGTCTTCCCTGCCAGTGTGGGTATCGGGACTCCTGGGCTGCAGCCCCTGCTCCATCAGCGACTAATCAGCTATGTGACCTTAGGCAAGTCATTGTTCATGGCTAGCTCATTTATTCTGTACTCTGAAAATGAGAAGCTTGAACCAAAAGATCATAAATATTCTCAACTTCCAATGACCAGCCTCCACCTGCCTCTCTAGCCTCATCTCCCACTCTTTCAGCCTTGAACTTCAGGCTTCAGTGACCCTGGACTCTTTGTAGCTCCCCGTGCACAAGCTGGACTGTTTCATGCCTCTGGGCCTTTGCACAGGCTGTCCCTGCCACTTGTGATGCCCTCGCCCATCCACACCCCTGCTCTTCATCAGGTCTGGGTGGCATCTCTTCCAGAGGCTGCCCCTGACCCATGCCCTTCCTCAATGCCCCTGGGCACGTAGATAGGCCCCATTGATCTTTAAGAGACAATAGAATGAAGTGGATGTGGAGACAGGGCTGGCTCCCAGCAGCAACTCTGGAGTTGCCCTGTGTTTCTGAGCCTCTGTTTCCGCATCTGTAAAATAGAGATAATTATATTTCCTGCTCCCAGGGTCAAGGTGAGGATGCAGTGAGATTGTAAAGCACCAAACCCAGTGCCTGGGTAACAGCCTGGGATCTGTGATGCCGGATTCTAGCTGCAGAGAAAGGGTTCTGAGTAAACCATGTGGCCCCAGACCACTTGAGGGGCTTTGGCCAGGACCTCAGGACAGCTTTCCAGTGGTGCTGTGGCCCAAGGGTATACCTGTCCACCCCTCCTGTCACCAGCCCCTCCCTCCGCTCACCTCTTCTATCAAGGCCTGGTCAAAGCTGCCTGCCGGCAGCCACACAGCACTTGGAAATGTCCTTAATTGCTTCACCAGAGTGGGGAGTCACCCTGCAGGCAGATAATTAAAAAGTTCAGAGCTTGATTAATTGGGAGGAAATTGGAGGAATGGGGCGGCCTGCTGGGCGGGCGGGAGCTCCCAGCCCCGAAGTGAGGATAGCATGAAGGGAGGCAGGCCAGAGCTGGGACTGGGGGCCTCACATAGGATCCAGGGGCTGGAAAGGCCAGCGAGAAACACCCTCACCTGCCTTTGCGGATTGTGGGGTCTCACTCCCCCAGGAGACTGAGCTCTCCCACCCCTTCACACTCACAACAGGGGAGGAGCTGTCAAGAGGCACAGTGGTCATGAAAGTTCCAGTTACTCCTGCCTTGAGGCCAAAGGATCTCTGCCAGGCAGTGAACAGAGCAGGCATGGTGGCTGTCCTCATGGAGCTCACAGTTGGGCAGGTGGGAAGGTGGGACATGGGGAATCAAATGTTAACCAACTGCTAAGAAGGGCAAAGATGGGATGCATTAGAGCCATTCCTGAGGGCATAAGGGGACCTCTGGGGGCTCTGACATGGTCCAGGGGTGCCCCAGAAACTAAAACAAAATCTCCAGGCTACACACAAGCTGAATGACCTTAAGCACAAGATTCCACCTTTCTGAGCCTTCAGTTAGTCAACAAACACTTCCTGAGACCTCTTGTCCGTCATTTTTCGGCCATTGTGGGTTCCTGCTGTCACCGGGCTTATGGCCTGAGGGAGGCAGAGCATCTCGGCCATGTAATCATGAAGTGGGGGGTGCAATGTGGTGCGTCCTCAGGAGCGCAGGAGAGTGGCTGCAAACCCCGGTCCTAGGAGAACCAGAAGCTGATTTGGGCTGGAGCTGAGATTTGAAGGATAAAAAGGAGTTAGCCAGACTGGAGCTAGGGCAGCGCACGCATCAGGCGGAGGGAACTGCCTGAGCAAAGGCCCAGAGGTGAGACTGAGCACTGGTTATGGGGGAGCTGGTCACGGCCCACTGGACAGGACCTCAGGGCACAGCTGGGAGGTGCTGGGAGCTGAGGCTCGACTCCTCGCAGGAGAAGCTGAAGCAGGCTGGCCACGCCGCAGGCGAGCGCAGGGGAGCCATTGAAGGTTCTTGAGCAGAAGAAGGACAGGGTAGGTAGCCGGTGTAGAGGCTGGCCTGGGGAAGCTCTGGAGTTCCCCTTCAGGCAAAGAGGAAGCATAGTAACACAGTCCCTGCCACTGCCTTCTGACTTCTGTCGTTCTGCCAGCTGCTGGCAGGGAACCACAGAGCTGGGTCCCAGCAGGGGCAGGAGGGGACTTGGGCACATGGTGCTGGGGGGCCAAGGTGGCTGATCTCCCCTGGGTGGTCCAAATAGGAGCTACCATCACAGGGGAATGACGCTGAGGTACTCCCTGGACTAATCTGGCTAGGCAGGACCCCCCTTTCAGGGATGCGGGTGAGGGCAGAGGGCAGGGAGGGGTACTGTCATCAGGCTAGAGAGCTGAGAGGCTTTGGGAGGCAGAGGTTAGAAAGAACATGGACTGTGGGGGCGCAGGCTCTGCCCCTAACTCCCTGAGTGACTTTGGACAAAGTAAGTGCTAGGGAAGCCCCAGGCCCAGCTCTGGCCAGGCACAGAGATCTGGTAGCCACAGAGATCAGCAACTGCTATCCCAGGAACTCACTGCCTCCTGCGTGGCTTTGCCCAAGACACAGAGGATCGGGGGCCCAGCCCAGCCCAGCTCGGCCCAGCTCAGGGGAACTGACCGCTGGCTCAACCTCAGCAGCAAAAACAAGGCGCATGCAAAATGCAAAAGCCACTTTGCATGAGAGAGACCCCCCACACCCTGCCCACTCAGCCACAAGAACAACACAAGCTCATCCCAGACATACGCACAGCACAGCACAAGCCGCAGAAAATACACAAATCGGGTTTTGCACAGTTCAGAAGAGCATAGGGCCCGAGGACCAGTCAGAGTCCCACTGCTGTAAGGGGCCGTAGAGAAGGTCCTGCCCAAGCGCAGAGTGGGCTCACAGGGGCTCACAGGGGCTCACAGGCCAAGGGGCCATAAGGGCAGCCGGGCCCAGGCCTCCATGCTCCGAGGCCAGGCCTCTTTCTTCCGTTCAGTCCAATTGCTTTCCCTGATCCAAACCCAGAACTTCTTGGAGATCCCAAGGCAAAAGAGTATGTCATCTGCCCTTCATACCTGGCACTGCTCAGCCTGGAACCCAGTCCCTTGGCCCCTCTGCCCACAGTGGCCAGCACTAGGCCTGGCTAGAGTAAGGTGTTCCAGAACCTTCTTACAGGCAGAGCCTGGGCCTTTTGTCTCAGTGTCCCTGTGCCTGGCACATAATAGGAGCCAAATGAATGCCTATTGAATAAATTCATCACTCACCATCTCCCCAGTTGGACCCACAGTCCTGAGGGCTACACCTTTGTCTCTGTCATCACAAGTGGTGAGCCAAGAATGAATAAAGATAACTACAGCAAACATATGTATAGTGTTTAATGTGAACCAGGCAGGCACTGTGACAAATGCTTTCACTTTATTACTTCATGTAATCTTTGCAACAAATACAAGGTCGGTGTCATCATCATCCCCATTATACAGACAAGGCAACTGAGGCACAGAATTTAAAAACTTGCCCATGGTCACACTGTCAGCAAGAGGCAGACCTGGGATTTAGGCTTGGCAGCCTGCTCCACAATTCATGCCCTGGTTCAGTGTCACTAGACCTCCTGCTCAGGTTCTCAGTAGTTGGAGCTAAACTGTGCCGAGCCATGGCTCTGCCTAGAGCCACCGGACACCCAGAAGACAGGGAAGCTCTTCCCCACCCGTGAGGCCCGCCACTCTGGGCCCGAGTGCCTTTGACTTCATTGTAACATCAGTCACTTTGGGGAGTAAGCCAGAATCTCAGGGAGGAGAGGGGGGAGCAGAGCAGCAAACCAACCAGGGAGGCTCCAAGGATCACCCAGTGCCAATTAGCAGCCCCTCCGTGCCAGGCCCAGATGGAGCCCTGCCTTGGCCTGACTCAGGGCTCATTCGGTCAATTATCACCTATCCCTGGAGCCCAGGGGGCAGTCGGGAGAAAATCTGTTTCCCTGTAATCCTCCTCCCCCTGTCCGGCCGGCTGCCATCCATCCCCACCTGGGGCTGCCTGGCCACGGGCTCGAAGCATCAGCAGAAGGCTGGTGCTGGCCAGCTGCTTTGTCCTCCAGTTCTGTGTTTGGGGCTCAGGCTTTGCCTGTCCCTTTCTGGATGACCCCCTCAAGCCCTATCCTCTCACAGGAGGCCTGACAAGATGGCCTCCGATCCTGACATCCAGCCACATGATAACTTCTGTGTCTGGTAATACCTGGCACAAAGGTCTTTGGAACCACAACAACTTGCAGTCAAACTTCAACTCTGCCATTTTAGAAGCTGTGTGACCTTGGCATGGTCCCTCACCCTTTCTGAGCCTCAGTTTCCTCATCTGTAAAATGGGGGGTGGGGTGATAATGTTACTTCAGTGGACGGTCATGTGAATTTAGGGAGAAAATCCATGTAAATCACTTGTACTGGGCCCTGCACCTGGAAAGCACGTGATAAATGGGAACTATTATTGCTCTTGCACGCTGGATGAGTAATCACAGCTAATATTTATAGAGCACTTGCAAGGTGTTCTAAGTGCTTTGTGTATGTGAAGCTATCAGACCCACAGCCCTCACCCTCAAGTTGCTCCTGTCCAGCTGGGGAGACAGACCTGGCTTCATTCAGAATGAATGAAACACCTACTATGTGCCAGATCCTTATTAGTGGAGTTTAAAGACCTAGTCCCTACCCCAACCAGGGCTCATCAACCAGTGGGCAGAGCACAGAGAAGTCACATAGGGTTAGATCCAGTGGTGGGGTGAAGCAGGTATGCACTACCTTGGCTCACAAGGGCCAACTGTAGGCATTTCTTCCCAACTCATCTTGTTATCTCATCTTGGTAGTTGGGAGCATCTACATCACAGAAATCAGCGGACCCCACGCTCCCAGTCAGCCATTTTCCAGCCCACACTGCCTACGGAGCGCGTGTCTGAGGTGCCGCAGCGGAGGTCTGAATGATCTGCTATAGAGAGTGGAGGGCAGGCCTCCCACAGGTACACAGGTCAGGTTCACCAATCTCAGGGCACAGGATGATATGGGAGAAGGGCATTCAGGGAAAGGGACCTGTGTGTGTGCAACCAGGGCATTGAGGGAACTGCAAACAGATCAGAGAGGTGACAGATGGGGCTGGAGAAGTATACGGGATAGTTTCCTGCGATGAAGGGTGTTTCCAGGATACTGCACTTGCAGTTTGAAAATCCAGATGAGTAGGTTGCCCTGGCGGACAGGACCCCTGGGAAAAACCCCTGGGGAGAAGAAACCAGATATGGGGCGGGATCTGAGTAACCATGTGGCCTGATGGAGTTGAGATGATAATGGTGACACCAAACCTTTCTTTTCTGATTCCCACAACATCCTGTAAGGGGTATATTTGTTCACTCAACAAATATATATTGGGCATCTACTACGTTCCTACCATTCTGTCACGAGTTAGGGACACAATGAGACCAGACAAACCTGGTTCCTCTGCCCCTACCCAGGTCCTTCAGTGCGGGGAAAAGACAGCACATGCATTTACAGACGTCTCTAATATACAGGTGACCCTTGAACAATGCAGTGATTAGGGGCACCAATCCCCCACCCCCACCCCATGCAGTCAATAATCTCCCTATAACTTCTGACTCTACAGTCAGCCTTTCAAATCTGTGGATTCAGCCAACCTCAGATGGAAAATAGTATTTTCGATCGCATTGAGAATGTGAAAAATTATTCTTAATCCATGGTTGATTGAATTCATAGATATGAACAAAACCCAGGTATGAAGGGACTCCTGTATTTATTGAAAAAGAAATCCAAGTATAAGTGAACCTGTGTGGTTCAAACCCATGTTGTTCAACGATCAACTGTAATTACAAATTGTGATGTGAGCCAATGAAGGAAATGAACACAGACAAACATGTGAGAGAATCGCTTTAGTCTGGGGGTCAGGCAGGGCCTCTCCAGGAGGTGGACCCTGAAGGGTAAGAAGGGTCAGCCATGGGAAGCACACCCAATGAGGGGAGGCTCCCGGAGGAGGCAGCGCAGGAAGTCTCAGAGGGGGCCAGGACACACTAATAGAAGAGGACAGCCGGGAAAGTGGTCCAGATGGAAGGGCTGGCACGGTGTGAAGGGGAGAGCGGGCAGCCACCCACCAGGAGGGTCCAGGAATCACCAGCAGATGGAAGGGGCATGCTAAGCTGGGCAGGCTCTCACGTGAGGGGGAGCCAAGAGGATCTTGGCCTTGGAGCCAAATCCTTTTGGCATCTATCCAGATGGTCCTAGACCCTCACAGGAGGCTTGTGTCCCATTCTACAGCAGAAAAAACTGAGGCTCAGAGAGGTCAGCTGCTCAGCGAGAGCCAGGGCTCTCCCTTTATTCAGCCATCCAGGAAAGGTTGTTGCCTAAGAGGAAGGTGAGAGGGAAGGAGGGAAGGCAAGAGGCTCAGGGGCCCTAGAACCAGCGCAGCAAAGTGGACAGGCGCCCGGAGCAGGAGCTGCCAGTCCCTGGTCAGCACTCATGGGCTGTTGACGCAATGCGCATCCCATACAGGTGGTGTAGTGTGGTGGTCAGGGAAGTGGTCCCTGGAGTCAGACCACCCGGGATCGAATCCCAGCTCTGCCACTGTGAGCCCACATCCAGAAAGCCGCTTTACCTCAGCGCTTTTGTTGCCCCATCTGAAAACGGGGGTGATAACATCATCCCCGTCCCAGGCCTAGGGGAGGTTTGGATGAGTTATTACAAGTTAAGTCCTTAAAACAGCCCCAGCTTTTCATAAGTACTCAATAAATGTCAGCCATTTCCTACGTCTGTTGTGGAAGCCCTAGCAGCTCCCCAGGGGCACTCATTGCCATCCTTGCTGGTGTCACTCTGGCCTAGTCAGCGTGTCAAAGCCCTGTCTTCCCCTCACCTGGCACCTCCTTAAGGACTAGGCTGGAGCCGCTTCTTCTCTGAGATTCCCACAGGGCCTGGTTCAAGTGGCATCAGTAGGTGGTTGATGATTAGGACAGTTCCTACCATCTGGAAGCTTCCTCCAAAAGCTGGCAAAGCAGGGCCTCAGGGGTGGGGGTGCCATTTTCTAGCGACAAGCCCTGAGATTGTAACTGCAACCCTTAACCCCTCCCAACGCTAGGCCAGTACTGCTCATTGGTTGCGGTTCTCATGGCCACTTTATAGGGTAGTTGCTCTTACTGATGAGAAAACTGCAGGACACCCAGGAGGTTTGGTATTTAAATTAGATAGTTTAATAATGCCAGGATTGTTCTAGGCATTTTTCCCTAAATTAACCAAATGTCATAGTCACCATGACTCTAAGAGGTAGATATTATTATCCCTCTATTATAGATGAGGGAACAGCTTATGTGACTTGCCCAAGGTCACACTCCTGGCCCAGGTGGCACTGGCATTTGCCAGGCAGCCTGCAGGCTAGCCACCACTCCTCACTGCATGATCTCCAAAACTCAAGCTCCTTCCACTGGAGCAGGCAGTTTCTAGAAGCTCTTATGCAGAGTGTCTGCTGAGTGCCAGGTTCTGAGCTAGGCCTGGGGGAAGGAGCTGTGAATTAGACAAGGCTCCAATCCTCGGGGAGCTGAGAGTATGGCCTGGAGATCCCTTGATGAATAATTATGGCAGAGGAGTAAAGCCCTCTGGACTCGGGAAATGTTGGCACCAAGAAGAACTGGGAGTCTGAGGCTAGAGCTGGTAGAAGGGCTGCGGAGGGGTGATATGCAAAAACTTGGACTTGAAAAATAAGCTTGAAGCCTGGGGCTGGAAAAACGATTTGGGAAATTTATGTTAGCCATTTATACATGAGGAAAGGGATGCTCAGAGAGGTGGAGTTGCTTACCAAAGGTCACACAGCATTCTAGCACAGCATGTGATCCAGGTAAGAGCCCCTGGCCTGTGGACAAACAGTTGAGCCGCATTTCACCCCAAAGAGGAATTTGCCCCTTGCAAAGCTCTTTTTTTGTCCACCTTGTCACTTATGCCTTGTATGATCTCCCCCAAGTCACCATGGCAGAGCTGGGACTATGAACCCCAGCAAGTGGAAAAAAAACAGGCCAGGAAAGGGGCAGGGCCTACAGCCCAGCCCAGGGCCAGGAAGAAGGGTAGGGTAGATTGGCACACAGGCCCACACAGAAGCGGTCACCCCTTGCAGAATCTCAGCCCTGGGCTGTAGGGCCTAAACCCAAAACCTGAGCATCCCCCAGAGCAAGGAAGGAGGCCGAAGGCCCAGTGAGATCCCAGATGGCTGAATACCCACCAAGTGCAAGCACTGCCCTCCTCCGGCTGTCCCTAGTACTGCAGACCCCTTTATTTTAATAAATCAATCGAACACCTATTCTTACAACAGCTGCTATTCATGAGGCACCTGTGCTGTGCAAAGCCCCATGTCATGTGCTTTATGCACTTTTACCAAATGCTCACAATGGTGTGAAGAAGTGGGCTTTGGAATCATAATTTCACAAATAAGGGAAGAGTCTCTCGTAAGGTTAAGCCACTTGTCCAGGGCCTCACGACTACTGCAAAGCCAAGCTGGGATGCAAACCAGGTCTCTCTGCTTCCAAAGCCAGTTTTCTTGCCCACTCAACCACATCGCCTTTCTACATGCCCTGCACTGTGCTAGGACTTTTCTACTGTAACATAATCATCTCTGTCATCTGTACCCAGGACTCGAGCTCCAGGAATCCGGGTTTGCATCCCAGGAATCCGGGCCCAGCCAGCCATTAGTCAGCAAGATGGGCCACGGGCACAGCCACAGACCTCTCCAGAGTTTTCAGACTAAGTCAGGATTGGTCCTAGATGCTGTGTGGCACAGCCAACCTGGAGTAAGGAAGGAAGGCTTGTCAAGGGCCTCAGCTAAATGCATACATAGCTTTAGAGACAGGAAAGCAGGTAGCCTGGAACCTTCTAGGGACAGCTAGGACTGCCACATTGGAGAGTGGAGACTGCCCAAGAACTTCAGGAGATGGTGCTCCTCAGCAGTGAGGCTGCGTGGCCCCTTCGTGATACCGCTTGGCCTTCCACGAGGCTACATGGCCAACTTGTGATGCTACGTGTCCTCTCCGTGAGACTGTGTGGTCCTCTCTGTGCTTACTGGTTTACTCAGTGACCTGCTTTGTTTTTTCTCCCAGCTTGCCCATCTGGAACCTTCAAAGCCAACCAAGGGGACGAGGCCTGCACCCACTGTCCCATCAACAGCCGGACCACTTCAGAAGGAGCCACCAACTGCGTCTGCCGCAATGGCTATTACCGAGCAGACCTGGACCCGCTGGACATGCCCTGCACAAGTACGTCCAGAGCCCCTTGAGGGTGATGTCTGAGCCTACAGTCACTGGCAGAAAAGCCCGGAGTGAAGGCTGGGCTGCTGTCCGGCTCCAATCAGCCTTTCCTGAGTGAAGAGCAGCCAGTACCTATGGGGAAGGGGAAACGGAACACTGGTGGCAAAAGGGCCATCCTGGGGCTGCCCCTGGGGCAGTCATGCTGCCAACATGCAGGTCCCACCAAGCTGGCATCTGGCTCCTTACCTCCTTCTGCGAAGTCTCATGGAGGATTAAGTCAAGGTCTTGATTCACGAAGGGACAGGGAGTGGCAGGGTTGGCAGAGGAAGAACCAATGCAGGTGATGTGTGTGGCAGACAAGGCTGCCCGGTGCTGTAATCTGGCAGCGGCTGCCTGAGTCACCAGCCAAGGTTCTCTTAGAAAGGGTGACCTCGAGGGCAATGTCAGACCGAATGACAGGAATGGCATTCAGCTGCAAGTAACAGAGAGCTGGCCCCAGCGTCATGAACCATAAGACTTATTCTCTCATGTCATCGAAGCCCAAAGATAGGCAGTCCTGGGATAATAGGGCAAATCCATGAAGTTCTCTGGAACTTGACGTTTTCTTTCTGCTCTGCCATTCATGGCGTATAGTTTCTATCTATCAGGTCACTTCCTAGCCCAGCATTGCTGCCAGAGCTCTAGCCATCACGTAGGCAGCAGAAAGAAGAAGAGGGGTAGCTGTCTCCTTTGAAGAAAAATTCCTAACCTGTAACTTATGATAAAATCGGTAGCCAGCCCTTCATCCCAGGAAGCTAGGAAATACAGTTTCTTAGTTGGACATATTGCCACCTGAGTAAAATTGGGTTCTGTTCTAAGGAAGAAAGGGAAGATGGATACTGGGTGGGTGTAACCCCCAACACAAAAAGACCACCTGTAGTAACAAACACCAAAGAGGTTGGCATCCAGAGAGAAAGGTTTAAACAGATGTGCGGCAGGATGAGTTATGTTCTAGAAATATCTCTCTGGTGGGTGGAGAGGAGCAAATATGTGGAGGGAGCCTTTTGGGAGGCATGGGCTGGAACCAGGGCAGAAACATACCCGGTAAGCTTCCACTGACCGACACCTCTCCCCCTCCACAGCCATCCCCTCTGCACCCCAGGCCGTGATCTCCAGTGTCAACGAGACCTCGCTCATGCTGGAGTGGACCCCACCCCGCGACTCTGGTGGCCGCGAGGACCTCGTCTACAACATCATCTGTAAGAGCTGTGGCTCAGGCCGGGGCGCCTGCACCCGCTGCGGGGACAACGTGCAGTACGCACCCCGCCAGCTGGGCCTGACTGAGCCCCGCATTTACATCAGTGACCTGCTGGCCCACACCCAGTACACCTTCGAGATCCAGGCGGTGAATGGCGTCACCGACCAGAGCCCCTTCTCACCTCAGTTCGCCTCTGTGAACATCACCACCAACCAAGCAGGTAAGCACTTCAAAGGCAGGCTCGGGGGCAGCGCCGCGCCGTGCTGTGCCAAGTGGGTATCCTGCCAGCCCTCGTTAGAGACGCCCTCCCAGCGGCGGTTTCCTTTCTTCAAAGGCTCTGCGTCTGATCCAACCGCTGGGGAGAGTGTTACCACTGTAGTGGTATTTACAATAATTGCTGTCACTTGTCGAGTGCGTATAGCGGAAGGGGCACGTGAAGCTGCTGTAACAAAATGGCCCGATGTTGGGGGTCTTAAAGAGCACAGAAGAGCATTTACTTCTCTGTCATGTAGGAGTCCAGGGGTGAGCAGCTCAGGTTAGCAGGGGAGCTCTGATCCACCCTCCAGGTGGGCTTCTTCCATCACGTTGTCTCTCCGCCCTCCGTGGCCAAAGTGGAGTCGCCGGCATGGCTGCTCTCGCCTGCGAGAAGGGCAGGGGAGAGAAGACCCTGCGCAGAGGTAATGTTTTAAGCCAAGAAGGCTGAGGCGGCCCCTCTCACTTCTGTGCACCTTCCACCAGAAGGAACTTGGTCCTGTGGTATCACCGAACCTCAGAGGAGGCTGGGAAGCATACCCTCTCCCAGCCTGACTGAAACCCGCCACTGTGGAGGGTGGAGAGACAGACACCAGTGGACATCTAGCTCTGTCCATGGCTGCTTTCTTTGAACTTTCAGCCCACCCCAGTCTAACTCCCAACAAAACTCCTCTCCCCTTGCTCCCCCTTAATCATCCTTTCTATGACCCATGTCACCTTTCATCTTCCATCCTGCCTTCCTTCACAGCAAAAAAAAAAAAAGTTTTCAAGCAACAAAGTCTCACCCCCACCCCCTACTCCATTCCACTTAGGTGCCTGGTCCCTTCTCCCCTCCGAGACCACTGTCCTCAGGGTCGCTTGAGACCTCTATGCGACCAGGTCCAGGAGATGATTACAGCTTCATCCCCCAACCGAGGGCCATGTGAGATTTTTCAAGGACCTTATGGTACCTGTGGGCAGAAAACTTCATGGTTGGCACTGTGAACGTGACCCTCTGTTATTCACGCGACAGTCCTTGTCAAGCCGTGCTGTGCGTGCAATCTGGGCCCTGTCCAAGGAGGAGCCACAGGAGGCCAGGCTACAGGGACAGAAGGGAGTGAGCTATCCAGCCCACCCAGGTCCAGGAAGGCTTGCTACAGGAGGCAAGTTTAAAGACCCCATAGAAATTTGAAAGGGGTGATAGAAAGAAATGGGATTCGAGAGGGGGGGCATGCACAGGACACAGAAGGAGAGAGGGCAACCAGGCAGACCTGGCTGAGGGGTGCTTTCCACTCTTGATCTCACTGCAGCCCCCTGGTCTCCTTGAATAGGAGGCATCTGTGCCCCCATTTTATAGATGGTGCTCAGAAATGTAGTCACAAAGTAGGAAGGACAAGAGTCAGGGATTCACTGGGCCTAACAGACTCCAGTGCTTGGACCAAGACCAGGATGGCTCTGAGGATGCATGTGAGTGAGTGTATTTGGAGACCATGTGGGTACATCCTGCTTTTTGGGCAACTATGTGTGATTGTATGTGGCCCTGGCGTGTGGCTTCTTACTGACACATGCGTTCATGAGCATGAGTCTGTGTCTGAATGTGGTCTGCCTCTCTGTGTGTTTGTGTCTGGGTATGGTTTTGTTTGTGTTTGTGGTGTTGCTGGGGCTGAGAGGGCACGTTCTTGAGCGTGTGCCTGCAGTCCTTGAAGATGCTGTGGGTGCATTTAAGGCCCGCTCAGATCGGGGTCAGCAGATGGAGGTGACTCAAGGTGGGCAATCGGAGAGAACCTCAAAACATAGCAGTTGTTGGCAGAGGCACCTAAGAGATGGTGAAGCCACAGCTGTGAGTCACCCCAGCTCGACAAAGCCCTGAGGTTGGAAGCCAGGCTCCCAATGGGATGGGATGGGTAGAGACTCTTCAACACAGAGAAGCTAGAATTCCCCCAGAGCCCCTGAATTTCTTTCTCTGGCCTGGAGGACCTTCTTGGAATCCATTTGGGAGCCCTGAGGATGGGACTGCCTACTCCTGAAGCCTTAGCATATTAACAGCAAAGCTAGAGTCTGGGCTACCAGATGGAGGCCTTTTGTCTGGAGCAGGAAGCTCCCAGAGAATAGAGGTGACACAGCTTGGAAGTGAGGGGCCTTCAGAGAGGAGGTGCCAGGGAAGCCCTCAGGATGGAGGGCCAGAGGCAATGAGAAACAAACACTGGATTAGGAACAGGGGATCTGAGTCTGAATTCCACCTTTGCCATTCATCGGCTGGGTGATCTTAGTGTATTAGTCAGTTATTGCTGTTATAATGCTGTATAACAAAACCACCCCACAGCTCAGTGGTTTACAACAATAAACATTTATTGTTCCCACTCACTAATCTGTGGGTCAACCAGCATTTTGTTATCTGCCCAGGTTGTGCTGGGCAGGGCCCCAGAATGTGGACTGGATTTAGTCTGTTCCATATGTCTCCTCATTCTCGTTGGACCGGCAGCCACCCATGCTTATTTCTGTCATGGTGAATGGTGGGAACATAAGTGACCATGCCAAGCCGTGCCACAGAACGCCTGCCTCCGCGTTGCGCTCACCCACAGTAAATGAGTCTTCCAGCTACTGGGCAGAGGGTACAGGTGTATATCCTGTCACAGGGGGGAAGAATTAAGACAACTGACCCAGCCTGTCACACTCATGAAAATCACTTCCTCCCTCTGGGCCTCACTTTCCTCACTAAATTGTACATCAGAACTATATGAGAGCTTTTCAGAAGACAGGTTCTGGACTTCACTTAAAACCTGCTGAATCAGAACCCCTGGAGTAAGCTGAGAATCTGCATTTTTATCAAGTGGCTCCACTGTTTCTTACCATCAGACAAACTCAGGAAACTCCCATCTAAGGGTGTCAGGGTCCCTAACTAAGCCCCTGTCAGCCCTCCAAGCCCCGTTGACATGCCCCACGCTCATCGATGCCCAGCCACACCACGCCCTCATGCATCCCAATCCCACTTTGTCAGACGAGGAAATGGAAGCCCAGAGAAGCAAAGTCCTTCTCTGCTTGGTAAGTCCCACTACTATATGGCCTCAACTAGGATTTAAACCCAGGATCATATGACTCTAAGTCTACATTGGAGAAGACACAGTTCCTGTCCTTGTAGAATTATGTCCTGGTTACAAAGAAGAGACATGGACAGAGTCAGCAAGCAAGATAGCATGAGTGAGGGCCCAAGGAAGGGTCAGGGAGGTGAGGGAGGTCACAGGCAAGAGAAATAATTTCTACCTGGAAAGGCATGCCATGGAAGACTTCTGGGAAGAGGAGGCATTGAGCTTGATTTTGAAGAATGAAGAGGCTTCTAACAAGCAGAGATGGAACCATGCAGGGAGGGAGGTATCCTAGTAAAGGGAAGTATAGGAGTCAGGCCAGAGGGAAGAGGTCTTTCTGTTCCTTCTAAGCATCAGGCTCCTCTGCCACAGGGTCTCTGCCACAGGGTCTTTGCACATGCTATTCCCTCTGCCTAGAATGCTCCCTCCACCTCCCAATCTTTCTTCAGATCTGAATCATCTTTGTTGACCACCCTGATTTGATCACATGCCACAGCACCATGGCCCTCAAGCTCCTTTGGTTGAGTTTTTGCCTTCTGTCTTTGATCATTTTCTTCCTGTCTGTCTCCCCCACCATCACTACTCAGTGGCACATGGTGGGTCTGCTCTTCCTCACCATGGTTTTCCCGGCACCTAGACAGGAGTGCACCACAGTGAATGCTCAGTGGGCATTTACAGCAGGGCTCAGAGAAGCATGGAGTGAGGTGGGATACAGAGAAGTATAAGGCTGGAAAGCGACTGGGGACTTGACTTCAAGACAAATGCATTCAGTGGTAGGTTTTAATCAGGCCCTAAAATTCAATATATATCTAGCTCTTTGCCTTAAAAGGAAAAAAATGTTTCTTTGGGGCAAGTGACTGGGCCTTGTTTGCAATCCCCTGGCATTCACCCATGTCTGAGCTGTCTTCTGACTTCATGAAGCCGTCGTACCATCTTAGAACCATACCCTGCCATTCCAGAATGCCTTTTTGCCCCATATTCATGATCCTTCTCAGGGACCCCCTGAGGAGGAGGCTGGGCCATGTATCTCCAGGCTTTGGAGAGGTCAGACTCGTTCAGCCAGGGAGGGGCAGATCCAGAATTCAGTTTGGCTGTCCAGATTCTGTGGCCCTCGATACAAACAACACCAGAAAGGGATGGGAGGGGAGGATGAGCCTCAGGGTGGGTGTCAGAGAGGACTTTCTGAGGAGGTGGCATGTAAACTGAGATCTGAATGAGAAAACAGAGACAGCCATGCAGACCTGGGTGCGCGCAGCACGTCAGTCATGTGAGGCTGGTCCTCCTGGCTGCATCCTGTCCTTGGTTGCCCTCCAGGGCTGCACGGGACACAATTTTACCCTCAACCAGCTCTGAGCTGGTTCCGGAGCTGGTGGGAAGGGGTGGGAAGAGCCTGGGCTTTGGCATCAAACCAACCAACCTGGCTTTGACTCAAGCCTGGCTGCCCACCAGCACGTAGCCGTGGACAAGTTACTTAGCCAGCATCTTCCTCATGGATTTTGTCACCCCACCTTGCAGGACTGATGGGAGGTTCTGGGCTCCTGTTAAGGGGTCTGATAGGCTGCTGGGTATAGGCAGGCTCTCAGAAAGCAACGATCATTCTACAGTAACTCTTGTCATAATAATAGCTCACATTTACCAAGTGCTTACTACGTGCCAGACACCATTCCAAGTCCGTAATGACGAATCTTCACAGCAATGCTCCGAGGCAGGTCTTATTATTATCCTGTCTCTTAGGTAGGGAAAGCAAGGCACAGAGAGTTAAGGGACTTGCCCATGGTCACCAGGCAGAGCCTAAATAATTATGTCACTGCCTGCTCAGGCTCCGTATTGGCTGGACTCAAGCCTTCCACAGACAGAGGTCAGATGGTCTGTGCAGATGGGCCCCTCCACACCACAGCATGGCTGGGTCAGTGAGCCTTTGGGGCCACTTGTACTCAACAGTGAATTAGCCAGTTGGGAAACTCCCCTGTTGTCATGTGCTGGTGGGTCATGCGGGCAAAGAGGCATCAGTTCTGGGCTTGGCAAACTCAGCTCTCATCCAGCACAGCCCTTTCCAAGCTGTGTGACCAAGCCCTACCAAGAGACCTCACTTCTCTGAGCCTCAGGGTCCTCGCCTTCAACACGGGCACTTACCTATCATTCCAGCTTTTCCAGATAGTTTCCAGATTGGCAATAATGCCATGAAGCACCTAGGACATAGAGGGTGAACAATCACGGGACAGTCAGCTTAAAATGAGATCAGATGCTGTGTGTTAATTTCTTGTTGCTGCTATAACAAAATCCTGCAAACTTAGCAATTTAGAATGTCACACAGTTGTTATCTTCCAGTTCCGTAGGTCCGGAGTCCAGTCCTGATCTCATCAGGCTTAAAACAAGGTGTCCAGCAGACTGTCCCTTTCCAAGGCTCTGTGGGATGACCCATTTCCTGGCTCGCTGGGGTGGTAGCAGAATTCCGTTCCGCGTGGTTGTAGGAGGGAGGTCACTGTTTCCTGGCTGACTGTCAGCTGGGAGCTGACCTCTCTCCGGCCCTTGCCCATGGCCCCCTGCCTTTCAGAAGCAGCAACAGGGCATCAAGTGCTCCTCACACTGAGCTCTCTCAATCTGGGAATGGGTCCCCTCTTTTAAAGACTCAAATGATTAGATTGGGTCTGCCTGGTTAATCCGGGATAATCTTCCATCTCAAGAGCCATAACCTTAATCACACCTGCAGAGTCTCTTTTGCCATGTAAGGTAACGTAGCCACAGATTCCAGGGTTAGGACGTGGACATCTTTGGGGGTCATTATTCTGCTTCTCCCATCAGCATTGGCAGGGGCCTTGCAGTTCAGTCAATGCCAACACCTCCTTTTATGGAGGGGAAAACTGACCCCCAGAGAGGATCCTTAGTGGCTGCCCAGGATCACATAGCAGCTCCTTGGCAGAGTCCATCTCCAACAGCCTGGCCAGGTAACACACTCCACGTGGCTTCCTTGTGGAAAGACTTTCAACTTTCCAAAGCCCTTACTGCCACCATGCTCTCTCTGATCCTCCTGCCCCCCTGGGGGCAGACACACTAACACTCAGTCTCTAGCACTGGTATGAGCAAATACTCACTTACTTCTCTTCCTAGGGGCAGAGGGGATCAGAGAGGACAGGGCCGAAAAAGCCCCTGGTGAGGCCCAGGCCTGGGGAAAGGAAGAGAGAGGGAGAGGGCCCTTGCCTCCCTGGGCCAAGCCCTCTGAATGCATCGTCCTCTTTGATCCTCCCTGCATTCTGCTGGGAAGGCATGGCTGCCCTAGAGTATCAGTTAAGATTGGGTTTGGCTGCATGGAACAGGAAGGGAAATGACGGATAGCTGCTGCCACGGTATACTGTTTAACAATCAACCATAAAACCAAAGGCGTAAAAACAAGAAGCACTTACTTAGCTCAGGAGTCTCTGGGTGGGCTGGATGGGTCTTGGCGGGGAGCAATCACATGTTTGCGTTCTGTTTGGGGTTGACTGCTGTCAGCTGGTTAGGAGTGGCTGTGGCTGAGACAACTGGGAGAACAGCTCTGCTCCATGTGTCTTGGCCTCCAGCAGGTCAGCCTGGGCATGTTCTTTCTTGGGCAATCTCGGAACCAAGACAGTGGGCAGGTACAAGCAAAGGGCTTTCTCAATCCCCTGCTTATAGCATGTTTACTTTGATCCCATTGGCCAAAGCAAGTCACATGGCCAAGCCCAGAGTCAGAGACAATATAGACTATACGAGTTATAGGACAAAGGGTGTAAATGTAGGGAGGCGATTAACACAACCAGTCTACCCTAGTGGCTTAGATAAAATGGAAGTTTGTTTTTCTTATGTGTAAAGGCTGTCACAAGATAGGCGTTAAGACAGCTCCATGGAGTCATCAGCACAGAGCTGCTTTTTTTTTTTTAATCCTCATGGGCCAAAATGGCTGCAAGAGGTCCAGCTATCACTTGCATGTCCCAGGCAGCAGTATGGAAGGATAGTGAGAAGGGCAGGACTCCTCCCTCTGAAGGAGGCTTCCTAGAAGTCATACGCCTCAGCTTACATCATAAGCAAACACTTCTGGCTTGTAATATGGCCACTTCTAGATGCCAGAGTTTTGAGAAAATATAGGGGTTTTTTTGGGCACAAGGTGCCTAGCTAAGAACCAGGGTTTTGTTAATATGAGAAAGAGAAAGCAGATATTTGGTGAGTGGTGTCTGCCACATCCCATTTTATAGTGGAGGAACCTGGGCTCAGAGAGAGAAGTAACTTGTCTGAGGTTCCACAGGCATCTGCCCTTAGGAGACCTGGGATCTGCACCCTGACTGCTGCCTCTTCCCCACTGCAGCACCATCACCACCACCTTTCCAGAGCCTCTGCTGAACATTCAGCTACCAACACTGCTGTTTGGGAGTCTGAGCGGCCCAGACAGCTACAAGCGGCTGACATCGCTTCACTGGGCCAAGTTCTTTATATTCAGGTCTTCATTTAACCTCCCAACATCCCTGCCATCGCCCTCATTCTATAGAGGAGAAACTGAGAGACACTAAGAGGTGAGGTAGGTTATCTGGGCTACCTGATTGGAGGCCCAGGCTCTCACCGACCCAGGAGTGAGTAGGACTGGGTTCCTCCCAGCAGCCACAGGTGGGATTGAGGCAGTTCAGGTGCCCACAGCACCCAGTGCAGGGCTGGGCCCCTGCCTGCTCAAACTCCATTTGCAGATAGAGCCAGGTAGTCAGAGGGAAGCCAAAATCCACCTGGTCCCACCTGATCCTGACCCCCAGTCCTCCTGCCTGTGAAGTGAGGCACTCTGGGCAAGAGACTTGATCTGTCACTTTCCTCATTTGTACAATGAGGTGATTAACCCTCTTTCTATTCCATCTGCTTGTGTGGCAGCCAGTAAATCTACACTGAACTAAAGGACGAATGAATGAGCACACGAGTAGCCAATTGCCACCCTAGACAGGAGCTTTTCTCAGGTTCAAGAGAAAAATATATCATTTGGGCCTGTTTTTGTGGTTGTTGTTTGTTTTGTTTTTTTGTCCCAAAATGTGTTCCATAGACCACTGGTTCCGTTAATCACTATTATGTGAAAAAGGGGACTCTGAAACCAGGTTTTCCCCTGCAGGACTTCTCAGAACCTTTATGAAGGAGTATGCAGTGTGAGTCTCACAAGCTGGGGTCCAGAACTCTGTCTTTCTGTCTTTCTTTGCCATAGAATAGCTTTTCTTCCTGGAAAAGTACCCCCACCCCCAGCACCAGCTCCCGGCATTTCCTTTTCTCTGTCCCACACAACTCTCTAAGAACTTTGGTCCAGTCAGAAGGAGACTAAGGCCCATTTTTGGAAGTTTGATTTGTGGAAATTCTGTTGTGAGAATTCTGATTAGGTCACCCTGCGCTGCAGTCGGATCCTTGGGAGTTAACAGCATTGCTACAGAGACACACACTCAAGCAGACACTCTGGGAGCCCTGTCTCCAGTCGGTTATTCCCCCTGCAGACCCTGGCGAGAACGAACAAGTGATGTGCTGTTGCAGGCTGGCTGGTCGGCAAGAAGCCCCATGTCATGGCAGCAGGTCAGACCGCAGGTGGGCTCAAGGGTCTGAGGGACAGCGAATTATTAATGACTCTCATACAAGCCTCTTTGTCTTTTCCTGGCTACTAACTGAAGCCATTGCCCCAGGGTCTGGCCCTAAGGTCAACGGACTCAGCCAGGTTCCTCAGGGGGCTAGAAAAGGTGAGAGCCTGATTGTCCTTCTTTCCTTCCTTTAGTAAATATCAACCAAGCACCTACTCTGAGCCACACACTGTTCCAGACACTAGGAATGAATGATCGAATAAAAGAGACAAGGTCCCTGCCCTCAGATAATGTTAGTGCTATAAAGAAGAGGGTGGGAGATGGTGAGTGACTGGGGTAGTCAGGTGGAGGGGAAGCCAGGGAGGGCCTCTCTGAGGAGGCAGCAGCTTAGCTGAATGAAGAGGAAGAGCTGGCTGTGGAATATCTGGGGGGAAAGGCTACCAAGCAGAAACACCATGAAGCCAAGACCCTGAGAAAGGAATGACCTTGGTATAATTCAGGACGGAAAGGCAGTCAGTGTGGATGGTGCTTGGAAGCGAAGGGGTGAGTGGCAGGAGGTGATAGGAGCCAGGCAGGTAGGCCTCGAAGGCCATGTGCAGTGTCTGTGTTTTATCTAAGTGCAGTGAGAAGCCACTGAAGGATACCAACGGGCGTGAAGATGTCAGAGAGGCAGCAGAATCTGAGAGTCTGGGGCCAGGTCTCAGACTACCCAATGCCCAGCGACTTCCCACTCCCTCTAAGCTTATGGGGCCTTCTGACTGGTGAAAAAGTAAAGGCTGAGTATAGAGATCTCCACTCCTCAGAGCTCCAAGCTATGGAGGCAAATCTGAGTGGGGCCAGGATCCCAGGCCCCTCCTGCCTGTCAAAGGATCCTGGTCCTAGAAGGCCAGTACAGACCACCTCGGTCAACCCCTTCATTCCCTGAGGGGGAAACTGAGGCATGCACAGAAATCTCCCTTGAAGGGACAGGATGCTCCCCCAGGGCTGGCTGGAGGCAGCAGGGCCCCTGACCACCTGCTCCAGCCAAGCAGGCCCCGCCTGGCGGGCCTCCCCCCTTCACCTCCCAACCACAAGCCTCTTTTGTGCTTGCTCCCTGGGGCTCCATCTCCTTGCAGGGGTCACAGGACATCGCTGACCCCATCGCCCCGCCGGCATGCCCGGCTGGTAATTGAAAATACCAGAATCCCCTGAAGACCAACTTACAGGGAAACCTGACACCCCAGGGTGGGCAGCGGGCAGTGGGAGGGATGGGAGAACATCCAGCTGTTCCCTTTTCTCCGCTGCTAATCCCCCTGGATTCCGGGAGAAAGACCAGCCCTGCTTGGCCCCCCTTGGCCTGCCTTGATCATCTTCCCAGCAATGCCACCTCCTTGCCACACCCAGGGACACGGAGCTTACAGGATCAGAGCAGGGTTAGTTGCCTGTAACCCAAGTCTGCCAGCTAAGCCTGCCAGGCCCAGACCCCCAAGGCCGAGTGAGGCCTGCCCCCGCAAACAGCTGAGCCGGAGCTGGAGCCGGAGCCAGGGCCGGGGCAGACCGGCTGGGTGGTGGGTGAGGGAGTCAGTAGGGGCCGGGTGCAGTTAGCTTTGCAGCAGCAGGATGGGATATGGACCACGGAGTCCTCAGAGCGCTCCGAGGCCCACTGCCCCCCAGACCTGCGCGGTCAGCCAGCATCAGCCATGGCCACCGGAGGGGAAAGGATATGTTGGACCCAAGTGGGCCTGGACTCCAATCCCAGTTCCACTGCTTGCAAACTGTGTGGCTTTGGGCAAGGTGCTCCATACCGCGGTGCCTCCCTTTCCTCACCCATAAAATGGATGTAATAATAACAGCCCCATGGGGTTGATATAACGGTTAAATGAGCCAACCGACATAAAGCATTTGGAAAAGAACCAGGCATAGAGTGAACAAGGAAGTGTTAGCTGTGAGGGCTTTTTTTTTTTCCTGGGCATCATTGGACATAGAGGGGTTGTCAAAATGACAAGCTTGATGACAACTTGTATTTTACTGGAGGAGCAGGTTTCCATCCCTACCGCCATCCTTCTTCCGTGACTCTCCAGTGCCTCCGAACAGGGCAAGCTCCTAGGCCCGGAAGCCTGGCCCACCTATCGGCAGCCATGGCCCTGTGCCCCTTGGAACTATTTGTATCTCGGTTTGAAGACTATCTGAGCCTGGGGGCCTTAGGAACAGGTGAGGCTGAGCAGTGAGAGGGAACACCAGCTGGTCTGGGCTCTAGTCCTGGCCTCATCACTGCCTACTAGGTGACCTTGGACCAGTCACTTCCCTTCTCTGGCCCTGAACTTGCCGTTCCCAGTGGGGTCCACAGGCCAGCCTCATGAGCAGCACCTGGATGGAGCTGGTTAGAACTGCAGACTCTCAACATTCCCCCAAGACCTGTGGAGTCAGAATCGTTGAGGGGCGGTGCCCAGCTATGCGAGTTTTCACAAATCTGCTTATGGCCCTCAAATTTGAAAAGAGTGGTGATCTACGGAGGCATGTTCACCCACTTTTTGTCATTGTTGGAAGGTGAAATCATGGGTAAAGAGGTGAATGGAGGAACAGTGTCCCTTCTTGGGACCAGATCATCTTGACCAAGTCCCACAGTGGGCGCACCTGTGGCCCTCTGCGGGTCCCGCTGCACCCTGTCAGCTCCCCGTGGTATGTGGTCTCAACTAGATGTTTCTCCTATTCAGTCCCACAGCTCTCTCTGGGCACCCTGTCATGCCTGCCCCCCAAACCCTGACCTCTGACCTCTCTTCCAGCTCCATCGGCTGTGTCCATCATGCACCAGGTTAGCCGCACTGTGGACAGCATCACCCTGTCGTGGTCCCAGCCCGACCAGCCCAATGGCGTCATCCTGGACTATGAGCTGCAGTACTATGAAAAGGTACCTACGCTCCTGCCACTCTTCCCACCCCCATGCACTCTCCCCACTCCCTGCTGGCCCCTCCCAGGCTAGGGCCTGGGGTCCTACTGTCCTTTAAGACGAGATACCCCATTGAAGTGAAGAGAGTACTGGTCTCAGAGTTAGGCCTCCCAGCTTGAATTCTGGCTTCACTCCTTCCTGGCTGTGAGACTTCAGGTAGGTGCCTTGACCTCTCTGAGTCTTGCTTTTCCAGTCTGGGGGATCAGGCCAGCAATCTCAGTAAAATGCTATGGTCACAGCCCTTTCCCACCAAGATCTCTACATCTTGACTTCAGCTGTCTTGAAGCTCTGAAAGACCTGGGTTTCCAAAAGCTGCATCTAGTAAGCAATAGTTGGTCATTCAGCCATTCCGAAGCAGAGATTTGGAATTGCTCAAGAGGATTTCTGCACAGAAAGTGGAGCTTCCTCCTGTGTTGCTGATTCCAGCTAAAACACTTGTTTTCATTTGGCTGAGTGCCCTTCGTATGGAGAGAGAGTGGTTTCTCTTTAAGCTTTTAAATTAGACCCTTGTGACTCCCTGCAAGAGCCTTTGGGAGCCAGGAATCCAAGATTAGAAGCCCCTGGTGCAGGAGAGGAAGCACTGGACTAGGAGTGAGAAGCTGTAGGTTCAAATCCCAGCTCTGCCTATAGCCAGCTGTGTGACCTTGGGCAGGTAGCTTTCCTCTCTGAGACTCAGTGTCCTCCTGTGTCAAAAGCACATGAGACCACCTCTCTCACATGGGGGGAGGTGCAGGTCAAAGAGAAAAAGCAGGTATAGTGTCCGGCAGGGTGCCTGGCCCTCAGCAAAGAGGAGTGTGCTTCCCCTTCCGCTCTCTTCTACCCTGCCTGCCGCATGGTGAGCAAGGGCTACACGGTGCAAGGCTTGGCGAGCTAAGCACACCTGAATGTGCTTAGTACACACAGTGCTGGGGCCAGGACAGAGCAGCTGGACATCAGAGGCCCAGAAAACGCTCTTTTGACTGATGACTTTTCTAACTGTTCCCTGAGGCCCCAGGCAGCCACAGAGGCTGCAGTGGCCCCTAGAAAAAGTTTCACTGGGCACCCTTTCAGACTAAAGTGTAAATGACTGTGGGAAGTACTTTAGTTGAGGCCAAGCCCACTGGGAACCAGAAACGGATGGAAAGGCTCTCCCAAGGAATGACAGGAAATGAGGTGGGGACAGTGCCAGCCAGCCCTGCTGGAGTTCCGCCTCCTGGCGCCCAGCCGGCCCCTTCCCCTGTGTTAGCTGCTGCATCCCCCAAACCCTGGTGTCTCAGGGGTTCATCACATACCTCTTTAGCCTCACTCAACTGCTTTATGATGGTTTCCTTGCTCCACCCCCTCCTCTTGGCAATGCATTCCTAGAGGCCAGGGACCACATCTGTCCCTTTCACCTGATTCTCCCCAGAGCCCTGGGCCTGGCACCAAAGTGACACTTCATAAGTGTTGGTTGAATGGATAAGTGATGAATCCCTTCCATGTCTTGTTCTTCAAGGGTGGAGACCTTGCCTCTTCTCTGCTGTGTCCCCAGGAGATGATGTGAGGGCTGCAGCTCTGTCTCTCGCTGGGCCCTGGAGGGCCTTGAAGGAGGCGGGCATCCCAGGGAGCAGGCCCAGCTGCTGCCAGGCCAGGAAGCCCCAGGCCCTGAAGGAGCAGTCGTGTCCACTTCCTGTGGCAGGAATAGATTAGCAACTCAGAATTCGAAAAGGAAAAAAAAAAAAAAAACTAATTAAGAAGCTTTATGATTAAATGAAAGTGAAAGTATTTGTCCCCCAAGACAGGATCGGAAATGAGGAATCCCGGCACAGGTCCTGCCCACGACCCATTTCCTACCGAGACAGGAGAGAGTGGGGAAGCTGATAGAGGTGTGAACCAGGAGGCAGCTCTGCCCTACTTTCTGCTGCTGCCCGGGGATCCCCAGCCCCATGCCAGAGGTGGAGGACCAGCAGGCCTTGCAGCAGCCACCACCTGTCACATTTCATGAGCACTCACTATGTGCTAAGCACATCACTGCCATAATCTCACCCATTCTCTTATGTCGCTATTCGCCCCATTGGGCAGGAAGGGAAATTGAGGCACGGAGCAGGTGTGGAATTTGTCCAAGAGCACCCAGCTGCTGAGTGGCAGAACAGGGACTGGGACCTATGCTCTCACCCATTTGGCTCTTCTGCCTCCCAGCTCTCTCCCAGGGATGTTTCTGGATAACCTTTAAGAAGTGGACAACACCAGGCTTTGATGAGGATTTTCAGCACAAATGCTACCAAGAAGGGGGTCAGGCCTGAGAGACTGCTGCGAGAAGCGTGGCCCTGCTTTTATCAGCCCTTTCTCCCAGAGCCTGGGGTGCAGAAAGAGGCAACTTGGTTCTTGCCAGTGGGGAGATGGATACTGGTGCATTCAACCCTCACTGTCACCAACTTTGGACTGGTTGCTGGAAATACCAGGAGTGACTAGACATACCTGGAGGCCTTCCCTTCACAGCCCAGGGGGAAATGTCAAGTTCAGATACAAGTAACCATTACACAAGATGTGATACAAGCCACAGAAGGGCCAGTGAAGGTTCCATGGGGACACTGAGGAGAAGCCCATCATCCTGACATAGGTGAAAGGAATTCTTCATTCACATGATATTTGAACTGAGCCTTGAAAGATATTAGGAGTTCACCAGACAGAAAAGTGGTGAGAGCAGGGTCAATCCAAGTGGCAAGGCCAGCATGTGCAAAGGCCATGGGGTAGGAATGTGTGGGCTGCACCCAGGGAGCAAAGAAGGAGAGTATGGCTGGAGCAACATGGACAAGGGAGAGATCAGTAGGGGTGGAGTTTGGAGAGGGAGGCAGGGCTGATTGTGGTGGGTCTTCTATGCCTTTGGAGTCTGGATTCAACTTCAAGGATCAGAGGAAGCCATTAGAAGGGTTTTTGAATGATGTGATCTGACTCAGATTACTTTAAAGATTCCTATGGCTTGCTTTGTGGAGAATAGACTATAAGGAGGGGGGACCTGGGAACACAGGTAGACCCTGTGCAGGGTTCTCACGAGACACCAAGTGAGAAATGATGGTGGCATGGAGTTGGAGAGTTGGCAGCAGAGATAGTGAGACACTAACAGATTCAGACAATTATTTTGAAATTCAGAGGGCCAGGAAAGGGTGATGGTCAACTCCCAGTAGATGGTAGTGCCTTTTCCTAGGGCAAATGTGGGTTTGTGATTTTCTGGCATAGGGGTGGTGCTTCCCAGCAGTAGGGAGTTGTGGCTAAGAACAGACAGGAGAATGGACAGAGGAAGAACAGAGTGGAAGGACAGGATGCAGGAGAATGGAAAGGTTTAAGGAGAGAGAGAGAAAAAAGAAAGGAATTGGTCTAGGTATCAGAAGAGATGACCTCTCAGGGAAGGTTCTGACATCCCAGCCACCACCTCTGCCTTCCTGAGTCCGCTCCCCCTTCAGGGCAGGTCAGCCAGGCTGCTGGTGGTGACACTTATTTCCAACAAGTCCACAACCCACTCTTCCCTAATATTTCAGAGTCCTCCTGGTACCTGCAATGGATTTCTTTAATGAATGTTCTACGTCTCCCCACGTAGGGAAGTTAGATGCTGAGCCTTGCAGCCCCGTGTGGTTTCCACCCCCAACCTCCTTTCCTACTTTTCCTTTCCTTCTTCAGAAGGGGCTCTTTCGGAGCAAGCCCTCCATTTGGCCTCTCCCCAGCTTCACTGGGATTTCCCAGCCTGCCCGGAGCCTGGAGCTGACAACCACTTTGCTGGAAGTCTTCTAGAGGCTGCTAACGAATGGTGTCAGCTAGGCCAGGGCTGGCCTTTTCCACCGCTTCCAGCAGCCCGGAGGAGGTTCCTCCTTTGGCAGCTGCCCCAAAACATGGGTTCATGTTCCCTTTGGCTCCCCAAGAGCTCAAGAAGAGTCATTTATGAGGCCACCTGTGGTGGGCAGGCCAATCAATTTATGTACCTATTCAACAGAAACTTCTGCTTGGTAGATGTGAATGGAAAGGATGTTCCAGGCAGTAGGAGCAAAGGTTAAAGGAGGAGGGGGTGAATGAAAGTCCAGGCTGCATTCTGGGTATTGCCCAGTATACATGAAACAGTATCTACATTGGAAGATTTGTCCACTCATTCATTCACTTGTACATTCATTCATCCATGTAATGAACATTGGTGATGGCAATAACAATAGTGATAACCAATATTTATTAGGTCCCTATGTGTGCTACAGACTATGCTAAAAGCTTCACCCATTATTTGCTTTTGAATCTCTACAACCACTGTGTGTGGCATATAGTGGTGTTATCCCATTTTAGAGATGAGAAAACTGAGGCTCATCAGTCTTAAGCAATGCACCTACTGTCTCATTGGACTTAGTCTATGGCTGAGAACTCAAACTAAGGATTAGTGGACTTCATACTAAATTTGCTCCTCTAACCCTTGGTGCTTAATCCTTATTCACACAAGGGTACTCTTGGCAGGGCGGAGAGCAGAGGGTTGGGAAGGAAATCGATGGCTCTTGATCACTCCTTTGTGCCAGGGACTAACTCATCAAATTTTATTTTCACAATAACCCTGAGCAGTTGGAATTTATGATTTCATTTTCTGGAATAGAAAACAGGGCTCAAGGAAATGAAGGGTCTTCCCCAAAGTCCAAGGAACACAAGTGGAAGAATTGGTCTTTGAAATGACTTCCAATCCCCTGCTGGGTCCTCTGCCCCACATTAGAGAAGGAATCCACTCAGATTGGTTCTTCATTCTCCCAAGGCACCTATGCCACTGGCAGCTATCTCCCATCTTTCCCATATAATAAGGAACTTCAAACTTGCAGCCTAAGTGGGCACCCACCCAGTCTGCAGAATCCGTACTTTGACAAGCCAGAGCAGATGCATGTTAGACAGCGGCACCTAGTGGCCAATCCTGGTAGTGCACCCTGGGTTCATCCACCATAGAATAGTTGAGCCGTCATTTATTTTATCAGTACTTAGTGAGGACCTACCTATGTACTGTATGCATAGCCTAAGGACCCTAGAGATGAATAAGATAAGATCCCTGCCCTCAGTGAACTCACAGTCCTCAGAGAAGACAGGACTATATCAGAACAATAGGAAAGGAGACAATGGACCTGCAACCTCTGGCTGGGGTAGCTGGGGAGGTTCCCTCAGCAAAGGCAGTCCTGGTTCTGGGTCTTGAACAATGAATAGGGAACAGCCAGACAGAAGAGAAAAGGGTATTTCAGATGGGCAGCAGCACTTGCAAAGTCTCAGAGCATCCAGGGAAGGTAGGGCTTCGAAATAAACTATAGGACATCAGGGTTACATTTGAATCTTTTAAAATAAGTTTTAGTATAAGTATGCATCAAAGATTGCATGGGAGATATTTATGCTAAAAATTATTCATCTGAAATGCAAATGTAACTGAGCATCCTATACTCTTTATTTGCTAACTCTGGCAGCCCTCCCAGGGAAAGGGGGAGGTAAGTTACACATGGCTAAAGCCTACAGGACACTGGGGGTGTGGCTGGTGAGATCAGCAAAGGATGGGCCATGAGGAGTCTGGAATTCCAGGCCGAGGAGGATAGCCTTCATCCTGTGGGTGTGAGGGAAGGGCTCAGCGTGTTGGACCCTGTACTTGAGGCAGGGAGACAAAACATAGCCCCTTCCCCCAGGAGTTTACAACCAAGGTAATGAGACAAGCCTGGGCCCAGGGCAAAGGGAGGTAGCAGAAACCTCTCTCCTCTGGTACTCACAGCAAGTGCTCCAGGGCTCAGATTAGGGGACATGTCTGGCTTGGAGGTCAGGGAGACTTCCTGGAGGAAAGGTAGGTGTTCTGGCAAAGGAGAATAGGCTTCCAGTCTGCTGCTGCCTCCTGGTACAAGGGGAGGGAGGAAGCACTTCACAGGTCAGCCCCTCTCTAGCTCCCACACCCCAAGCTCTTACCACCTGCTCACTTTTGCACCTCTGCCCCTTGCCAAGTATGCCCACCCCCTTCTTCACCTGAGTGACTTCTATTTGTTGCTTAAAATTCCACTCCATTTGCCCCCACTTTCCAGGGAACATTCTTAACTTCACCCAATATCCCCACCCCCAGGCTGGGTCACATGCCCGCCAGCTCATTGTGCTTACCCTACCCCTGTAAGCATTTTATACATATTAATTCATTTCATCCTCTAAACAACTCTTAAAGTAGCAGTTATTATTATCCCCATCTTACAGATGAAGGAAAGGGGACATAGAGAGATTAAGGAACTTAACCCAAGGTCACAAAGGCAATACGTGGTGGTAGAATAAGGATCTGAGCCCAGGAAGTCTGGCTCCAGGTCATGATCTTAACCTCTACACTATAGCAGCACTGTAGTTAAAATTACTGTCTGTAATAACATTGATCATGTTGAATTTCATTGTTTCAGGAGAGTGTTCAAGGGCTCTGTGCATCCCTGCCATGTACATGATTGGCATGTCCAATCAGGTGTGTGTTTTTCTGCTCAAGGTTCATAGCTTTTCATTAGCTTCTGGATCCTCAAAGGGTTAAGATCTCCACACTGTTTGCTTCTCTGAACCAGGCTCTCTGGGACCAGGGCCTGTGCTTAACCTCTGTGGATCCCCAGTGTCCAGGCCATGTGCCTAATGCAGAGAGTATTTGGGGAAGGCTAGCTGGGCAGCTGACAGATGCCTGATTGAGCATCAACTAGGCTGGCAATCATTTGCATCCAATTCAACCGCATCTCCGCCCCCCACTACAGCAGCTGCCTCTTTGTCCTGTCCCAGGCTCCTCAGGTCACTTCCAGCATTGCTCAAGAGGTCAGAACGGGCATTCTGCATCTCTCAAAGGAGGGAACAGTAGGTCCTAGGTACCCAAATACATGAACGTTAGAGGTGGCTCCTGCATGGTGTTGACCCCTAAAGCAGCTCAGCTGACCTTGAGCATAATTTTCCCTTGCTGGGTCTTAATTCTTGCCTGACTCAAGTGTGCTAAGGCTGGATGGGGGTCCTTCCACTTAATCCGTTAAGGCAGGGGTTAGGGAGAGGGATGCAGAAGTGAACAATGTGGCCCTCCTCCCTGCTGTCAACAACTCACAGTCTAGACCCCAGGATCTGCACACAGTGACCCCTCAATCTATGTGTATTAGTCAGCTATTGTTGAGGTGACGCTGCGAAACAAACAACCCCCACCCCCAACATCCGGTGACCTACAAGTGGCTGTTTTTCTTGCTCATAGGTTTGTGTCTGCGAACCAATGTTTCATTCTAGGAGTTAGGTCAAGGTCTTTTCCACGTGTTTCTCATTCTGGAACCAGCTGTTACCAGGTTAAGTCCTGCTCACGGCAAGTGGCAGAATCACAAGAGGCCCAGGCAAAACAGCAAGGACATGTAATGCCCCTGCTTGCATCTCCTCTTCTAGAATATTCCAATGGCCAAAGCAAGTCATGTGGACAAACTCAGCATCCACAAGAAAGAGAAATACACCCTGCCTTCTTTTGTAGGAAGCATTGGGAAATCAATCACAGGCAAAAGCCACAGTTGCATGATTCTGTCTCTGGGAGGGAGCACAGATGTTCCTCCGGTGGCCAGACCCACCCCAAGTGGCAGGAGTGGTCGCTAGGCTCCAGATCCAGGGTGCGCAACCATCTCGCTAACTGTTTTCTCTATTCCCCGGCAGGAGCTCAGTGAGTACAACGCCACAGCTATAAAAAGCCCCACCAACACGGTCACTGTGCAGGGCCTCAAAGCCGGCGCCATCTATGTCTTCCAGGTGCGGGCACGCACCGTGGCGGGCTACGGGCGCCACAGTGGCAAGATGTACTTCCAGACCATGACGGAAGGTAAGAGGAGGAGAGCACTGATTCCGAAGACAGAACAAACTCGAGGGCCACCATGCCTACAAAATGCCTTTGTGCCAATCAGAAAATGTACCCCTGCTACTTAAAGTCAGCCCTCCTTCCCTCCTGGATGGGAACCTTTGTGCACTGTACAAACTGCACCGCCAGGTGTAGAGGCGCAATTTCTGTGGCCTGAGAAAGACTATGGTACTCAATTACCATCATGTCAGCCAGGCCACTCCCTTTCCCACAGCTCCTGGGAGCTCAGCCCTAACTTGCAGAAAGTCGCCTGAGCAAATCACACCTATTCCCTGGCCCAGACTTTTCTCATCTATAAAATGAAAGGATTATATTCACTCTGAGGGTGCAAAACTACTTTATCCATACGTCCCTTCAGTGACTTACAGTTGAATGGAGAAGAATTCTAAAGCCAAACCTGAGTTCGGCAGGAAGAAGTGCTGGGATGGGTTAGTAATGCTGACCCTAGGCAAGAGAATTGGAGGTTACAGCCCATGGGTTGTGTGTCTACCAGCCTGGGACCACGTGGTCTTTAGGCACCCTTCCTGCTCTATTAATCTTTGAGGGGCAACAGTTAAAGAATGCAGGCTCTGATGTCTGACAGATGAAAATTACAGTGGCAATTCAGCCTTAACTGAGCAACTTTACTTCTCTGAGCCTCAGTTTTCTCATCTATAACGGGATGACAACAACTGTCTCATTATCATCATCATCATGAAACTAGTATAAGGATGGGGATAAATGTAGAAGACCTAGCATAGGGCTGCTGCTAGGTCTCAGACACAGTTAACACTCACCAAATAGCAGCTAAGGTGATAGTTGTCACTTCTGTGAGTGTGGGGGCCCTTCCACCAACCAGCCAAAATCCAGAACAGCTTTATTTATGGCCAGGCTCCAACATCCCTTATTGGGGTCAGCTTTAACCCCTGGGTGTGGGCCTTGGCTTTGGCCTGGTAGAACATTTCAGAGGCTTCTGGACTTGTACCTTATACTAATCCTCCCTCATGATGCCATCACCCCTTCCAACATCAACTCTGTAAGATCCCCCTTCCTCACAGCCAGTGTTCTTCACCTTGCCAAACTTCTTGCATGCTGGATGAGTGTTAATGATGTGGGTACTGGAGGACTGTCCCAGAAACCTTTATGAATTCAACAAATGTGTTCTGGCACTAAGGACCCAGAACTGACCTTGTCCCTGACTTCAAAAATCCCCTGTCTGGTCACCAACACTAATGAGAATAATAATAAAGTGAAACACCATGATGGAGTTTGTGCCATTGAGAATGTACTGAGTGGTTTCCAAGATCCAGGCCAACGCTGAGTGCATTTTACATGTTGTCTCAATTAAGCCCACAGCCTTGGGTCAGACAGACCTGGGTTCAAGTGCTGGGTTTAGCCCGTTTCTAACTGTGTGACCTCAAGCAAGTCATGACTTCACTAAGTCTCAGTTTCCTCGTCTGTAAAATGGGGTAACATGGGCATCAGTGGGCTGTTCTGAGAATCAAACAAGATCCATAAAATACTTAGCCCAAAGACCAACCCTTAAAACACTCATCTATAAATAATAATAAATAATAATGGAGTGCTTTCTTCAGCCACATGTTGATCTAAGTGCTTTACACAACAGTCGTATGAAATGGAAGGTATGATTCGCTCCACTTTACAGATGAGGAATTTAAACCACAGAAAGTCAGTCACTTTACCAACGGTCACACAGATAGTAAGTGGCACCATCGGGACTCAAACCCAGGCAGTCTTGCCTCAAAGTCTGTGCTTATAGCTGCCTCTCCCAATGTTTATTGTTGATTTCCATGTCAACATTGAGATGTAGGCATTGTGCTCATTTTATAGATGAGAAATTGAGGGTCGGAGCAGTTCATAGACTTGTCCAAGGTTCCTTGTGAGCAAATGGCAAATGGCCAGTTCTCTACATGAACATGTGTCCTCTGAGGAGCAGGAATAGAGCCTGGGACCCCGGGAGACCCCGCAGGGGATGGGCTGTTGGACCCCCAGGGCCAGACAAGAACACTGCTGTGCTTTCTCCCCAGCTGAGTACCAGACAAGCATCCAGGAGAAGCTGCCACTCATCATCGGCTCCTCGGCAGCTGCCCTGGTCTTCCTCATTGCTGTGGTCGTCATCGCCCTCGTGTGTAACAGGTGGGTGGCCATCCCCCAGCCCCTCCAGGCATGGCTGTGCATCCGTTCAGCCACCCCTGAGCAGTGTTTGTGAACAGAGGAGGCATTGCCATCCATACGGGGACAGGGAGAGGCTCCAGTTGGCCTGGGTACCCTCAAGTGGCCTCCTACCACGTAAAAGGCTACCATTAGCGGCCCATCCCTTTGGGTCAGGCATTACCCTTGACAAGTCCTCTATTCAAGGAGGTGGCACATTGAGATGCTAATACTTCAGTATGAGAAACATCTCAGAACAGGGGGCAGGAGGATGGCAGGATGCAAGGAGCTAAGGGGATGGAAGACAGGGAACGCAGGATGCCCTATTTTTGCACTAGTTAGGGCCCCTTCATGAATCAGGCCACGGGCCATAAGCAGAGTGTCAGGTGGGAGGGAGGTTGTGGAGATCATGTGAAGTCCTCTGAGGTGGCTAGAAAGATGGAGAGGAGGTCGGGGAAGGGCACCCCAAGTGGCTAGCACAGCCTGTACCAGGGGCCTGGGCCCCTGACTACTGCTGGGCACATGCAAAGAGAGACTCTCTTCTTCCTTAAAGAGTTCCCCACTTTAGAATAGACTGGATCATAAGGTCCCATGGACAGAAGTCCAGGGGTTTCTGGGGCCAAGGGAGGGAACAGAGGAAATAGTGAGCCTGGACTTGAAGCAGGAGACGGGGTGGAAAGGGATAGGTTGGACCAGGATGGGTGAGGCTGCTAGGGGAGGAGCAGGCAGGGAGGCCTCTGACCAGGATGTGGTTTCAAGGGCCTGCCCACCCTCTCCCTATCACCTGCTGTGGCTCCCAGCTCCCCGGGCACTTCCAGGTGGCTCCAGCCCTTTGCTCTTGTTCCAGAAGACGGGGGTTTGAGCGTGCTGACTCGGAGTACACGGACAAGTTGCAGCACTACACCAGTGGCCACAGTACGTATACCCCAGCAGGGCCGGCACCCTCAGGCCTTTCACTGTCAGTCCCATGGCAACGTCTCCAGCCTTCTTTCTTGCTGCAGTCAGACTGCATGTCATGCTATTCCCTAAACGAGCCAAACTCACTGTCACCTCTCAGCCTTTGCACATGCTGGTACCTTTACCTGAGCACTCTCCCCACGTCTTTTTACCTGAGTATCTGACTCTCCTCAGGCCTCCCCACCCACCCAGGACTTAGAGCTAACGTCTGATTTTGCACAGCACCCATCACCTGGCTGCACTGTCATGGCCGTTCCCTGTTCTGTCTAACATTATTGCGGGAGCACTGGAGACCTGGAATTGTGCCTGATACTCAGCTTGGCCTCCCAGCCCCATACACTGCAGTCACTAGACACGTATTTGTAGAGCAAGTGTATGACCCGAATGAGATGGTGAGGACCCTGGGCTCTGGCCTGGGAGGTGAGAGAGAAGGGATTAGGGAAGCCCCTTATCATTCCTTCCTGGTAACTCTTCTGATGACTACTCACCCCAACCAGTGCCTCCATTCCCTGACCATTCCATCCTACCTTTGGCCAGGGCTTGGAGCACATGGGCCACACACACCCAGAGTGATGTCCCCTCCTAAGGGCCCAGCAGAGAGAAAAGCAGTGTGTCGATTCCTCTGCATTCAACCCTGGCAGAACCAACATACTATGTGGTGTTTGGGGTGGGGATGGGAAGAAGGTGTGCCTAAGACTTCACTTAGTGCACAGGAATTCCAAGTGGGTCTAATATAGGTTCTCAAACTGTACTCAATGGGGGACCCTAGGGTTCCTCAGATGGCCACTGGGTACAGGGGGGCCATCAGCCTATCCATTCATTTGTCACGTATTTGTTGTGGCCTACTCTGTATGCCAGGCACTGTTATAGGTGCTGGGGACACATGCCAAGCCAAATAGCCCTACCCTCTTGGAACTTTTGTCCTAGTATAAGAGACAGACAATTTTTTAATACATGTTATTAATGAGTAAAGCCTATGGTACATTAGAAGATAAAGTGCTGTTGAAAAAAAGGCCAAGTAGAACAGGGTAATGGATTGAGAATGGTGGGACCAGGGCTGCATAAGGAGCTGGGGGAGTGAACTATGTAGCAATACTTCAGAGAAGAGCATCCCAGGCAGAGGCAACAGCCAGTGCAAAGGCCCTGTGGCTGGAGTGTGTCTGGAAGGCTTCAAGAACAGCCAAGGGGCCAGTGTCACTGGAGCAGAGTGAGGGAGCAGGAGGGGGAAATATGAGCTACAACAGGCAGATTCTTGTCCTTCATAGTAGGCCCATGGGTTTTTATTCAGAGTAACATGAGAAGCTTCTAGAAGGGTCTGAGCAAAAGACTGCCCTGCTCTGAGTTCAAGTTTTAATAGGACTTCCCTGGATGCCATGTAGAAAGTGCTCTGAAGAGGCTGAGGTATGCCAGACAGGGACAGAAGGGGGAAGACCTGAGAGGTAGCCGTTAGTATGACCCAGGAATGATATGACAGTGGCTAGACCAGGGTAGCAGCGTGGAGATGGTGGAAAGTGGTTGGATTCTGACCTGTTTTTGAAGGGAGAGCCCCTAACTTTGCTGCAGGGTTGTATGTGGGGTACGCAAGAAAGGACAGAGTTAAGGAATTCTAGGTATTAGCCTCTGGGTAAAACTCAGTTCAAAGCTAAATTCCTGGGTTTAACAATCACTGTAGACATAAATGTAAAACTGATCGAACCATTAAAATTTCCAGAAGACAATTTAGGTAACTATTTAAACTGATATGTGGTTGGAAAAAGACTTTCTGAGCATAAAAGCGATGGGAGGATCACATGAAAAAGGCAGACAAATTTAACGACACTGAAATAAAAATCACCTGTACGTTCAAATAAGAGTCATAAATTACATCACGCCCTCCTATTTCCCAAGTAATAAAATCATGATTGTAGGTGTGGCTAAACATATCGACTGTGTTCTGGGCGCCAAGAATTATTTTAATGCCTTTCGTGTATTGATTTGTTCAATCCTTATAATTTCCCCCTGTGAGTATAAGCAGACAGGCTCAGAGAGGTCCCGCTCAGGGCGGGGTTGGGGGTGCAAACCAAACCCAGGGTGTCTAGCTCCAGGGCACACACTCTGAGCCACACTGTGCTGCCTGCACCTGACTGAGCTGGAATTAGATAGGTTCACACACGCTGTCACCGGAGCCGTATGGGAGCATCACTGTTGAGTCAGTAACAAGAAAAAAAGGTGACAGCAGGGACTTATTTTAAAAATAGACCCCAGGATTTGTTCATATGTTCATAGAGCTGCACATTCTAAAACTCAAGCTCACTCCCTGCGTCTGAGCAGGACTTTTTTTCAAAGCACTGGAATAGAAAGGGGTGAGGTGGGTGCTCTGGGCATGCATGTCAGGAAGCCCTGAACACATGCACACACATGCATATGCACACACACACGCACGCAGACATCAGGGCTGAAGGAGTGGATGTGGAGACAGGGATGTGTGAATCTGAGGAGAAAGCATGGGTCTCTGCTAGGGGGATCCAGGCAGGCTTCACAGAGGAGGTGGCATTTGATCTGGACACAAAAGGGAAGAGAAGGGTGTTCCAGGTGGAGGGAACCACCTGAACAAAAGCATGGAGGCAAGAAGGTGTGAAATGTGTGCTGGCATGTGGAGGACCAGGAGCTTTTGGGGAACCCATCCCTGAGAGCTTGGAATACCAAGGGAAGGAGGTTGCCGCTGTCCTGGAGCATGGGAGCCCTCCTGATCAACCCTCCCGGCTGAGGTTGACGATGGCATCTGAGTAGTTGGCAACCCCCAAGTAGGCTTTGAGCCCCTACCTGTGCTTTTCCCTAGCTGCCTGAGGTGCCCCAGCAGGAAGGGATTCCCTCAGTTTTGTTAGAAAGGAGGCTAAAAGTCAGCCCCCAAGACCCCCAGGCCAGTCGCTGAGTCTGAGCAAAAAGAAAAGGTGGGAGGCATCTCCAGAGAGCTCCTGTCCCTGCTCTGAGAAGGGCTGACATGGGAAGGAAAGAGACATTGCTGAATACTCCAGAAGGATGATCCATGGACCAAATCTGGTGGGATTTCATCCAGGAGGCAGTGAGTGTGGGATTAAGAATACAAACCCTTGGCTCCAGTCAGACAGACCCAGGTTCAAATCCTGGCTGTGCCATTTGCTACCTGTGTGGTTTTGGGCAGCTGATCAGCCTCTCTGAGCTGCAGTCTCCTCATAAGAAGAATGAGCCCTCCCCACCCCCCGCCCCGAGTTGTCGGGCAGAGGACATGAGATAATGCATACCAAGAGCCCAGCCCAGTGTCAGGCACAGGCAAAGGCTCAGTAAGTGGCAGCTGCTATTCTTCTATCTCTTTCATCTGGAGTCTGTTCCGAGCTACAGACATTGAGTGTCTATTGTGTGCACAGCTTTATGCAGTGCACCAGGGGAGGAAGGCATGAGAAAAGGACAGGTACTCACCCCCTCCTCCCAGGCTCCCCAAGTCTAGGATGGTGGTTCTTAACTTTTTGTGGGGGAGTGGAGGGACCTTAGGTTCCTCTGAGACAGCTACAAGTTTTGGGTCCTATGGCCAGAGAAACAAAAGTTTGCTTATGTGTGTATATAAAACTATAAGATAGAGCCCTGGCTGGTGGCACAGTGGATAAGGCGCCAGCCTGTGAACCCAAAGGTTGCTGGTTTGATTCCCCAGCCAGGGCACATAACCAGATTGCAAGCCAGGTCTCCAGCCAGGTCCATAGCTGGAGGCAGGTGAAAAACAACCATACATTGATATTTCTCTCCCTCTCTGCCTCTCTCTCTTCCCCTCTCTCTGAAAAATAATAAATACAATCTTTAAAAAATTAAAAAATAAAAATAAAACTTCAAGATAGGAAAATCCAGAGGAAGCTATACTCAGGGATAGATTTTGGAGAGCTTTTACTGTCACCGTAGTTTATTTCCAGAATTTTCAGGCTCTAAGGAGCATTGATTACATTTCTAATTCAAAGAGGGGAAGAATAATAATAAATGCAGTCCACTTTAAAATAGGTTACCAGACTCTAACCTCTGCCCCATCCCAAAACCCACCCTGGGGCGGCAGATGGTTCATAGACTCAAATAAAGAAACCCTGGCCTAAAAGGCTAGAGAGACAAATAATCCAAAATAAAGTTCATGTGCATAAAAGCAGCCATTGTCAAACTTTTCCACAAAGGGCCAGATAGATACTGTAGGCTTTTGAGCCATCAAGTATTTATGTCTCTGTTTTAACTACTCAACTCAGTCACTGTAACATGAAAGCCACCACAGGCAAAGGACTATGTTCCAATAAAACTTTATTTATAAAACCTTATTACAAAACAGACAATGGGCCATTTTGTCAATCCCTCTTTAAAGGTTCCACCTCCTAGATTCCTGGAATGACTGAAAAAGAGGCTGAAACTGGTCAACTAACCTGTTCAAGGTCACACAGCTGAGCAGGGTTGATGGCCCCCGCCACCAACCAGCCCAGGGACTCCAGGTCCCAGTTCCTAGAGCTGCTGCCAAAAAATAGCAGGCCCCAGAACAGTGACTACGGAGCGTGGGCAGGGAGCCTGGGCTGGGAGAGGGCCAGATAGTCTGGGCAGCAGAAGACCAGATATCTGGGAGGGACAATGAGGGATAGGTCATCTATCCCTCCTTCCAAAGCACTTGTGTACTCAGCGCTGGGGTCAGATTTGGGTCTTTGGTATCCAAGTCACCTCCTTACTTCCTCTGCATCAAGAAATAAAAATTCACACCAGGTCAGGAATTAATATATTCATATCCTGCATCATCCTGATCAATGGGGAATATGAGATCCAGAAAGGCTCAAGACTTGGCTAGTGGGGGACCCAAGAGGTGGGCCCAGGTGCTCAGACCCTGGTGAGTCAGCCCTCCCGGTCCTCGGACCGCCTGGGAGGGCTGAGAGCCTGTCTCCCGAGGGGAGAGGAGGCTTGACTTAGGCTTTGAAATACACAGCAAGACCTCCTTAGCAGAAGCCCAAGAACATGGTCTATTGCCTGTTCTTTCTGTACTTTGGTTACAATTCTCCCCCTTCCTTCTTGACTATCTTTCCTTTGCCTTGGACCCCCTAATTCTCTATCACAAGAGTGACAAACCTATCCATCCTATTTTTCCTTTTATACCCACACCCTTAACAGACATTGCTTATCAATCCTGACCATCTTTTAGCAGCTCCAGGAATTCATTACTAGTCAATTAGAGTTGGAACAAGAGCTAGAACCTATTTGCTTCCCCTGTGGAGCAATCTGTTCTCCTCACCTTTCTGCCCATCTGCTCACTGAGACCCAGAGAGGTCATGCGACCTGCTGGGGGTTGCCCAGTTCTTTGGGGGGCCACATGGGAGTATGCTTCCCTCCATGGATAGACTGGCTCTTGCCTTTCCGTTTGTCCACATCTTAAGTGTATGCACGTGACCAAGCCTGGTCTTATCTCCCAGTGACCCCAGGCATGAAGATCTACATCGATCCTTTCACCTACGAGGACCCCAATGACGCAGTTCGGGAGTTTGCCAAGGAAATTGACATCTCATGTGTCAAAATTGAGCAGGTGATTGGAGCAGGTAGGTGGCTGGTGCCCTCCCATATATTATGGCCTCAGCCAGGGGTGGGGAGACCACTCCTGGGACAGAAGATTGGATGTGTGGCAGGACCCTCAGAGCACATTCCAGGGCCTGAAAGCTCAGAATACCCAAGGTGGAAAAGGCCCTCAAAGGTCATCCAGTAAAAGTACCCCATCAACGGATAGGAAAACTGAGGCACAGGACTGCGGAGGGGCTTGCACATCACATCAGAGATTGAGCTAAGCCTAGAACCAGTTCTCTGGACTCAGTCCAGTGTTTTGTCCTTCCCACTATCTATCCCATGTCCCTCCCTCCATCTGCCCAGGTTCCCCTACAGCCTCACCCCATGCTCGTCCAAATACTATGCGACAGCTATCAAGAGTGTACTCTTAGTCTCAAAGATGACTGGAACTTTCTTGGGCCCCCATATTCCACAAAGGGGTTCTGTGTCCAAGACAATGAACTAGCCATTGAGGAGGTCACAGGAGTGAAGGTTATGGGGAATAGGGAAGTGACCCTTCCTGGCAAGTGACATCTTGCCTCTCTTGGTGTGTTGGTCCAGGAGAATTTGGTGAAGTGTGCAGTGGCCACCTGAAACTGCCAGGCAAGAGAGAGATCTTTGTAGCCATCAAGACGCTCAAGTCAGGCTACACTGAGAAGCAACGCCGGGACTTCCTGAGCGAGGCCTCCATCATGGGCCAGTTCGACCACCCCAACGTCATTCACCTGGAGGGTGTTGTCACCAAGAGCACGCCCGTGATGATCATCACCGAGTTCATGGAGAATGGCTCCCTGGACTCCTTCCTCCGGGTAGGGGAAGCCAGGAGTGTCAGGGACCATGAGTGGGGCGAGAAAAGGAGGGGTGGACATAGCTTCTTACCATCAGAAACTGAAAGAGTCTTGGAAAACATCCAAATCAAGAAAGACCTGCATGTTTCCACTTTCCATTCCCTTACCCATAGCAGGCATTGCTAATCCCAGAACTCTTTACAACCACACCCAAAGGAAATCTCAGAATCCTCCTCAATCCAGGAAACCACAACCAGTGGATCAGAGTTGGCATCCAACCTGAAATCTGTTGCCACCCATGTGCTTAGCCTTCTCATTATGCACAAGAGAGAACGGAGGCTCAAAGAGAGGTGGAGTTTTCCCAGGGTCATCCAGAGGGTCAGGGGGAAGGCCAGGTCTCTTGACCTCTAGTCTAGAATTTTCACCAGATTTTGGTTTCTTCCAAAGCACTATAAGCCAGAGGAGGAGTTCAGAGCACAAGGCCAACTGAGGAACCTTTCAGGCCCCCTGGGAGGCCACAATCAACCAGACAGACAAAGCACTGACAAGGAGTCAGAAGCATGCCATTGGACTAGCACCATTTCACAAATATTTTCAAGCACCTACAATGTGCCAGGCTCCTCCCTGCACCGTCTTGTTTAACTCATAGTTCTGGGAGGTGGGTGTCACTCATCTCCATTTAACACACAGATGAGGAAACAGACTCAGAGAGGTTAAGCCACTTGTCCACAGTTGCACAGCCATCAAGGGGTAGAGCCAGATGCAGATCAGCTGTGTCTGCTGCACAGTCTGCATTCCCCGCCACCCTGAAACTGGCCTCTCCTGGGCCTAAGTTTCCCAAACCCCTGAGTTCTTCCCATACGAAGCTTAGGCCAGGGTGGCAGGGTCCTGGCTTCCCGTTTGTAAAGATGACCCAGAGTCCGATTCAGACCTTCCATTTACTCTGCCTGCTCTCCGCTTCTTCCAAAGCAAAACGATGGGCAGTTCACAGTCATCCAGCTGGTGGGCATGCTGCGGGGCATTGCGGCCGGCATGAAGTACCTGGCGGACATGAACTACGTGCACCGCGACCTGGCCGCCCGCAACATCCTGGTCAACAGCAACCTGGTCTGCAAGGTGTCTGACTTTGGCCTCTCGCGCTTTCTGGAGGATGACACCTCGGACCCCACCTACACCAGCGCCCTGGTAAGGCAGAGGCAAAACACACGGGAGACTGTGTCAGGAAAGAGGGCACACACACATCCATCCCTCAGTGCCTTTTCACCGACATCTGCTCGTGCCAGCACTGTGCTGGGCCCTGCAGATACAGGGCCAGTAAAAGTTTGCCGCTTTCTCGTGGCAAGGTGACATTACAGGCTGTGAGGGGAATGGCGGCAAGCAAGAGTGCTAGAGGGAAGGCAGGACCAGGGGTGGAGATCTTGGATGTCCATGCTCAAGCCTCCTGAAAACAATTAGAGTTATTGAAGGGTTTTAAACAGAAAGGCATGGGACACAGTCCTCAGAGAGCCCGAAGGTGGTATTGTATAATCACATCCAGGCAAGGCGCAAATGATCTGAGTACTGCTGTGTATGGGAAGTGCCTCCTTGACAGAGAGATAGAGTCCAGTCGTAGGTTTAAACAGAGTGCGCAACTCTTTGGGACTTAAGGGAAGACTTTCAGAGGGACTGAAAGGATGTTTCTAGATGTCAGAATGGGTGGGGAAAGGCACTTCATGCAGAGGAATAGCATGTGCAAATGCCCAGAGGTCTGAAGCAGTACGGTGGGTTTGGGGAACACTAAGATGCTTCGCACAACTGGTGCAGCACAGGGCATATGGGGTGGAGTATTGAGAGCAGAGGCGAGACTGGTCAGCCTCCCATCTGTCATCCCTCCTCATTCTGTTGCACAGGGTGGGAAGATCCCCATCCGCTGGACAGCCCCAGAAGCCATCCAGTACCGGAAGTTCACCTCGGCCAGCGACGTGTGGAGCTATGGTATCGTCATGTGGGAGGTGATGTCCTACGGGGAGCGGCCCTACTGGGACATGACCAACCAGGACGTGAGTGTCCAAGAGAGAACCTCTCTGACCAGGCAATCATAGCAGGGGTGAGGGGGATCCAACATTCCTGGCTTTTTGCTGATCTCCCAGAGAGTGGGAGCCATGGCTCTGAGATCCTGGATGAAGGCAGCTCCCAGCACAATAATGTCTGATTTAAATGTCTGCACAGGACCCTGGATTTGCCAGGGGGTCAGGAGTAGGAAAGGTCCACCACCTACACATCTGCAAACCTTCAAGATGTATTCACCTTGTGTCCAGCCCTGAATGAGACTGTGTCTGTCCCTCAGGTGTTTAATTTGGGGGCAATGTGGTTATTCCAGGAACCAGAGAAAGTTAGCAGGAACTGTTACTATCAGGTGCTAAATTGCAGAAGGCAGGTGTAGAGGTAAGGGCAGCATGGGTAAGATTAGCCAGGAAGCCTTCACGGGACAGGGCCACTGACACAGTAGTGGGACTTGCAGGTGTTAGGGATTCCAGTGAAAAGAATAGCCTGTGCAGAGGTGTAGAAGTGGGATGATGAGGGGCTGTGCTGGGGAGCAATGGAGAGGAAACTGGTTGGAAAGGTTGGTGAGGTTCAATTAGCGGGGTGTTTGAAAGTCAAGTCTAGGAATTCCGATTTGTAACAATGCAGAACAAGGAGGACTTGAAGAAGCTTCTTGAGCAGGGAGGGTGATGATCCTGCCCCCACCCCTGTCAATCGGGGAAGCTGAGTCTGGAGTCCTGAGTGGCAGGACAGAGTGGAGAAAGGTATTTGAGCTCCTTTACTGGGAGGAGCCAGGTGGGGCCACGGGAAGGGCGACAAGGCTGTGTTGTGAGGCCTGACAAGGAAGGTGGCTCTCGCCTGGAACTGTAAATGGCACTGAAATCAAGAATGTGGTCACTCTGGGGTCAAGGGCCAGGAGGAGGAGTCCTGAGGACCATCAAAGCCAGGAGGGGCTCAGAGATGGGTGGGAGGGTGGATCCTGAGGCAGAGGCTATTTCAGGGTTCTGGGTTTCTCATGACCCAAGATTGGGGTGGGGGACAGTAAGCACCCAGCTGCCAGGTCAGAAGTTATACCTGGTGGGAAGCCAGGTGAGGTCCCTCCCTGGGGCTTCCTGGAAGAGGTGGAAGACAGGCAAAGAGGTATGTTCTGAAAGGCACAGGGGCAAGACAGGCCTGCCCAGAGGGTAGGCCTTACCCACCCAGCCCCACTCTGCTGCTGTGTTGTCCCCAGGTAATCAATGCCATAGAGCAGGACTATCGCCTGCCACCACCCATGGACTGCCCAAGCGCCCTGCACCAGCTCATGCTGGACTGCTGGCAGAAGGACCGCAACCACCGGCCCAAGTTCGGTCAGATCGTCAACACGCTGGACAAGATGATCCGCAACCCCAACAGCCTCAAAGCCATGGCGCCACTCTCCTCGGGGTATGGCCTGGCCCTGCCCCGCCTCAGTATGGCTCTGCCCCAGCTGGCCCTTCCTCTCTCCAAATACCCTCCCACCCTAGCTCTTCCTTCTTCAGGCAGATGCTCTGCCAAAATGGGGACAGAAGGATAGTTTGTTGGGCGTCTGCACTGCCTTGGGGTGCAGAGGAGTACAGGACACAGTGCATGCGAACAGATTTCCTCATCTCCAGGTTTCCCCCTTAATTACCCTCACACTCAAACCTTGACTCTTAACTTGCATTTGCATCCTCCTAACACAGCCCACACACACACACACACACACACACAAGAACATAGTCCTACACACATGCATGCACACAAGAACATAGTTCTAATCATATGCATGAACAGAGGCACAATTGCTCATCCCTATGTTCTCCCTCACACATACATACAAAATCTCACGCATGGAGATGTACCCAGTACTGAGACTTGTACCCACACACCTGAGTGCACACACATTCAGCAGTACGTACTCACCACACACCCATGTGCCCCGACAGTGGGCTCTATCAGGCCTGTAGCCGCTAGTGCCTTGCTTGGGTGCTGTCATAGGCCCCACTCGTGACCCTACACTTCCTGGGATCCTCAATCACATAGGGATTCTGAGAGGCTGGTGTCCAGTCAGGTGTCCTCAGGGTCCAGGGCTGGCTGTGTCCAGAGACTTTTTGGACCCAAGTCCCTCACCTGCCATACTCTTGTGGCCAACAGATCTTCGTGTCTGCCTTTACCTGTCGTTTCTCACCTTGATCCTGAGTTAGGAGCTCTAGACTCTCCAGATACAAATACTCTTAGCCTAATGAGGGTGGTTTCACTCAGAGCCAGCCAGGAAGTCATTCCCATTAATTGTCTGGACTATGGAGATGTGGCCCACAAGATCAGCTTCCTACAACACAGCTGGAGTGGACAAGGCTGGAGAGGGGCATTGGGGGAGGGGACAGGGAATCATCAGCAATAGTCCAGCTGAACTCCCTCCTGCTGAAATGAGAAGTATGAGAAAGTGTGTCCTGCCTCATGCATAGGGCAGCCTCTCAGCAGTCCCTATGGAGACGTCCCCAGACTTTCCAGGTAGCCCCGGCTTTCTCAAACACGTATGTGTGCACATGTGCATGAGTTCAAACTCACGCCTGCCCACACAGAAATACATACATACATACATACTCACCGACATTCATGCTGATGGATGCACAAATGCAGGCACACCTGTAGCCCATCCCTGTCCTCACCCCCATGCCAGCATACACCCTGACCGGCCGTCCCTGTGGCCCACCCCACCCCTAGGATCAACCTGCCGCTGCTGGACCGCACGATCCCCGACTACACCAGCTTTAACACGGTGGACGAGTGGCTGGAGGCCATCAAGATGGGGCAGTACAAGGAGAGCTTTGCCAATGCCGGCTTCACCTCCTTCGATGTGGTGTCGCAGATGATGATGGAGTAAGTGCCCAGGTGCTGGCACCCACCCTCCCAAGTAGGGGGCTCTGGAGAGTGAAAGATAGGCAGTGTCCCCGCAGGAACGTGGGCACCAAAGGGTGAGATGGCCAACTTTGGAGCCATATTCCAATCAACACCCGGGTCTGCCTTCCACCTACTGGCTACATGACCTTGGGCAAATCCCAGAACCTCCCTCAGCCCCGGTTTTTTCTTCTGTAGACCAGAGGTTTGTAGGAAGCTCAAAGGAGGTAGGAAGTGAATGGTTACCTAGTAAATGCAGGTTCTCTTCCCCAAAGCAGAGGAGACAAGCGCATCTAGGTGCCTTGACCCCTAGCCACACGCTCCTTCCACCTCACACAGTCCCTCACCTCAGCTCCCCCACCCCTTCCCTTACCCTCTTTAGCAGGAAACCCAGGAGAGGCCCAGACAGCTCTCAATCTGACCCAAAGTCCCCTCCACCCCAACATTTCTCTAACGCACGTGCTTCTCTTCCAAAGGGACATTCTCCGGGTTGGGGTCACCTTGGCCGGCCACCAGAAAAAAATCCTGAACAGTATCCAGGTGATGCGGGCACAGATGAACCAGATCCAGTCTGTGGAGGTTTGACGTTCAGCAATCTCGGCTCACCTCTTCCTCCAGGCCCTGCCCCCGCCACCCCACCCGCTGGCCCCCCCAGTTCCCCGTCCACTGACGGGTCAGCCTCCTGCCAGGAGGCCACAGCAACAGGAAGAACCAAGCAGCGTGCCAGCGCCAGACGTCACCAAGAACACGTGCAACTCAGATGATGGGAAAAAATGGGGATGGGGGCAAAAGAAAACTAGATCCTGGGAGGGGGCGGGAAAGACAAGGAATATTTTTTAAAGAGGATTCTCATAAGGAAAGCGATCATTGTTCTTGGGGGAAAACAAAGGGCTTGGGAGATTCGTGCGCTTTGTCCAGTTGGAGACCAAAAGCCGTTTCTCTTCAACTCCCTCTGGAAAGGCAACCTGGCCGGAGTCAAGAATCACTTCCAGGAAAACAAATGTGAAGGGGAAAGACCAGGGCCACCCTGCTCTCCTGTCCCCAGGCTGCTCTTCTAGGCCTCACTCTGCCACCATGTGCCCAGCAGACAGACAGACAGGCAGCCACCGGGAACCACTCAGAACATCCATTCCCACTGCCACGGGGCAAACAGAAGAATTTTTCTGTCTTTGGAGAATATTTTAGAAACTTCACTGAAAGAGACTTGTTTCTCCTGTTGGCTCACCGGGCTGAAAAGGGACTCTTGTCTTCCTGGGTCAGGGAGAACACAGGGACACCAGAAAGGTCAGCCTTCCTGAAGCGGGCCACCCCCCCAGCTCTGCAGCGCCACGTCCATATCACACCCGCCACCGGCAGCCTGGCCCGCTGGGTGCCCAATCCCGACAGCCCCTACCTGGAGGACTGACGCTGCAGTGACCACCATCAGCTACGACTGCCACTGAGGAGGGTTGATCCTGCATCTGGGTTTGTTTACAGCGGTTCGTGGACCGGGGGGTATTTTGGTCAGGGGTGAATTAAGTTTTGGGGTTTGTTTGTTGTTTTTTTTTTTTAATGACAATGAAGTGACACTTTGACATTTCGTACCTTTTGAGGACTTGATCCTTCTCCAGGAAGAAGGTGCTTTCTGCTTACTGACTTAGGCAATACACCAAGGGCGAGATTTTATATGCACATTTCTGGATTTTTATATGGTTTTCATTGACACCCTTCCCTCCTCTCCCTGAATAGAGTTTCCCACCTGCTGCCAAGCTCACCAGAGCCAACTGCCACAGGACCATCTGGGCCATTCACAGGCTGAATGAGATTTGGGCAGAGGTGGGGGCCAAGGTGGAACAGCATCCCCTCCCCCAGGACTGTTTTTGAAAGCAACAGATTGAGCAGGAAGTTGGCTCTGAGGCTGCAGGGCCAGGATTCTCCACCCTCTTTCTTGTCCACGCTCCTTCTGCCCCAGAATATCCAGTACTTTCCAGGCAAACAGACCCCTTTGAGGCGTCCAGAACCTAGTTTCACCTCTGAGGGCCTACACCAGGCTACATCAGAGGTCAGGCCCAGCTTCTTCACTGTGATATCCCAGCCTCCAGAGCATCACCCTCAGAGACACCCAGGCATGCTCCTTTCCTCCCTGGGAGAACGTGTGTGGTTGCCCTCCCACCGCCTTCTCTCCTCCAGACCTCTGCCCAGGTCAGAAAGGTCTTGGCCAGGGGAAAACCCATCCATCCACCAAGGGGTCTGGCCACAGTCTCCTGCCTGTGAGCAAACAGGCACCTGAGTGGACCAATCAGTTAGTGAATTGAATGGAAATAAACACTTTAGTTATAAAATGACCCCTGTTCTCTGTAAGCTCCAAGAGAGAGACGCTGGCACCCTTGGAACATGTCCAGTGACCCATGATGCTTTTCTAAGGGACCCCCTTCTACCCTCATAGAAGGCTCAGGGCTAAGGAAACACATAGAGAACACCCGAGTCCATGTGGCCTCTCTGGCCCTGGCTCATTAAAAGCACAGGCAATGAAAGAAGTGATTTGGAAGTGGCACAGAACTTGGCCTTCGGTGCCTGTGCAGGATGCATCGGGAACAGGGAGGTGACGGGTGCACTCAGCTCACCTGGGCCAGGGGAAGGGGGCCCGGGGATTAGGGAAGCTGTGACCATGAGAGTGTGAGGGTTCCAGTTGAGTACGCACAGACCCCCAGCCAAAGCCTCAGGAATGACCACCTTATCCTGGTCAACTAATCTCTGCGCAAATGGGCTCCTGCTCGTACACAGTCAGGATTCTATATGTAGGAGGAAGCAGGGATGCCTCATCTCAGGACCTTTCCCTTTGTCCATGGGAGACTGACCAGTAGGGAAGATTGAGGGTGCAGCTGGCCTGTTAAGGCTCCTTGGTGGTCCAAGAGAGCATCCAGCACGGACCAGCCTATGGCCCACCACTCACTTGTTCTCCAGAGCCCGAGATGCAACAGAAAGGGATTAGAGAAGAGCATGCCTCCCCCAGGGTGGGGGTGGGGGTAGCAAAGCAAGCCACAGGCAAGGCCTTGGCTGGTTTCCCCAGAACTGGTTGGCCTTGACCCAGCCGGCCGCCCTTTGTGCCCCAAAGATGCCCAGCACGGGTGGCAGCTGTCCGGGTACACAAGGTCACCTTCTGGAGGGAGCTGCCCTGATGCTCTTCAGATTAACTGTCTTCCCTAGCCTGCACCACCCCCCATCCAACTGCTCTGGGGCCCCACAGGGGGCTGGCACTCAGTGCTTCCTATCAGATGGCTTCCTGTCCTAAGCCACTAGGCTGGTGTCTGCTGGCCAGCACGTCTGCCCAGCCACCACCTCCAGGGCCCCAGGTCCTCAGTGGCCCTGGGCCACTACATGCCTGCTTCTTGACAGTAAGGGTGCTACCCCAACCCTCTGCGTCTCCACTTCAGGGTAACATACAGACATCACTGTGACCATTCAGGGTGCAGGTGGACATTTGCTCTTACTGCTGGAGCAGCTCCCCCCACCACCTCCATCTCTTGCTTGCTTGCTTCTTGGCAGGGAATGGCCGGCCTTGCTGCTCACCCAGGCGGCTGTGAGCCACCGCCCGCTGCCTGGTTACTAATCCCTTCCTGGCTCCATCGTCCCAAGTGCCAGCCCCACCTGTCCAGCAGTGTAAGAGGAGTTTCCGGCTGCTCTGCACACAGTTGGTACTTGAGGAAAGAGAAGCTGCCTTGTGAACATGGGCCAGGGTACCGTGGAAATGGGGCCAGCTGCTCTAAAGAGGGTGTGACAAGCCGATCTCCAGGCTGGGTGACGGAGAGCACTGCCATCGCCTCCGCTCCGACTGTTCTAGAAGTCCCCAAAATGAGTTACGTTGATAATCATCAGCCTTCTTCCTGGGGAGGCGGGTATTGATATTCTCTATCAACTGGTAAGACGTAGGCAGATCCATCAGGATAGGTAATAGCAGCGCAGGGGACTCTTAAGGGACTCTGGGCAGTGGCTGTTTACTAACCAGTGGTGCCTCCTGCTCAGATGGCATCAGTGGGACTTGCCCCCACTTCTTTAGTTGGTTCCCACACTGACACTGCTCAGGGAGCTGTCTGCGGCCCCCTTGTGCACAGTCACTGCCTTACACCCCTCTGGAATTGGGCTCATCTCCAGGAGCTCCTTCCTCTGCCCAGCCCTTCCTCACACCTGGCTAAAGCACAGAAAGGACCCTGTCCCCCAACCCCACCCCACCATGCTGGGCCCTTGGCCACTCCTGGATTTCTCCTGGGCCACTGTAGTTCCAAGACGGTACCAAAGGAAGGAAGACTCTTGCCCGGGAAAGTAACATAAATGCATTGCAAGGACAGGATGCCACGTGTTGCTAGGGAAAATGCCACCAGAGTGGGAGCCTTGCTCTTGTCACTAACGGAAAACATAGATCTGGGCAAGCTACTTCCCTTTAATGAGCTTCAGTCTCCCATCTGTAAAATGAGAGGACTGAATTGGGTGAGCCAGGCATGCAAAATACTTTGTACACCCTATGAAAGGGGCTGTTTACAGCAGCTGGTATGGGGAAAACTGAGGCTCAGAGAGGGGAAGTAGCTTGCTCAGGTTTACCCAGCCAGGAAGGGGCGGAGCAAGGTCAGATCTATCTGCTTCCAATTCTCATTCCACATACTCAATAGAAGGAAGGACATAGAGCTCTTGGTGTCTGATGCTGGCTGGTAAAAGAAGGGAAAGCTCAAATAGGCTGGGGTTGTCAGGGAGGGCTTCCTGAAGGAGGCTGTCTTGAAAATGACAGCAGTTGAAAGAAAGATCATTCCAGGTGGGAGGTAGAGTATAACCAAAGATGCAAAGCTGGAATGCTCTGAATGTGAGGAGTTGTGTCTTCATGGGCCAGAGAGAGTGGTGGGAAGTGAAGCTGATGTACTAGAAAGATGATACATAGTCCAGCCACAGCAGGTTCTTGGGCAGAAAAGTCGCAGAGTGCACATCCAGTTCTGGGAGTTAGGTCAGACATCCGGTGGGGGCAGGATGTCACAGAGCTTCCCCCGGGCCAGGGAGGAAGAGTCCCCTGGAGAAATCCTCATTTATTCCAGGAGAATCCAGGCCCTGCTGTTTTGTTATCCATCCCTCACTCACTGACGCAGATAATCCAAAGAGTCATTTCAGCTGCTTGGAACAGCAGGGTTGGAGTTTGCACTACCTGATTCTTAACTCAGCTGTATTTGACTGATAACCCAGCCCATTCCCCCCGGCCTGCCTCTCTGAGAGCTGCCAGGCACTGACCAGAGCTGAAGAGATGTGGGTGGCAGTCATGGCCTGGGCGGGCAGGCAGCGGACATGGCAGAGCTCTGAGGGGACAGAGCTGGGCGCTGGTACACGTAGGAGCTGGAGGCTGGGCAGCGGCATACAGACTGCTTAGGAACGCCATCTCTGCCCCAGTCCAGTCGCCCTGGGCCTGGTGGGATCACCAGCCCTGTGGGAAGGGGCTGGGGTCCCGCCCTTTTAACAGCGTATCGCGCTGGTGAAACCATTCTGCACATGCATGAGCCCCCTGTGGGCCCTTAACCCAGCCTCCTAGGAAACAGGCCCTGCGTAAAGCAGCCAACAGCCTCAAAGCTGGCCAGTTGTCCCTCGCGCAAACCAAGGTCAGAGTGTTGGTCCCAGAAAGTGACTTGGCCCTTTGTTCTGTGACACAGGAAAGCTCAGGGACACCCCACTGGAGGCAGGTGGCAGGAGGTTGAGACCACAGGGATTGCACTGATCACTGAACACTCCCCATGTACCAGGCCTTGTGCGCAGGGACCTTATGGCAGCCACCTCCCCAACTCTGCGGGTGAGGGAACAGGGTCCCAGAGGGAATGCCAGCGGATTCCAAACGCTTTGCCACCTCCCAGGATTTCTCAGAATTTTTGCCACCACCCACCTGTATCACAATCTCCTGTTCGTGTCCGGCTCCCAGACCCAAAGGCTCCGCAACCCCTAAATCAGACTCTGCAAGGTCAGGCCCTGGTGCCCCCATCTTTAACAAGCTCTTCCAGGAGATCCGCCTAGACAGACATCCTCTCTTCACTTTCTCCACGGTGACCTGGGCCCTGATGTCTTCAGAGGGGCTGGTGGAGACAGGGATTAGGCAAAGGCAGGACATCCTCAGATAAGAGGCCCAAACTCAGACATGGATTAAGACTCATAAAGTGACGGGTAAAGCTGACCCTCAGGAATGTGTTCAGACTGAGCTAAGCTTTCAGGAAAATTATGAAGACCGCCCCCCCCCCCCCCCCCCGACCCTGAGTCTGTCTGAGTTGAGCTCCCCAGCATGAAGGCTCCCTTAGGAAAGCTGATATAACCAGAAAAAGCAAGAACTTAACACTTCAAAGCAGCCCAGCAGCCCAGCAGCCCACCCAAAGCCACCCTGTGGAGACTCCACAGACCCAAGGCTACAGCGCAGGCCTGCTCACTCAACACCTGGCCAGGTGGGCCAGGCAAAGGCAGACTGAGGCTCCCAGCTGGACCTGGAACTTCTTATACCCCAGACCACCGCACCACCACCTCCCCTCCTCCACCAGGCTTTCCCTGGAGGAGGATGCAAGAGTGAAGGTGCCTGTCTCTATTGGGTCTAACAGCCCCCGTTAGAGGAGAGAAATGGGTGAGGGGGAGGGAGGAGGGAGGAGCCAGAACCGTATACACTCTGGGGACCTCGCTAAGATGGCAAGAGTTTCAGAATTCTAACATTCTATGCGCGAAAGACGCCAAGATTCTACGATTCCAATGGAAGGATTCCATACTTTTAACATTCTGTCACCATGTATAATTCTACCCTGCTAATTATTGAGACTTCAAGTCCCATTGTTGGTTCCCAAACCTGAGGACCCTGGCACAAAGAGCAAGAGAGAGAGAGAGGGAGAGGAAGAGAGAGAGAGAGAGAGAGAGAGAGAGAGAGGGAAATACTAACAACAGCTCCGTCCAAGGGCTGGGAGCCTGCTTGCAATGCTGAACTTCCCCAGGGGCAGAGTTGCTCGCACCTGGCGGCCCCAGCTGGGCAAAGCCCCATGCAGCCCATAGTGCCTACTGGCTGGGGGACTAAATAACTCAGCTCAGGAGCCAAGTAGAAACCCCACTAGCTAGGTTTGGGGAGGGACTCATCTGGAGCGGAACCCACTCACCTACCCTCCAAAGAGGAAGCTGCAAGGCCAGGGATTTGCTGAAGAATCTTCCCCAGGTACACCATCTCCCGGTGCAGGGCTGGTCTTTTTTATTTTTATTTTTTTTAATTTTAACACTGAGCAACCATATGGTCTTGCAGCAAACCCCAGACAGAGGCAGGCGCCTTCCTGCAGACTCTGGGGGCGCAGCATCATAGCCCAACAGGCCCTGCCTCATTCCAAGACCCTTTCTAGTTGAGGTCACGACCTATGGGATCTGGGAGGCCAGCTGAGAACATGCCTCTAGATTGCTCAGAGCTCAGTCACCAGTGTGTCCGCTTCCCCTTCCGTGGACAGGGGCCACAAGGTCGAGCTTCTGAGGCTGGCCCAGGGTAGGCCCGACAGGAATGTGGCTCACAACCAGCCTTCTTGGAGTGCAATGACCGGGCTGGTCAGGCTCAGCCCCAAATCCTAATCGTAGCTGCTATTTCTTGATTGCCAACAACGTGCTTACCTTTTTATCTAGTGTCTCACTTAATTCTCACACAGCTCTGTGAGGCAGGTACAGTTATTGTTCCTGCTCCACAGACTAGGAAACTCAGAGACGTGCATGGGGACTTTCCCAAGTCACACAGTCGGCCAGTGGTCTCTGACCCCAGCATCTGCCCTCACAAGCCACTATGCTATGCTGCTACCAGTGACCCCCACTCAGACCCTTTGCCAGTCAAATACCAGATCTCCAGGGGGCACTCCCTTTAGGAGGGTGTTCGGACATCCTAACCTACCAGAGCCACTCACTATCTGAGCCACTGTCCTGGGCTACCCTCTCCCGGCCCAAGGTATTTGCTCCAGCCTTGGAGAGTTCGGGTCAGAACTCTCAACCAGGGGGATGGCAGGGTTTTACAGACCCCTGTTTCCTCTGGTCATAAACATGGGTTTTCTTGATAACATTGAGGGGTGGGGAAGTGATGCGGCTGTGGTTCCGATGGCCATGGGTCAAACCTGGGTCCTCACTGCTATGACCAAGGAAATCTCACCAGCTGTGTCCACGGGCCCCTGGCCCTGTCACTCCAATGCCTTTGTAGGAGTATTTTTAGCAGAACCATTTTTTTTTTCCAAAATAAATGTGAATTGTAAAAATTATCACTTGGACTCATAAGGGTTTTTTGTTTGTTTGTTTGCTTGCTTTGGTTCCCCAAGAACAAATGGGGGCTCCCAGAGGTTCTCAACAAGGCTGTAAAGCATCACTAGGAGTTTTCCAGGGCTAAGGATGAAGCCGGGCTGGGGCTGGGGCTGGGACTGGGGCTGGGGTTGGGGTTGGGGTTGGGGTTGATTGAGGCTGGGGTGGCCTGGGCTGGGGAGAGGTGTTGAATTGGAGCAGAAACTTCTAAGTGCTCTCAGAATACACATTCATGTTTAAGAGTTTGACCTTCGCTATCAGGGGTCCTAGGGTTTGAATACCAACTCTGTCACTGGTTAGCTATGTTTCCGTGGAGAAGTCACATAATGGCGCTAGGTCTCATTTTCCTGTCTATACAATGGGGCAACAATAGCTAACTCCTAGCACGCAGGTGAGGGTTAAATGACATGAAGCACAGCAGGTTTGACTGGGAAGGATCGGGTCCCACGTCTGTCACACACTCAGCCGTGTTCTCCACAAGCAGGACAATGACTGAGCCACAACGGGATCTCAATAAATGTTTGCCAAATAAGCGTCAGTTGAAGTTCTGCTTAAAAAAAAGAAAAAGAAAAAGAAAGAAACAGGAGAGGAGTGGGAAAAATAAAATAAAATAAAATAAAATAAAATAAAGAATGGAAGTGGGCATTTGGGGAGGGTTCATTAGGCAAATTTTGGACTTGGGCAAGTTGGGCAGATTTCTTTCCTTTAAACACTACGCTTAAAAGTGCAATGTAAGTCACTAACGCTCTCCTTGTTTGCAGGGTTTCCCATTTTGGAGGGAGCATCTCATGGGACCAGTGCCCCTGGGGCCCCCTGGGCAAGTCTCTGGTGGTCAGAGGTACACAGCAGGGCTGGTCTGAGGTTGGGCCTGGAAACATGATGGAAAATTCAAAGGGGAATGGGCTCTCCAAGGCTATCTTTTGATTTTTTCACTCACTCACTCAAAAAGCATTCGGAGCCCTGGCTGGTGGATCAGTGGACAGGTGCCGGCCTATGAATCCAAGGGTCACTGGTTTGATTCCCAGCCAGGGCACATAACCAGGTTGCAAGCCAGGTCTCCAGCCAGGTTCCCAGCTGGAGACACGTGAAAGGCAACCATACATTGATGTTTCTCTCCCTTTCTTCCTCCCTTCTGTCTAAAAATAAGGAATAAAACCTTTAAAAAATAAAGAAAAGCCCTGGCTGGTGGCACAGTGGATAAAGCACTGGCCTATGAACCCAAAGGTCACTGGTTGAATTCCCAGCCAGGGCACATAACCAGGTTGCAAATCAGGCCTCCAGCCAGGTCCATAGCTGGAGGCAGGCTGAAAGGCAACTGTACATTGATGACTCTCTCCCTCCCTGCCTCTCTCCCTTCCCCTCTCTCTAAAAATAAAAAATAAAATCTTTAACACAATTAAAAAAAAACACTCAGTGCATTTCTATCACACAACAGGTCAGACACCATGCGGGAAACAGACACGGGGCAACGACCCAAGTGTCTACAGCGTCTGGGTAGGTTGCAGTTAACCCTAAATGGGAGCCTGTGGCATGTGTGGGGGTCCTGACCAGGCTTCTAAAGCTTGACTGGGAGTTTTCCTGGAAGCTGGAAAAGGACAAAGCATTTCAGTTAGAGGGACCAGCAGACACAAATGTATGAAGCCAAGACTGATGTATTTTGTGATCTGAATTACTATGTAAGTGAAGTAGATGTAAACATGACTACCGTATTTCAAATAACAAATGACAGCTTGCACCAATTTTGTACATACTAATGACAGGACTGCCAGCTCCTATGAGGAGCTCATGGGTACTCGGTGAAGAAGATTCTGGGAGCCCACAATGATGCCAAATGGGTCACACACCACTCTCAGGGACACAGCACAGTTAGAGCCCAGTGCCTAACTCAAGGCCTTCCTTGCACACCCTGGGGCCTCTGACCCATCACCCAGAGCAACACCTGCCTGTCCTAGCCCAGCTTCTCTGTGAAGTCTGAACCCCTTGCAAGTGCCACCCACCCCAGTCCCTGGCCCACACTGGGCTCCGCCTAGGCTCCACTGCCCATCTGCAGATCCAGCACAGCCTCATGGGGGCCTGCTCTCAGCTTACAGACCCTGACCCAGGTCGCCCTGCCTGTCAGCTCTCTCACCAAACCCTTACTTATTCCTTTCAATCTTCTTCTCATTCTTCTTTCCCACCCAAGGGGCAGCTGAGACCTCTCATTGCCCCACCTGGCTTTATATGGATATGCACAGGCACAGTCATTTCCAGGGACAGGGGCATTGTTGCTGCCAAAAACGTGTCACCAAGGAGACAACGGGAGACAGGGAGGAGCTTTCCCCATAGTCTCTCACTGAGTTTGGCATCACGGCCACAGACCCCCTCCCCCAGCTCCAGGTGAGACTGTAGAAATGGCCTACCACCACCACCGCCCCCTCCAACACCAATCCTCATCAGGCCCAAGTGTCTGCCTGGACCAGCCCTGCCCCAGACACCCTGCTGACTCAGCATGCAGAGTCCTGGGGCCACCAGTTTCCCTGCCCCCCACCACTGCTGGCACCTCCTCTCCTTCTGCCCCTGATGGCACAGTGGTAAAACCTGACACTATGTGGCTACTGCTGCTGCTGCCACAACCCTCCTCCTCCCTGATGACAGTGGTTCCAAGGCAGCAGGGTATGAGCTGGTGCCTTCCCCAACCCCTTTGCTCCAGCCTCCCACCCCTCTACACTCATGCACATGCGTAAAGACCCCTCTCACCCAGAGGCGCCCATGCATTTACACACTCATAGGCTACACACAGACACACATGCACACGTAAAACCATAAAATCCCACACATCCCCATATTCATGTATATGCATACACGCACACATAGGTGCAGGCTCATGTTCAAACTCACCCCACACTGATCAAATCACATACATGTACACACCCCTGTGTCATGTCATGACCACAGATAACTCCCAACCCTGTCTGTCAGCCAGGCACGGTTCTGAGTGCCCCGCATAAATCATCATGCTTAATCCCTAAACCATGCTTCCTAAACTATCTGCTGTGAAAGACAGGTCTGTTTTGGGGAAGGGGGTTGTTTCTAATGTCCAGTCCTTTGCAGATCCAGGCAAGAGAGGAAGTCAAACAGAAGGGCCAGGGTGTGGGTGGCATCATCCCACGTATTTGCCGAAAGCATGAGGAGTCATGCTGGAGAGGCTGGAGGCCCAGCAACAAGCCAGGAGCTCAAACAGTCAAGGCATGAGGGGAAGGGACCCCTGAATTGCAGGGAGGGGGGTCTGAAGAGGATGCAACAAGGAGGATTCAAGCAGGGAGAGCAAACCAGGCCCTACCTTGCAAGATCGTCCTGAGTTAAATAGTTTACAGGGGACAATAGAGAGCCTGACACCCACAGGGGCTCCGTTTATTTTCCATCAGGATGGGAAGCAAGGGGGTAAAGATTGAGCTATACCTACCATCCCTGGAGCCACTCTGCCCCCTGGAGGCTGGAGCTGGTAAAAGCCCAAAGCTGAGCCCAGCGGAGGAAGTTTGGTACCCTGGGGCTGGTGGGGTGTGGTGAGGATGTGACGACCTGCCCCTACTCCCCACCCAAGCGGAGGTGCAGGCCAGTGTGGGGAACTAGAGATACAGTGATAGGGCAGGAAGCAGAGAAGGTTGAACCAAAAATCATCCCCTGTTTAAACCTCCCACTCCTGATATTAATAATACTGTGTCTCAGGTCAGGTGCATGGCCCCAGAATCTTTCTATCGTAAGAACTCAGGAGCAGCCAATCTGGTTGAAATGAGAGACTAGGGAATTGTTCTGACAGGTGTAGTTACCTAGCCAGTGTGTTGTTTGTCTTTAGAGTGGGAGTTTATTGGGGGGGGGGGAGCTGGGGAAGGGGTCATTGGTGGAGACAGCCATCCCTAGGTACCAACACCACACACGTTTTATCACTGAACGCTCACAACCACCCAGAGGTGGTCATTACCAGGAGCGTCAGTGCTGTCCAGCGCTTACCAACCAGCTCCCCAAGTGTAATTCACAAAGGCTAGCTGACATTTTCCTTTAGGTTAAGGAGTAAGATAAAAGCAAAACAATGAAGGAACTTAGCTCATTCCTCAGCGGCACGAGTCACTTCTTTACTGAATCAGATAATAGTTTCAAATACTGGAAGAGTATTTCCTCCATTTTTTTGTGCTATTCTCCATATCATGATTTTAAATTTAAATTGCGGCCCTAGTTGGTAGCACAGTGGATAAGGTGCCGGCCTGTGAACCCAAAGGTCACTGGTTTGATTCCCCAGCCAGGGCACATAACCAGGTTGCAAGCCAAGTCTCCAGCCAGGTCTGTGGCTGGAGGGAGGTGAAAGGCAACCATACATCGATTCTTCTCTCCCTCTCTGCCTCTCTCTGGAAATAATAAATAAAATCTTTTTTTTTTTTCAAATAGAGCATTTAATAATAATAACAGTAATAAATTTAAATTGCATGAACATGTTACCCATCACTTTCTTAGGTACAGACAATCAACAAAATGATAAATAAATCAAGACTTTATTTGCAGTAACTGCCATTTTCCATAGTGAAAAGACTCCCACCAAGGCCAACTTCACATCATCAATCTGAGTGAGTCACTGAGCACCAACTTGGAAAGAGATACTCAGTAACACATCATTACAAAAGGTTTCCAAAATTCAGATATAATAGATATAAGCAATGAATAACCTTAAAATCATAGATAATAGCAACAGAGTTAAATAATTAGGAGCTAACTAATGTTGAGTCTTTGTTTTGAATACAATTTATGCTTTTGTAAGTTTATATCATTTAATTTTTTTAAATAAAGATTTTATTCATTATCCCTTAGAGAGAAGGACAGGAAGGAAGGAAGAAAGGGAGAGAATCATCAATATATGGTTGCCTTTCACCTGCCTTCAGCTATGGACCTGGCTGGAAACCTGGCTTACAACTTGGTTATGGGCATGGACTAGGGAATCAAACCAGTGACCTTTGGGTCCGCAGGTTGGTGCCATTCCACTGTGCCACCAGCCAGGGCCTTTTATGTCATTTAATTTTTAATGGTGGCATTTAACAAATGGTTCACAAATTTCCTGAAAATACAACAAGTGGCCCTTGCCAGGCCACATGTGAATTGGCTCCAGCACAACTGAGTTGTCCACTTTACAAAGGTGGAAACTGAGGCTCACCGAGATGGGATGTCTTAAGTGCTCAAGGTCAAGCTGAATGTGGCCTGGTTGGAGAAAGGCCCTGGTATGTTTTACCCTAAAGCTGAGTTCTTTCAGCTCTTTCCTGGATTTCCAAACTCCCTTCTCAGAAAAGTCTGGCACCTTCCCTCCCCTCATCTTTTCTGTGATGTTAGAACACTTCAGTGCCATGTACAGAATTTTCTCTTCCCCCTCCTCTTTCTTCAAAACCCTTCCTCACACTATTCCAGGGACACTAATCCCTGGAGCGAGCCTCCCAGGCCAAAGAAGGAATCCCTTTGTCCAGAGTAGAGTGAGAGATCCCAGCCCAGCCTTGTCACACACTGAGGTGACCTACAGGTCTTAGTTCACACCTCTCAAGGCAACAAGGATGGATAGAAAGCTCTGCAGAGCCCTGTAAGGCTTTTAGAGCCTCCATAAACTTGTGACCTTGTGGCAATTCTGAGTAAAATGAGGTTTATAATCCCTACCCTCAGGGTTGCTCTGACAATTATCTAAACACTGCTTGACTTCTCTCCCAATTTCCTTAAATGGTGGGATTCAGTGAATGCCAGGGAGCCTGTCACTTGTCCCTATGCCTGCAATTCCACCCTAAAGAGCCTCACCTGGGATTTTCAATTCTATTCCTCTTGGAGAAATAGCCAAGAAACCTGAGGGCCCTCAGGAACGAATCTGTGTGGGCTTCTTCCCTGAGGCCCTGGACTCTTTTCTCCCCACTCTTCCTCCTCTAGGTGACAAGGAGTCATGGCCTGACCACCCTGGCACAAGGTCCACAGCCAGAGGCCTTGCTGTGGGTCTTCCCTTTAGGGGGTATTAATCACCCCAGAAGGGAAATCCCAACACCCTGCTTCCCCACATCACCTGCAGTCCCCTCTAGGCCATTCTGAGAGCTCACGGTTTACTGCAACAGCCCTAACTGCATCTGTCTCTGAGCAGTCCTACCCCCTCCCAACTGCCCATAGTGACCACTAACCCTACGCCAGGGACCGGCTGATGGAAAACTGTTAGAGGACTTGACCTTCATCCTGGCTCTGTCCCTATATCCCTGTGTGGTCAAGGCAAGTTGCTTTCCCTCTCTGAGCCTCATTCATCCATCCGGCACACGACTTGAGTGCATTTTTATGCCAGGCGCGGTGCCGGGCCTTGGGGTTACTTACACCTGGGGGCAGGAGAGATGAAGCCCCTGCTTTCCTGAACTCTGCAATGCTTATTTAAGCAAATAAATGACCTAATGGTAAATTGCCCTAAGTGCTGGGAAAGAAACCAGCGGCTCTCTGTAATGCAGTGGGGAGGGCAGCAGACTTTACAGTGGCAAGGAAGGCTTCTCTGGAGAGGGGAATTGAAGCACAGAGCTAAAGGGTGAAAAGGTGGCAGGCGTGTGAAAGCTTGAGGAAATGCAAATGCAGAGGTCCTTGGACCCCTTGCCCTGGACGGAGGGCACGGATTGGGCTGTTCTTCAGACGCTGGTCTCTGCAGACCTGAGTCCAAGGAAATGCCCAGGGGACCTTCCTCAGGAATCCACCCTGGATTCCTCCAGATTAATTCTGCTGGTTCTTGTTTGTTTCACTTTTCAGAGAGAAGAGAAGGGAGGGAGAAAGAGAGGGTGAGAAACATCAATGTGTGATTGCTTCTTGGCTCGCAACCCAGGCATGTGCCCTGACCAGGAATCAAACTACCTACCACCCCTTGGTTCACAGACCAGCGCTCAATCCACTGCGCTACGCCGGCCAGGGCTGCAGTTACCTATTGTAAGGATCAAATGTAGATGTTGTTTGAAACAAAATTACATAACTGAACGATATTCACAAACCACTAGAAACTCATCTCACTTGGGATCCGGAGACTAACAACCAGTTCTCAAATCAGCTGCGATCTGCGGATCACACTTGGGGTCCTCACTCCCAGCTCCGCCCTACCCCACCCTGTCAGCTAGTCAGTACCTCCTTCCAAGCCTAGGTTGGAAAACTAGAAGGGGAGGCAGGGGAGGCAGGGGAGGCTCCCGACAAAGCCCGGGGTCACTGGGTCTTGAATACGGGCTTGCGCAGCAGCCGCAGCACCCGGTACGTGTTAAGGCCGGGCACGTCAAAGCCCGGGGACAGCCCGCGGCGGTCCAGGGGGTAGAAGTTGACGAGCTGCCCGTGCTGGGCCTCGAGGGAGAGCCAGGTGTCGCCGAGCGGCAGCGCGCACGGGAACTGGCGGGCCACGTGCAGCTGGAAGACGCGGCCGCGCAGGTGGCGCAGCGCCAGCGTGCGGAAAGCGGGGGGCACCAGCGCCTCGACCCGGGGCCCGAACTGGCGCAGGCGCAGCTCGCCCGTGGGGCCGGCGCGCACCTCGTAGAAGGTCCGGTTGGCGAAGGTGAAGTAGCCCGTGAAGGGGCGCGCGCTGGGCGGCGGGGCCGGGCTGCGCTCGGCCTCCCGGAGGGCCCTGTCCATGGCCGGCAGGAGCACGTCGTAGGCCTGCGCCACCAGGTCCGGCCCCGATGGCCGCGGCCCTGCCAGCAGCAGCACGAGGCCCAGGCGCAGCGGGGGCACCAAGGAGAAGGTGGCGGCGTAGCCGTCCAAGTCGCCATCCTTGCGGACCACGCGGTAGCCCCTTTGCGCATGGAACTCCCACGGGGTCCCGGTCTCATTGGCAAAGTAGGCGCCCGGGCAGGCCAGCAGCGGCGCCAGCAGTGTCTTGGCCGCTTCAGGCCGCAGGATCCGCCGGGGCCCGCTCCCCAGGAGCGCCATGGCCAGCTTGGCCAGGTCGGCGGGAGTGGAGTACATTTGGCCTGACGGGCGGTACCAACCCAGGTCGTAGAGCGGTGCCGGCCGGCCGCTGCCGTAGAAGCCCGCCGCCAAGCGCGCGCGGACCGGAGGGGTGAGGTCGAAGCCGGTGTCTGCCATCCCCAGCGGCTCCAGCACGTTCTCCGAGACCCAGCGCTGGTAGTCGCCCTGAGCCGTGCGGGCCGCCAGGACGTGGGCCAGAAGCGAGAAGGCGAGGGTGCTGTAATGGCACCTGGAACAGGAGAGGTGGAAACTGGGATGCCGCCCAGGGTGAACATCTTCAGACCCTAAGTAGCCCCTTCCCACCTGCTCAAACTGATATGCCACGTGAGTCTCAAGAGACTTGGGTCGCTCAGGGAAGGAAGCTGCTTCACTGCGTCCCAAGTGGTCAGACTCAGAAGAGACTACAGAGATCACTAATTCTACATCCGGAAAAAGGAAAACCCAGAGAGGGGCAGAGGGAGAGCTGGACTGGGCAATGCACCTGGTAAGACAAATCCTGTTGGTCCTTCACACTTTAGTGTGGTTTACTTTAGCAAATGGAAAACTAGAGTCTTAGACTGTTCTGGGGGAGGGGGAGAATTAGCGATCATGTAGCTCAAAGATAAGGAACAGGAGGCAGGATTCACCCCTCCCTTTTCCCCAGCCTAGGTAGACACCAATAATCAATAAGCCCTCTGTCTTCTTTTCAGAGGAGGAGCAATTTTAGCATCTACAAATCCTTTTAGACATTCCCGAACTCTAATGCAACCTTCTGTTTTTACCGATGAGGAAGGTGAAGTTCCAAGAGGCAAAATGCCTCCTCCAAGGTCACACAGCAAGTTAGTGGCAGAGCAGAAAGCAGGGCTCCAGCCTGCAGATGACGAATCATTACCTGAGTCCTTTCTTCCTCAGGGAGGTGGGGCCTGAGACTCAGCATTTGGAGAAGCAGAGGGGCAAATTGAAAAGGGGGCATCTCCCCCACCCATCAAAAATAGCCAACAGACCTGGAAGGTGCCTGAGGGGGGCATCTCCCCCACCCATCAAAAATAGCCAACAGACCTGGAAGGTGCCTGAGGTAGGGGATTGCCAGCTGTCCTCTTCCTTCCCTGCCCTCTGCTCCCAGAGTTGGGCCACCCAGCTATCTCATCAGTATCCTATTTATTTCTGTGGTGGACTTGACAAAACCTGCATTTTTCTTGTTTATCTGTTCACTGATAAGAATGCCTCTTATTGACTCGCAAGAATGTGAACTCCATGAGGAGAGACCTGGTGGGATTTGTTTGCTGTGTCTCAGTTTAGCACATTCTGGACACAGAGTAGGTAGGTGCTCAATCAGTAAATGTTGAGTTGATGAATGGAAAGAACTCAAGGTTCAAACAGAACCTGCCTTGCTGTACCACCCCTCTCAGAATTTCCAGCTGTGGAACAAGGGTTGTATTCAGTGACTCCTGAGGTCTCTTCTGGCTCTGACCTGCAGGACGAGGGAATGCAGTCTCTATCGCCTGGGGGGAGGTCTCCTCAGGAGGGTCTTAACAAGGACAGAGCATGAAGGCGCACTCCTCACCTGGTTCCTGGGTCCGCTACCAACACATCATCCTTGAGCAGGCTCAGGGCCTCCTGGGTGCTGCCCCTCCACAGCAGTGAAGTGGATCGGAGCCTTCTGGGCAGCCCTGGGGAGGAGGATTGGTCAGACCTGCTGGGCCAGCTGAGGGTGGGATAATGGGCCTTTAGGTGCACTACCCCCACCTTCCATGGGTTGAAAGATAACAAAACCTTCTAAAAAATGAAAAAAGCCTAGGGTAGACTCTTAACCCTATTTGTATTTCATTGGGCAAGAAGCCATTTACCCTTCAAACCCCAGTTCATTCATCTATACCATGAGACAGATAATTCCTCTACTATAGGGATGATGTGAAGATTAGGTGAAATAAAATGCTTAGCATGATGCCTGGTCATCATAACTACTTAAAAAAATAATTATCAAAGGGCTCAGAGGCATATGAAAGAATGCTCAACATCGCTAGTCATCAGAGAGATGCAAATTAAAACTGCATTAAGATACCACCTCACACCTGTCAGAATGGCAATCATCAACAAATCAACAAACAACAAGTGTTGGCGAGGATGCGGGACAAAGGGAACCCTCATACACTGTTGGTGGGAATGCAGGCTGGTGCAGCCACTGTGGAAAACAGTATGGGGTTTCCTTAAAAAACTAAAAATGGAACTGCCTTTTGATCCAACAATTCCACTACTTGGACTATATCCAAAGAATCCTGAAACACCAATTCATAAGAACCTATGCACACCTATGTTCATAGTGGCACTATTTACAATAGCCGAGTGCTGGAAACAGCCTAAGTGCCCATCAGTAGATGATTGGATTAAAAAACTTTGGTACATTTACACAATGGAATTCTATATAGCAGAAAGAAAGGAGGAACTTGTACCCTTTGCAACAACATGGATGGAACTGGAGAATATTATGCTTAGTGA
>PVIW01000808.1:0-391200 GCA_004026585.1 Noctilio leporinus
GGAGGCCGGGCGGGGCGGGGCGGGGCGGCGCGGGGCGCGCCGCGTGGGTGTGGTGAGCGTGGCCCCCGGGCCGCAGCGGTTGGTCGGTGGGCCGAGGCCGTCCCGGGCGCCCCGCGTGCGCCTGCCGCCGCGGTGGGAGTGCAGGTGCCTAGATGGGCCGGCGGGCGAGCGGGACACCCCGACACCCGGATCTAGAGGCGGCCCTCGGGCGGCCCTCCACCCCCGCCCTCCCGCGCCGCCGGCAGGTGGTCAGACTGCGTGGGGTGCGGGGGCTGCCCCACCACCCCTCCTCCTCCCTGCAGCCCGGCGGCGCGGGGTTCCCGGGGGACGGGGAGGCCTCCGCCTCAGTCTTTGTTTAGATCACCGAGGGGATCCCCGGTCTTCGGAGCCCTGGGGTTTCCTTGGGGAACTCGTGCGGGAGTGACCATCTCCAGGCAGAGAGGTCCTGGGCCCTTGGCTACCCCACCATGTGGCAATGACCTTGCTCCCCTCAATTCACCGCCACTATCTGACGGGAAAGGGGCCTGGGAGACCCTGCCTTCCTCAGGCTCCTGGTGACCCGGCAGGAGGGCCGCCCGAGCCCCTGGGGGAAGCCCGCGGTAGGAAGGGTGGAAATCTGATGAACGGGAAAAGTTCCCTTGGGCGAGACAGCCTCAGAGGGCTCCTGGGGCCCTTCTGTTCAGGCTCTGCCCGTGACCTTGGGCGGGATCTGCCCCTCCCGGATTCCAGCCTTTTTTTCTTTTTAAAAAATCCTCACCCAAGGATATGTTTCTATTGATTTTAGAGACAGAGGAGGAGCGAGGGAGAGAAGGACCCATCAGCTGCCCTTGCCTCCCTTGCAGCCTTGATCAGCGATTGAACCTACAACCTGGGTGTGTGCCCCGATGCAGAATCAAACCTACAACCTCCTGGTTGCAGGACAACACTCCAACCCACTGGCCTCCTGGCCAGGGCTGTGTAGCCTTCTGGGGGTAGTGAATGTGTTGGGCCACCTCATCTGGGAGATATGGCAGAGGGGTGGGAAGTCAAGAGAATTTTGCAGTGCCTCCCCTAACCTCCTTTATTTGGGCTGGTTTGTGGTGAGGCCATGGAAGCAACCATGGCATTGAATTAATGGAATTACCAGTGTTGACTGAGGAAGTTGGTAAGATATGGTGGCCCAGATGGAGCAAGTCCTTAAGAACACAGGCTGGTTCTGCCGTGTCCTGGCTGTGTGATGCCCAGTGAGTTACTTAGCCTCTCTGGGCCTCCAGGTCATCTTGGGTGAAATGGGGATGATGCTGACCTCAGCGGGTTCCTCTAAGAATGAAATGACGGAACATCAAGAAAGTGCTCGGTATATTGTGCCAGGCCCAGGGTTGAAGTGTTCAGCAGATAGTCACCTTCATTATTGATGATGAAATCGTTACTGCATTAGAGATTCTTCCAGGCTTTCCTGAGTTCTATCCTTTTCAATAGTTCTGACCTAGTCATTAAACACAACACACTGCCGGTGTTCTAGGGACACAGTTCACAAAGCCTGGCCTGTTCTGAACCCCTCTGAGGAATGCAGGCCCCGGGAGGGTGCATAAGGCTGCCGAACAAGAGCTTGGAAACTATGACGTGCCTGTCCTTGTGGGGAAGGGCGTCTGCCATGGCCTTGAACTCCTGTAGGCAACCCACTTGGCTCACGTAATTCACCAGCTCCAAGTGAGCGTTCAGGTGGTGGAGTTGGCCCGTAGACATGGCGACAATGGGTGATGGAGAAATGTGGTTGCAAGAACAGCCCCATTCCGGGGGTGGTTGCAGCAAATAAAGGTGCCCAGGGAAGAGGCCTCTTCTGGGAGAGTCGGTCATGCCTGGCCACGAGGAGTCCCCTGGCAGTTAGTGGAACGAAAGCTCTCAGTCCCTCCTGCTCGGGATTCTTCATCCCCGCAGCGGGGGCATGGTGTCTGGGGACAGGCCGGGTGGCAGGGTTTTAACAGAGGAAAGCAGCGCGTGACTGAGGGCCAAGTTGCTGGCTGGGGTGTGTCCTGCGGCCTGGCTCCTGGAAGATGCTGCCTAAGCCGCTGCCTTCTCTGTCTGTCCCTTTTCCCAGGTGTAAAGCGGGCGGGGCATTGGCCTGAACCTCAGCGGGAGAGGAGACCCAGCTTCTCTGAAGATGTCTCCGATTCCTTCTTTCCCCTTTGCCAAACTCAGGCTCATGAATCAGCCAGGACAGCCGTGGAAAAGAGCAGACCTCCTCCGGCTAGTGTAAGCAGAAAAGGGTTGTTACAAGGAGGATGGACAGCTCTCAGGACCTCAGGAGCCATGCCCAACACTGCAGCGTTGGTCTGGTGTCAAAACCACCCCTGTCACCCCGGGGCACAGATGCTACAGACCACAGCACCCCTGGGCAAGGACACAGGACACGGCCCTTGGCACCAGGGCTGCCTCCGAGCCCCAAGTGGGGTGGGGTGGGACTGCTTACACTGTGGCCAGAATGGATTCCATGTGGTCTTGGCTTCCTCGTGTCCCCATTTCTAACTCACAGCCAAGAATGGGTGTGTCTGCATTTGCAACAGCTTGGGTGGATCTTGAGAGTGTCATGCGAAGTGAAATAAGGCAAATGGAAAAGGACAAGAATCATATGAGTTCACTGATATATGGGTTATAAAAGAAAGAGCAACAAATAAACAAACTCGTAGATACAGACGACAGAATGGTAGTTCCCCCAGGGGAGGTGGTGGGTGAGAAAGAAGATGGTAAAGGGGGTCAAATATACGGTGACAGAGGCAGCAAGGCTTCATGTGATGAGCACACCATAGAGTCTACAGATGTCATATGAGAAAGTTGTACTCATGAGATTCGTATAGTGTTGTTACCCCAAAAAATTTAATTAAAAATAAGAATGGCAGGGCTGATTGGAGGCACCCATATCTCTCACTCTGCCAGAGCTGCAAGGGAAGCAGGGCAGAGGTGTTCTTGGTGCCTCTAGCGGGAGGTGGACCCTGGCCCACAGGAAGGGCATGTCAGATGCTGGTGGCTAAAGAGTGGCCAGTGCCCACTTCAGATAGCAATGAACTTGCTGTGAAACTGCTACGATGCACATGGATCATGGACACAGAAGTTGGCGCAGAGGGGACACACGATCCTTGGTCGCCGAGATTCATGCCACAATCTAGTGTCAGTCAGCCATGCTCCTTCGCACTTCAGCCTTTGTTTTCTCAGCAGATAAAAGGCAAGAGAACCTTGAAGACAATATGGTGCGCTGCCCTTCCAGATGCAGAGAGCTCTGGTCCCAGTGCCAGGAGGACAGGTGACTGGGTTTTTCCATTGTGATGATGAATTGGGCTGAGTCACCATCCCTCTCCAGTCCCCTTGTGACCATGACTGAGAGCAAATAAAAAGGACTCACAGGTGGGGTGGGAGCAGACGAGCCTGAGGCCATGGGAACATCTCCTCTCAGCAGGGAGGGGACGGCAGGCACCTTCCCCCTCCCTGGTAGTACGTCTCACTAACCTTGCGTCTCTCTGCCCCTGGGAGAGCAGAGCGGATCCTTTCTCTTCTCTTACCGGGTTGCTTGAGCACCGCTTGGAGGCCAAGCCCTGTGTGTGCTGTGGGTGCACTGGGGAGTCAGAGCTGACCAGGGCACTGACCTGGCCTTTAAGGTTCATGCCTGGATGAAGGAAGCCAGCGCTGCGCTCCATGATGCAGGTACCAGGCAGACTCTGCTAGACTGTGTCACTGAGGGTCCAGTGGGTGCCTGAGGGCAGTCAGAGAGGGAGAGCCTGCAGAGAGGCGGATGGTTAGTAGATGAAGGGGATGATTGGGGCAGAGTAGCACCCACTCGCCCAGCCGTCTATCTGTTCTTTATCGCACACATCCACCAGACCCTGTGCCGAGCTGGGGAGGCACAGAGCTGAGCGCAGGCCCAGGGCCCCCTGCCAGGAGCACCTGCAGGAGGTGAGGAGGCTGTGCTGGGTGAGCAGAGCCGCTGGGGGAGGTGGAAAGCGGAGGTGAGCAAGGCCGAGTGCTGGCCTCAGCTGGGCTCAGGAAGTTCAGCAGTCACCAGGTCATGTGCTCCCTGCTCCCAGGCCACCCCATGCCACTCGCAGGCTATGCTGCCACCCCTTTGATCCCATAACGTGCAAGATCCTCCCCATGCAGAAGCAGCCTTTTGCTCTCCAGGTACCGGCAGACACCCCACTTTCCCTGCCCTCATCCCAGACGACAGCAGAACGGCCTCCAGTTCCCTTTGAAAAGCCGCTTTATCTGCCCTGACAGCATTGCCAGACACAGCCCCCTCTCCCCCCAGCTGCCCCCTGCCTTACCCTGATGCATCATTTATGGCCCGTTACTCACCACCTGCAGGCGCCCAGATGCTGTCTGCTGGAGCTGTGACCTTGCTGTGTCCCCTGGAGAGGACCAAGGGCACTCAGTCCCCTTCATCTTCCCTCTTTTTTCTCTGCCCCTCCTTGCAGCTTCTTTGGTCCTCAGCAGGCTTGTGCATAGCACAGCCTACCCCCTCTTCCCACCCACGGGGACCACCTTGTGAATAGTTTCCTCTCCTCTGCGGCCCAGCCTGCTCCCAGCTTCCCCGGCAAAATAGCAGCAGTGGCAGACGGGCCCAGTGGTCACCAACAGCCCAACACAGCCCTGGCTAAAGTGGCCAGTGTGTGCAGGGTGTGTGTCATGAGAGACGGGCATGTGTGGATGTTAGACTTGGGGAGGGACTTGAGGTGCCTCTTCTGAGTCCTGTAGCAGAAAGTGTACCTGGTCAGGATCGTCTTCCTCCTCACCACCACGGTCACAGGGGTGCCAGACAGCACACCCCACAGGACATCCCTACCCTAAGCTTCTACTGCCTGCGGCAACTTGGGGGACATGATTTAACCTGTTTTCCCCCTAGATCTGTGATAGAACAGGCCAGCGTTAAAGGTGCGTGGCTGCTTATGTCACCCTTAGCAGGGTCCCTCCGCATCAAGGCACCAGCCCTGACACCTGTGGCCTTGAAACTGGAAGCACCCCTGGCAGCGAGGAAGAGGGGACTCCATGCCTGTTTGGGTTCTATTTGTAATAAAGCCTCATTAACTTGTCTCTGTCAGAGCAATTACCGTGTCAGGCGGAGCGCTGTGGAGGAGTCAGGTGTTTTTTGAAACCAACAGCTGTGCAGCTGTTTGCAGAGGGGAGACCTTTCTTTGCAAAAAGACCCCTGGGGCTGAAGTCTCAGGCTTGTTCTCAGCTCCAAGGTGAGTTTTCTTAGCAGATAATTTGGTAACCCTCCCTCCCCCAACACATACCTTACAGCGGTTCTTGACTTAACTGAGGTTGAAGATAACATAACCCTCCTTCTTTTTTGGCCTGGTTTTTGTAACTCTGAACTAGTTTAAAGGCTGTCAACCTGCTGCAGGGGCTGTTGGTTCCCTTCACACCTAGTTAAGAGTTTAAGCACCAGCCCAGGGCATGCACAGACCAAGTGTAGCCTTCCCCTGGGCTGAGCTGGAGAGCGGCATTTGTGTCTCTACCTTTGCCCGTCGACATCAGCCAAAGGCCATATGAACGGGCCCAGTCTGTCCTCGTTCCAGGTTGGGGTGGGGGGCGTCCAACCTCCCCGACTCCACTTTGAAACACCAGGGCACCTTCTGGAATCACACAGCTCGCCAAGGAAAAAGTCCACGCTTGTCTTAAGTAGGGCCGGATTGAAGGCCACGGCCCAGAGTTTCCGCTCCATGTTCCAGTCCAGCCCAGCATCTGGCCAGCTGTGTGCGGTCACAGGCAAGAGAGGGTTGCGTCCTTTTGGAGCTCATGCCGTCCGCTGCAGGCCCGGTAGCCGCTAGACCCCTGGGCATAGAACCAGGAGCTTGGATGTGGGACGGACCAGGTGCTTCCTCGAAATGACCAACCAAGTTCCCAACTCTCAGGCTTTGACTGGTCCACCCCCCAACTTGGACTGACAGGCCCTTATGGTCCAGCATCTCCTCCTGCGTCCCCCAACCACCCCTACCTGAGGGGGTGAAGGGAACTATGGCAGAGCACTGTTGTCATCCTAGCAGGCTTATGTTCCCCATGTTATTAAGCTCAATGTCTAGTGCCCTTTGCTCCCCTTTTCCAGCTAAATGCTGACGGTGACGGTGCTTGCTGCCTCAGTTCCCACAGGCCTTCTTCTGCAAGCAGGCTCATTGAAGAAGCCGCCCCAGCTGGTCCCCTCCACACGCCCTTTAACTCACATCACGGGTCTTGGTGCCATTAGATCTCTTGGGAGGGTCCATTTCACGGGGGAAGGGAGGAGTGACTGGCCCCCTCCTGAGTGCGGACCCCATGCCCAGCCCTGGCACACACTGGGCCACCGCTGGAGACGTGAAAGGATGGGGTTGGTTTCTGCTCTCAGCCAAACCTACACCAGCAGAGACTGGACACCAGCCAGCCTTGTCCTGAGGGCCCTCCTTCCTGCAAACCTCCCTCCATCAGGCCAGCCCGCAGCCATCTGGCACTGTGTTCTGAGTACAGGCTGGGATGGGGTGGGGACGGAGGGAGGCAGGGGAGTTTTCGGAACAGCCAACGCTGTAGATTGGACACATCTAATCAAACCCAGAGGGCTGCACTGTGCTCTGCCAATTGAGGCGCCCAGATGAAGCGGGCCAAGGACCCCTGGGGCAAGAGGCCACATGAAATAACTTTTCAAAAATAGCAACTTGCAATCTCGGGAAGGAGCATGAATTATCCATGACGTGAACAGTGTTTTGAAATAGAGGTCTGTTTTTATTGCAGATGATGGTTATGGGACATGGGCACAAGTTGGGCCAATCTTCCCAAAGAAGGCGCTCGGGGGTGATGGTGCGGAGATGCCTGTAGAAACTGCATTGGAAAGACCAAAACCGAAAGAGAGATGCCTCGTGGTATGCAGGCAAAGGGCATCCCGGCCCCTGGACTGGCTCTGCAGCTCACTGGTCACAAGAGCAGAGTAGCTGAGTCTAACGTGCAAGATCAGCTGGACCTGCATCGCAGCCTTGGGCTCAGCACTTGGTGCCATGACCTTGAGCAGTCACGTAACCTCACAGAGCCTGTCCCTTTCTCAGGAAAATGGGGGGAAACAGCCATGTATCTCTTGGGGTTGTTGTGAAGAGTAAATGAGATAATGTGTACAAAGCTGGTATTTCAGTGCTGGGCCCAGAGTAAGGGCTCAGCGAATGATAGCTCTCATTAGCTATCACACTTAAAACATTTTTTGAAATGTTCTTAATTGTGGTAAAAATGTATAACATGAAATTTATCATCTTAACCAGTTCTAAGAGGGCAGGTCAGCAGTTGTGCAATACATCTTGCACAAGTTGCAACTCTACACCTTTGAACAACAGTGCCCCATTGCCCCTCCCCTCGACCCCTGGTGACCACCATTCTACTTTGTTTCCAAGAGTTTGACTCTCATCATAACATCCTTCAGGTTCATCTATCTTGTGGCAGGTGTCAGAATTTCCTTCCTCTTTAAGACAGAATAGTACCCCATTGCATGCGTGTACCACATCCTTTCTATCCGTCTCCCATTGGTGGACACTTGGGTGGCTCCCACCTCTTGACTTTTGTGAATAAGCTGCTTGTAAACATAGTTATGCCAATAACTCATTGAACTCCTGCTCTTGGTTATTTTGGATATATACCTTCAAGTGGAACTGCTGGATCCGTAGGGTCATTTTATACTTTCATACTTTTTCCATAGTGGCTGTGCCATTTTATGTTCCCACCAATTGGAGCAAGGGCTCCAGTTTCTCCACAGCCTCGCCAGCACTTATTATTATTATTTTTAAAATAACGGCCATCCAAATTGGTGTGAGGTGATATCTCACTGTGGTTTTGGTTTGGATTCTCTAATGATTAGTGGTGTTGGGCATTCTTCATTTGTTTATTGGTTCCTTGTATGTCATCTTTGGAGAAATGTCTATGCAGTACTTTGCCTATTTAAAAAATCCGTTTACTATTATTATTTTGGGGGTTGAGCTGTAGGACTTTTTTATATAATCTGAATTTTACTGAAGATATGACTTGCAAATCTTTTCTCCCATTCCATAGCTTGCTTTTCAACTCTGTTGTTTCCTTCACTGTGCAGTTTTTTCCTATGACATAGTTCCATTTATCTATTTTTGCTTTTGTTGCCTTTGCTTTTAGTATCATATCTGAGAAATCATTACCAAATCTGATATCATGAAGCTTTTCCTCTATGTTCTTTTTCCTAGAGGTATTTTGAAAACATCTTCTATTTGGGATTTTAATATATTTTGAATTAATTTTTATATATTGTTTAAGTAAGGGTCCCACTCCATCCTCCTGTGGTAATGCATTTATAGTGAGGAATTCCTGTTACCTCTTTGTGCCTTGTTTTCTCTTCGATTAAAAAAGAAAAGGAAGCTCTGGCTGGTGTGGCTCAGTGGATGGAGCACCAACCTGTGAACCCAAGTGTCGCTGGTTCAATTCCCAGCCAGGGCACATAACCAGGTTGCAAGCCAGGTCTCCAGCCAGGTCTATAGCTGGAGGCAGGTGAAAGGCACCCACACATCGATGTCTCTCTCCCTTTCTTCCTCCCTCCCTCCCCATCTCTCTAAAAATAATGAATTTTTTTTTAAAGGTGAGTTAAGGAGTTTTCTATTCATCAAAAGAGACTACAAAGAAAGTTAAAAGACAAGCCGCAAACTGGGAGATTTTCTTGCAATACAGATAATTGCCAAAGGATTAGTGTCCAGGATGTTTCTATAGATCAGTAAGAAAAAGACAAACGACCTATAGAAAAACAGGCAAGACATGTAAAAAGGCATTTCATACAAAAGGAAGCACGAATGGCCAATGAACGTATAAAAACATAATCAAGCCCTGACTGGTGTGACTCGGCTGGGCATCATCCCACAAAGCAAAAGGTTGCCAGTTCGATTCCCAGTCAGGCACAGGCCTGCGTTGCCCGGTCAGGCAAGAGGCCACTGATTGATGTTTCTCTCCCCTACTTTCTTCCTTCCTTCCCACTCTCTAAAAATAAATAAATAAATAAAATCTTTAAAATCTATTTGTGACAAATGAAAAATAAGCAACCTCGTGAGTGCTCAGGAGAATGCAAAGCAGCATCACGAAGTAAGAAATCTATTATTGGGGACTCTTATGTGTAGCTGAGTTGAGAGGATAGTAAATTGGCACAACCTTGTGGGATCAGGCACCCGCAGACCCTAGAAGACAGCAAGTTCACCTATAGAAACTTTAAATAAATGATTCAGATGCACAGAAGAAGGTGCACAGTTGTTTCACAGGGTGGGGGCAAAAGGAGGTTTACAGTTGTTTGTGTGGAAAACAAGACAATAATGAATAAACAACAACACAAGAATAAACTCCGTGTTTCGAATCCTCACAACTGTACATCTACTTTTGCCCTGCCCTGAATGTATCATAGAAGAAAACAGACTGGAAACTAACCAAATTCCCAGGGAGTAGAGAAGGCTTACAGAAATTCTGTCATGTTCCCACAATAGAACATCCTCCAGCAGTAAAACTGAACCTGAAATAGCACTGCTGAAAGTCAAAACATAAAACCAAGTGAGAGAGATACAAAAGCAAATGAAAATAATATCTTCAGTAGCAATCTGCAGCAAGGGGATAATAAACACAAGATCTAGGATGGGGGCGCTCCGCAGAAGGAACACAAGCATTGAGTATGTTCTAGAACTTAGACGAATGGAAGTTCATGGGTGTTTGTGTTGCTTCAGAATTGAAAGATGTATTACGTGTATTCTTTTACCTGTATTAAACATAACGTGAAAAGGAGGATTTCTAAATAGCCCGGGCCCCTTCCGATCTAAGCTACGGCATAAGCGCTAGCAGTTCAGGGAACTAGGATAAGGACACCCCTCGTTACTCTGTCATCTACTTATTTGGGAAGAATTTGGAAGGACCAGGCGTGTGTCTGCCTCTGAGGCCTCCAGAACGAATTCTGGGCACACAACCCAGAGTGGAGGCCGGCGATTGTTGAGACACCCCACAAAGCTCCCCCTGACAGGAGGCAACTTGGTGTGTGAACTGTGGCTGACCCAGCTCAGGATTGGGGAAAACTAACTGGCCTGCAGCTTTCTGCACCTTGACCCGAGTCAGGCAGGGGAAACGTGGGCCAACCAGCAGACATCGACCACTCAATACATTTCCAGGAGGAAACAGAAATGGTATCACTCAGTCAAGGGGTCCCACAGAGAATACGATCAAGCATTCATCTCCAAGTTAGTGCTCTTGCTTTGGCTTCCAGAGTCGATGTCTGTTTGTGGGGCTTGAAGACCTATCCTCATGCTCTGCAACGTGAGCCCCCCAGGGTGTCCTGTCACATCGTGCGGATGACACGTGGATGACATCCAGGAGGTGGATGTGCTTGAGCTGTAATTAAACAAGGCGGTACGGGTCACCTCCATTGAACTCAGCTAAACACTGCGCTGGACAGATATCCACACAATAACTCAAGGCACATTTTTCCCCCATGACTTCTTTGTTTTAGTTGCAGTGGCTGAAACGCCTTTATTAAAATCACACTGTGGCGTCTGTGGCGATAACAGTCTTTCATTTTTATTGATTTCTTTTGAAAACGCCTTAAAAATTGGAAGCCTGATTTTCACCAATGGCCATACATGAACATGATGTATCATGTTCTATGGTGGGCTCTGCCAAAAAAAAAAATCTTTGAAATAATCTAGAAATTCAGCTAGAGGCATCCTCTGAATTGTCTGGTGCTCAAGGCTGGAGTTGGCTCAAAGCTTGTGAAAATACTTCCTGGACCGCTTGATTATTAGGGGGAAAATCACATTACTTAGTATTTATCCGGAATCTTGGATAAAGCAGTGAGTGAGTGAGCATGAAGTGCTAAATTAGAAAATGACAGTGTCTTCTGTCAAAGGTTTTAAAATGTTTGCTCCTGAACCTAAGGGAGAGACAGCCAAGCACCAAGTCCTCTTGTTCCTGTTAAGATAAGGCCAGTCTCCGGGGACAACTGTTCTCTTTCCTCTCCCGTGACTCTGGCAACGCTGGCTTCAATACTGGTTCCTGTCTCCAGCCTTTCTCCCAGCACCAAAATGCATTCTTGCCATACTTTTCCTTCACTGATCGCACCATTCTTCCCTCACCTGCTTCCTTTACGGTCCTGGAATCTCTTCCCCTTAGCTAGTCATCTGCTTTCCTTCATCGGAACTGAACATGCTGTCCTCGGGAAGAATTTTAGCTACAAAAAGGGAGCCACACAAATCCCACGTGGGAGTCAAAGTTCTGTCTCGTGGGTGATACGGGAGCAGAGAACGTCATGAAGATCTAAAACTCTGGCCTCTTGTGTTTTCTTTTCATCGGCCAGAGATGGGAACTGGTTGCAAGGATTATCTGCTTCCGTGTTCCCTGTAAGGGTTCTTCAGAAATGTTAGCAGTACCCAGGCACTATTTTAGGAGCTGTGCTGACACTTGTTAATGATACAGTGTACAAAGCTGCGATCATTTGAAGCTCATTTAGACACAGAGAATTAGCTGGTGTGAGCCAGATGGCAAAGGGGAGAAAAGCAGGTTCCTACTGAGGAGGGCGGGGGAGGGGAGAGAATGCTAAAAGTTTTAAGGCAAATCCAAGAGGCCTTTTCCCATCAGATGCAAGTATTTGAAGAAATGTTAAATTCAGGTGAAAAGCAAATATTCCTTCCCTCCTTGCGCTTGCTTACAAGCAGCTGGTTCCTGGGGAGGGTCTAACAGGACCTGCCCCCCAACAAAGAAGCTTTTCCAATAAGCGGAACTTCTGAAGTTAATGTAGGGAAGAGTCTGATGTTCCGTTTGGCTTTCAAAGATGATGGTCCCTTAAATGCAACAGCGGATTGGAATCTGAAAGAGGACAAGGATGTTAGCAGAAAAGCTGGTGAAATATGAATAAAGCCAGTGGCTTAGTGACGTGCTGGATACTGGGACCATGACCACGTAAGTGGTTAAGGAGAGCAGGGGGAGGGGTCCATGGGAAACTCTGTAGTTGCTTTACAACTGTTCTAGAAATCTAAAATTATTTCCAAATAAAAAGTTCAATGCAATGATGCTACTTTTAGTTGACTTGACTTTGCTTTCTGAAAAGCAGGCAGATGGGAGACCTCTGGCTTCTGAGGGCAGCCTCCTCTGCACCTTGCTTCTGACCACATCACAGGCGACAGGGAGAATGTGTCCTGGAGGAAGGGTGCCTGACAGGTGAGCTGTGTTTGGTTATACCATGTCTCCTTTGACTAGCTAGGCAGAAAAGCAGAGGCCTAGAAAAATCAACCAACTGAGCTCAAAAAGCAGTCTTAATCCCTCCTTCTCAGCAAGAGGGTGACTATATGTTTTCTCAAACTTGCCCTCAATTCACTGTATGTTTTAGTTACTGCACACCAACTATGGGAGATTTACCGCTCATTCAAAATGACAGTATCAAGAGTTAGCAACAGAATTCCAAATTTTAGACACTTTCTTTGAGGCTTAAGGCATTTAATTATCTTCTGAAAATTGTTTCTACATGTATTCAGTATTAAAATGTTCAGTTTACCTAAACTAGATAAGAATCGTTGAAATGAACGTTAAGAATCTGTCCTACATTTTCTTCAACACGTTATTTCAAGTCCAGATTTTTCTCTTGAACACAAAGATATCTACTTTCAAAAATGCATGTGGCCTCTGCCATCATTTTCTTTTATCAAGATCAGTGTAAAATAGTGTATTTTCATGTAAGCACAATTGTTCCAAGCATAAAAATGAAAAGCTCCCCTGGGATTTCTTTCTTTCTTTTTTTTAAAAAGAGGTTAATGTTTTATTTTTATTTAAAGATTTTATTTCATTATTTTTAGAAAGAGGGGAAGGAAGAGAGGCAGAGAGGGAGAGAGACATCAATGTATGGTTGCTTTTCACCTGCCTCCAGCCACAGACCTGATTGGAGACCTGGTTTGCAACCTGGTTATGTGCCCTGACTGGGAATCAAACCAGCCACCTTTGGGTTTGCAGGCCGGCACCTATCCACTGAGCCACCAGCCAGGACTTGAAATGCTTATTTAAAATAAGAAACAAATCACTTTTGCTATAAACGTAGTCAAACAATTCAATACCAAACCATAGGACTAAAGAGAGACTTTTCAACAAACAGTGCTGGGGTGGTGGAGTGGCCTTTTTCTGAGATGGGACCATTTTGAGCAGAGAATGATCTGATTTATCTGTGAATGAGACAACTCTGGCTGCTATGGTGGGACATGTCTAAAGTCCATGTGGAGGGTAGCTGCAGAAAGGCAGAAGGGATGTGACCACACCATCCAGGACAGGAACAGAGGTAGGAGAGAGGTGCTCAGATTCTGCCAGTGACCTGCAGGCAGACCCAGAAGATACGGATGGTGAGGGAAGGAGGGCAGGGAGGGCACCCAGGGTTTTATCCTGAGCAGCGGGGAAGGATGGAGTTGTCAAAAACTGACATAGACCACAGGAGCAGACGGTGAGGGTAAGATTAAGAGATCAGTTTTAGCCACGTTGGCTCAGATGTGGAAGTGGAAATGTGAAGCCGGGGGGTTATAGTCTGGAGCTAGAGGGAGAGGTCTGAGCTGGAGGTAAAATTTGGGGTCACCACCATGTAATTGAAATTCAAAGCCTGACCCTGGACCGGATCAGTAGGGAGGGGGACCGGCTACAAGAGATCCCAGGACTGAGCCTGCGCAGGCCCAGGGGTCAGAGGTGAGAGAGCAGGAGGAGCTGACCCGGGGGACCAAGCCTTGCCCAGCTACCCTGCCGCCCAGATGGTTCCAGGGAAAAGCCTGAATCTAGTGAGGTCTTCCATCTCTAAGGCCAGTTACCTCAGAACAGGTAAGGGGAAAGACACATTTTCCCCTTGATTTTAAAAGTGATTTGATATTTCAGTCAATTTGTTGGCTCATTCTGAAAAATTCCCCTCTTTGAAGGGAGCAAATAGGAACCCGAGACTGGTTTGAGGAGAGTTGTGGGGGAAAGGGGTGATAATTCACAGGCCTGAAGCCAAATCTGTCATTGGAAATGGGTTTCAAAAGCTACTTGTGATATAATCTGTCCAAAAATTTTAACCAGAAAATATATTCTGCCCGGGCACACCTACATATTCCTAGTATGTGGCCCCTGAGCATTATTATTATTATTATTTTAGTAAGAGAAAAAAATGGCAGCAGTGCTGGGCTTGAGGTTAAATACAAAGTCACCTCTGAAAAGAACGAATCTGGAAATTAAATAACATGCTTTTTCAATCTGTGTTGTTTCTAGGGGCTCTGGCTCGATGTGAGTGCTGTGGTCACCATGGAAGTCCCACATCTGTAGGACGCAGCACATTCCTGCAGAGAATGTCACTCCTATTTATGAGTTTCATATAAACAAGAGAGCAGTTGCTAAAACACAGATATTACGTGCACACTTGTCAAAAACGATCCAAGACAACGCTCCCCAGTGGCTCTCCTTGATCATCTGCCGACGTCGAGGTATGGAAGTAATACCTGTACAGCATGTACGCAAGCGCAAAGCAAGTCGTTTATTTAGCACCAAAATCAAATAATAAAAACATCGATTCCATCTTGAAACGGGCCTTTTAAAAGCATTTCTGGTGTTCTACGCAGGCACTGAGACACCTGCCCAGTCTGCACACCCAAATCCTCTCCGGTTTCCAGCGACAGAGGCAGTCCCCTGTGTGGAGGTGCCCTGCAGTGGTGACAAGTGTTCTTAGAAGAGCCCGGTGGCCCCGGGAGTGCTGTCGCCTACCCAGCCGGCCGCATCCGCCTCAACCTCTGGGGAAAGAGTTTTGTGCCTGTTTAAACACATTCTCGGTAAATGGTCAGGAATCCTCTCCGGAAAAATGTTGCAAAATGGACTGAAGGAGTAAAAAAAATAACATAGCCAAGACCTCTTGCCTATTTACATTTGTCATGGTAAGCTTCTCAAACAGTGATCTTTGCAACCAGCAAACTAAAGTCCTGATTTCGAGGGAGTAAGAGCTGGTTAACACCCTGCAATAATTACTTTGCAAGCTGACTTCCTGACAGCTTTCCCAGGGCGGGAAGGGTAGAATTGAGGGCGCTGTCAAGATCCCAGACACAAAAGCAAGTTCTTCTCAGCATTTCCCCCTAGAGGGACTAATTGCAGAACCCTGGGACCTCCAGAGTGCAGGGGTGGGGGAAGCAGCATCTCCTCTTTGGGAAAGGCCATGATGTTCAGCTGCCTTTCCCTTTTCCTTCCTTATTCTTTGCAACTGTTTCTGGAAGGTGGGGTAACTCCTCACAGGCAGAAGCCAGCAGCTATTTACAAGACCGGCACAGTGGGGGTGCTGTCCTTTGCGCAACCAGGAAGACGAGGCAAAACAGCTCAAGAGAACATTCTGTGAAAATACTAAAATGGCCCAATCTGGCTTTCAGAGCTGGTGGAACTGGACATCTCAGTCCAGATCCTGGGCCTGAGGGATTCCAGTTCCAGCTCTATTGCCATGTACATATTCATAGTCTCTATTTATAAGGGATTTGGATGTCTCTGCAGCTGAGGCTTCTTGGGTGAAGCCGGCCTAGGCTGTGGGTCAGCAGGGTGTAGTAGTCCTGGAAGACATCACACCAGGACACCCTCCAGTTTGCCCTTTCCCAAGCAGGCAACACCGCTGCGGGGACAGCTGCGGGACAGAAGCCATGAGGAGATACGACTCTGGCCCTTTACAGGGTCAGCCAGGCTCTTATCAAGGACACACAGGGATGAGTCTAGAAGGGGCACTGCCGCGCTCTGCTGGCCTTCAGTGATCCAGCTCAGTGAGTTTCCTCTTCTTGTAGTTCTGAACGAGGTTAGAGGCTGTGATCTGAGAAGCCTGCCCCTTCTCCCAGCACTGGAAGTCATTCAGCCCCTTCTGCCCTGTTTGAAATAAGCCCCGCTCCATCTCATCCAGCCTGGCTACCAGGGCTGAGGTGTCTTCATTGTAGGCATTCTGGGACGAGTCCATGATGCGGCGAAAACGGCCAATAAATGTCTAAAGGAGCGGGTAAGAGAAATCAGACCCATTATTATCCCCCAACATCTGACTGGCACAGAAGGGAAGAATCAGGTCTCAGGACTGTCAGAAGGTGGTAGAGGTCTGAGTAAGTTATTTCACATTGCCAAGCCTCCACTTCCCTGCCTATGAAATGGGTTGTTATAGAAATCCAGTGAAGGAACAGGGGTAGAGCACCTAGCAAGGGGCTGGCTCCTCGAAAAGCATTACCCATTCCTGTCATTAGTGACAAAAGCCACGATACTCTACTGCGGTCACATGCAGACAGGTTCCAACTAGAAAAGACTCCCGACTTACAGGAATGCAGTTTCTGTTGTTTTCAGTCTGAGAGCAGGATGAAGACTCACATGATCTAGGGCTGTCAGTTCAGGGCTCTGGGCCCAAGCCTCAGGCCCTCCTTCAGTTCTGCCAACTGTCTCATGGCAAATTCACCCTCCACGTGAGCAACTCCAGTCTACTACACCTCAAAGCAGCGACAAAGACCGCATATAACTCCCTTGAAAAGGGCAGTGTTCCAATTCAAGGACATGTCCTGGTGACCTTATAAGGCAAATGATGTCTGCTCAGAAGAGTTTCATAAACTTGAACTGTCTAGAGTCTCTGTATAACTTCTTTTTCTTAGTGGAGAGCAACAGTTTTCCTTTCTAACTATGACATTACAAACAGCACTAGGCTATGTTAGGCCAAACAACCTTCAAGGCTGGTGGAGGGCATTAGCTCAGTCCAGGGAGCAAAAGTATTTTGAGCTATCAGTTCTGGTAAAGGTACAAATGAGGAAGTAAAGCAAGAGGCAGACAGGATTGTTTCTTCTTCTAGTTTTAACAGAATAAAAAAATAACCCTGGCTGGTGGCTCAGTGGATAGGTGCCGGCCTGTGATCCCAAAGGTCGCTGGTTCCATTCCCAGCCAGGGCACATGACCAGGTTGCAAGCCAGGTCTCCAGCCAGGTCCATCACTGGAGGCAGGTGAAAGGCAACCATACATTGATGTTGCTCTCCCTTTCCTCCTCCCTCCCTGCCCTTCTCTCTAAAAACAATGAATAGAATCTTATAAATAAATAAATAAATACTCGTGATAAAGTAAGGTTATAGCAAAAAGGATAGTAACTTACGCAATAACAGTGTTTTGTCCCTGGACAATAATAGTCACCATTTATTAAATGGCTCTACATAATCTCACTACAACTCTCTGTTTTTGGCACTATTATTATGTCCTTTTACAGGTGAAGAATTGATGCCTAGAGCGGTCAAGTAGCTTGGGCATGTCACACTGCTAGTACACACCAGAGCCAGGTCTTACCTCAGAGCACGGAAGAGAACAATGACCAAACGCGTGAGGTACTTCCGACAGGGACCCTCAGACCAGTCCTGGGGCTGGGCTGTGACCATGTATTTAATGCCTGACACCTGTCATCAACCATCGCCCCTTTCCCACTTCCAGGACTTACTGCTGGTCCCAACTCTTAGCAAGCCAATATGAAGAGCAGCAGACATGTCCTACGTAAGCAGAGATATAGTTGGCAAATGCAATCTCACTGTAGGCTGATCTGGAATAATAACCAATTGATTAATTGGGTATGTTCTAAACTTCCCTGCATGGCAGTGACATCTGGTGGCAGCGTCGGCTGGCTCTGGACCCCTGGGCAGTGTCATAGTTGCCTATCAGTTACTTGCCTGGAGGAGAGACTGGGAGATGTCTGTATTCTCCGGACTGTCAAAGTGCAGGAGTTGGGAGCCAAACCCGTAGAAGTGGGGCCCCATTTTGTGCAAATCCACCACGTTGGCGTCTGCGCTGAACACAGTCCTCCAACCCTCCTGGTAGATCTTGGGAAGCTCCACAGAGAGGATCCGCCGCTTGTTGTCAAAAAGGCCTTTGGCCAGCCACAAGGGCAGTTCCAGCTTGGAGCCCTGCGTCAGACAAGAAGGAAGATTTTGAAAACGACAATGTAAATGTGTGTGTGTGTGTGTGACAAAAGGGAAACATAGTGCATGAATAATACTGCCTGTTCTCTCTCTGGGATGCACTTGAAGGTGAAGTCACTCGGCCCTAAGTTCCAATCTCTTCTCAAATGTAGAAAGATCTGGTTGTGACTTGAAGAAATGAATCGTGTGGGCTGACACTGTATGTCATGATGGAATGGAGAACATGGGTTTACACAATAAAAACAAAGAGAACAAAAATGTGGTATAAAAACTGTCCTATTCTAGGTATTTCACAGGTACAATACACATTTCTACTTTGAATAGTCAGTATCTAGGCCACACTTACTGAGTGCCTACGTACTAAGCTCCACCCTTAGAGCCGGAGGATTGAAAGAATAGGGTCAGCCTGAGCTTAGGCTGCAGCCCTGCCCTTCCAATACCACTTCACAGCTTCAGGAAGATGGAAAGGAGAAATGTTTCTCTCTCTCTTTTTTTTTTTTTCTCTAACTTTTTAAAGCCTTATTGGAAAATATGAGGTAGCCATGACAGATCAGAAACTAAGAAATTTTTAAAAATTTTTTTAAAAAAGGAGGGGGGCAAAAAATTAGGTAGAAGGAGGCAACCACAAGATTCCACAAAACTGTCATGGTCATTCAAAACAAGTAAAATCAGGTAAACTGTCGCAGTCAAGAGGGGCCTAAGGAGAGAGCCAACTAAATGCCAGGTGGTAGCCTGGATGAGACCCTGGAACGGAAAAGGACATCAGGTGAAAGTGAGAGAAATATGAATCAGGACAGGCTGCTCATCTCTCTACCATGCGTTTGAGAGAATCCTTCTCTACTATAATGGAAAGTCAACATATAAGGTCTAAATGTTCAACAAATCAAGGTAAGTGTAAGACCATTATTTAAAGATATGGAGGTGCATCTTGGAGAAAGTACTAAAAATAAAAAAGGTAAACCAAACGGAGCTGGAAAGGGGAGAACAAGGCAGGACCAGTTATTTTCTATCGGTTAGTACTATTTGACTTTTAAAATTTGTATATGTATCACGCTGGTAAAAATCAACTCAAGCCAAACAAAAACACCTTCTAAACAAAACTTACCTAGGAAATCAAAAATAACCACTACAAGCCATGTTCCTGGGTCACCCTTGTAGGTGCAGTCACACAGCCCTAAGGCATGGTGCTGGGAAGAACTGCGCTGAATTCGCAGTTTCAAACAGGTGCCTCACGCACAGCAGTGGCCCAGATCTGCCGTCGGTCTCGTGGGCGGGTACAACCCCCACCCCGCCTCCCCTTAGAACTACAAATCCCAGAGGACAGCGCGCCCGGTGATGCAGCGCCCCAACGCCGCGAAGCCCACCGGGAACTGTAGTCTTTCCATGCAGGGCCGAGCCAGGGGGCTTACCTGAGAGATCGCGTGGTCGGTGTCCGCCCCTCCGCTCCGCTCCGGGAAGAAGGTGCCGAGGCGTGGAATGGGGATCTCTGTGCGCACCGGAAGCTTCTCGTGGGACATCAGGATGTCGTCCAAGGATAGGAAGTTCTCCTCAGGTCCCAACGCACCAGACTCCACCCGAAAATAAGCCTCAGACATTGCAGCGGCTTGAGCTTCTCTGCTCCCACTCGTGTGATTTGGGAGACCTCCAGGTGTCAGGTATGCAAAAGCAGGAGGAAGCGGAGGCTGGTCGAAATTACGGCTGTTGAATGGGTCGCTGCGGCAGTTCAGGGGTATTGAAACTCTTTTCCCGCGCCCGGGCGGGCCAGACAGGAGCAGTCGATCCCAGAGGGTCAGCCTAGGCAGAAGCAGTCGATAAGGAGTTATCGCAGTACCACCCGAAGGGGGGAACCGGGGAGCTAGCTAGCTAGCTGTACATGGGTCCTTCAAAGTTTTCTTCTCTCAGAGTGTAGCCCAGTTGGAAAAGAAGCTGGAAATGCCTATCGAAGCTGCAGGATGCGTTTGCACTGGGTTGGGTTTATGTCGTCCTTTAAATGTTTATATGAAATTAAAACCACTTCATACGTTTAGGGGGCTTGCGCCATTGAGCCCTCCATCCCAGCCTGATACAATCAGACCTGTTTACCAGTTTTGTCGCTGTGCATCTTGTGCATCTTACTACGTGAAAGAAGCTAGCAATCTCCTTCTGTGGCTGTTAAATTCTCAAAAGAGGAAATCTGATCAATTCATCTTTTTGAGGCCAACAGCAAGGGTCTTAGGTTGCCAGCCACCCTATAGATCGGTGCCTGTGTCAGTTACTGGTCTAGTGGAGGGTGGGGAAGGGATTATGGTACTAGACTTCGGCGTGCTACTCAATCAAGGCTATAGATGGTGGCAGAATATTGACAGATGCATTACAGAACTTTATTTTTTGTTTTTCCATATAAACACGCATTTTCCAGGGCTACTGGAGCTGGAAGCAAAGGATTCATGGGAAGAGAGATATGTAGTAGTAGTTTTAAAATTTTTTATGTATTGTATACTTTGACACCTTGGAGCCTTGGGCCCTAGGGATGAATTGCCCCTCCCAGGATGAGCTAATTTCTAGACTAACAACTAATTTGCCTGCAAACATACCTTTCATATACAAACCCACCGATCCAAAGGCATATCCCCTACCACTTGCTTTGTCTAACTCTCATGCACCAAGCCACCAGTTCCCCTGTCCTAGATCACCCCAAGATCAAGTACTGGACAATTAGAGACCACCTTTGTAGCCGAAGTCCACTGACATTGTTCAAACCATCCAGCCCTAAGCTTGCTCAAACTTGCCTACTCTCTTTATTATATAACCAGAGAAACCACAAGAAAGGCCCTGGGCCATGTTCTCCTTCTTTTGGGAAATATGAGCCATAAAACTTCCAACGGCACCCACCACTTTGGTCATCATCCCTCAGTAACATCCATAAATTGAAACCTGGGTATTCTCAAAACAAGAATCAGTGGAGATGTCAGGGCCAAATTGTGGACAGCCTTGGGTGCTATTCTATGGAGTTGAGGCAATTCATAGGAAATGGAGGGGAAAAGTGCAAGGTTTTAGAACAAGTAATAACATAAGTCTGAGCTACAAGAAGAGAATTCTGGCAGTGCAGTGGAGAAGAGAGAGAGCAGATGCAGGAAAGCCAGTTCTGAAGCTGTACCTGGAAACTAACTGGATATAGGAAGTGAAAGGTAGAGAGGGGTCAAGGTGAGTCATGTTCTTAACCTGGTTGAGCAGGTGGATGGAGATGTCATTAACAGATGTACAGAGTACAGGAAGAGGGGCAGTTGGAAGCAAAAGATGAGCTCAAGTTGCATTCATGGAGTGTGGAACCACCAGACAGGCAGGTCAGCAGCCCAGTGGAGAAACCAGCCTAGAAGTTTTAGAGTTAGGAGGCATCTCTTTAGAGGTAGTGACATGAGAGTTTTTCCCTTGATCATATTTAAAATGTTCTTTTTGCTGCACTATCCAATATAAAAGTAAATTACTCATAGTCAAAATTGATCATTTCTCTGATGAAATGAATATATGGTACTGGATGTAGTTTGAGATAGAAATACAAATTAATTTGTCTAATTGAAGGCAAGGCAGGTTATTTGCTGACAAGATAAAAAGCTATTTCATTTTCTATGCTGAAACAGTTAAGATGGATACCTAATCACTTAATGCCAAAGAAGGGCATTATTTTTGTACACAGACCAGAAAATTGGCTCTAAACTCAAATACCACAGTTATTTTAGTACTACAGTAACAGGCCCATGTTTAAGATAAAAACAGAGTGTCTTGTTTTTCTTATTTAATGCCTTGGCTCACCATGAAACTATTAGTCACTGCTTGTATATTTTTACTCTATTTAATCTGTCCTCTTCCTGAACTAATAAGTGAACAAACCAGAAGTGAAATTAGTGGAAGTTTGAGCTTATGACTTAAATAATTGCATTAATTTATTGACAAAAGTAGCACAGAGTTTATTAAGTATACATCTACCTACATTATGAACTAGAACAACTTCTCCTCCTTCTTCTGCCTCCTCCTCCTCCTCCTCCTCCTTCCTTTAATCTTCCTCCAGGACATTTTTTTCATTGCTTTTAGAAAGAGAAAGTGTTAGTTATTAGCAGCGGCATTATTTTCCGTTCAAACATTAAGTAGAAACAATGAGTACATTTTAAGTAAATAATAGTATGAGTGGTGTGCAAATACAATATTTTAACAGTTACATCAAAACATTGAAAACGCTGAATTGAGGTGGTAAAAATTGTTTGCCACGAAGCAGGTTAAGTCACATAGCCTTCTAGATCCATGCTCTTAGGTGCTTCATGATCTGATCATGCAAGCTCATTGATTGGGCTCCATTGGTTTAAATTTGTTGCAGTTTTGGTGGAACTGTACTGAATTTTACCTTTAGGCCAACTATAAAAGTAGATGCTTAATCAAAAGAGTAAACAAGACTTAGCCCTGGCTAGTGTGGTTCAGTGGATTGAGGGCTGGCCTGGGAACTGAGGTTGATTCCCGGGTAGGGCACATGCCTGGGTTGGGGGTCAAGTCCCTAGTTGGGGGTGTGCAAGAGACATCCAATCGATGTAGCTCTCGCACACTGATGTTCATCTCTCTTTCTTTCTCCGCCCCCCCCCCACTTCTCTAAAAATAAATTAATTTAATCTTTAAAAAAAGAAAAACAGAGTGACAAGATTTAAAATGGCTTAGTCCCCTGCCTCTGAGACAGTCACTGCAGCCATTTATACAGCCAGCTGCTGTGTCCCTTCTGGGTTCCAACAGGCCTGGCTAGAGGCTGACTCCCACCACTTTATTATTTGAATTTTTTTTTTTTAGAGGTTAATAGTTATGCTTATCCTTATTGAGGTAACATTAGTTAACACATACATTCCAGGTACACAAGAGTATCATTGGGTATCAGTCCATCCTAAGGTCAAGTGTACGTGTACACAGGGCACTCAGCTCCAGGGCCTGGCCTGTAGAGAGGGCACCATAAATGTCCTCGTCATCATCATGCATACGTGTCTGCTCACTGCTGTACTCTCATCACCTCACACAGGGCCGGGCACACGCCAAGCGCTCAATGAACATTTGTTAAATAACTAGCTTCAGTCATCCTCCTCATGGGGCTGCGCTTCCCCCTTTCCAGGTCAAGTTTCTGAATGTAGTTCGGGGTGATAAAGGATATGATTCTTCAGCTTTTTCCTGCAAAATTCAGGTAGACTTTTTCCTACGGGTTCAAATGATGAAAGGTTTTGTGTTTGTTTGTTTGTTTTATTTTGAAATAGCACTGTTATGTTTGAAACATTATGTAAGGTGAATGGCTTTAAATCACCGGAGTTCATTTTTACATACTGTAAACGTTCTTTTGGTTGAGCTATTTCTTGAGCAGTGATCCAAAACGCCTTCAACAAGATCAAAATACACAGCTGGGCACCATGGGACTTCATGTGTGGGTAGCACTGATTTTAGAGTTCTCCCCCAGGCCCCAGCAGTAGCAGCAGACGGTGTAAACCTACCTTATGTGTTCAGAGAGATTTTGTGTTTGTGTGTGGGTCCCCATAAGGTGACACAGAAGCCACTAGCCCACCATTAGAACAGAGGTCCTCCTCTCATTCAGGCTTTCCTTTCCCGTGTTCCTAGCTGCATAAAATACCCTTTCCTCCCATTCCTACCTGTTCATCCTTCCTGGTAATTTATTCTATAATTTAACCCATGACCCAGCAACCAGAGTTGCAGTCCAAAGAGGGTGGAGTGGCAGGTAAATTCATTAGTTTGAGGAGAATATGGGGAAAGAAGAGTTGTCCTGAAGATGATCAGATGAGCCCTGGCTGGTGTGGTTCAGTGGACTGGGCATTCTCCTGAGAATCAAAAGGTTGCTGGTTCGGTTTCCAGCCAGGGCGGTCTATTTATAGGTATGCTTGTCTTTGCATAGACTATTTTTCAAAAGATATTAATAAAAAGAGTGACTTGTTTCCCCTAGGGAGGGCAAGGAGATTGGGGGTCAGGGGAGATCACTGTATAACCTTTTACATGATTGGACATTTTCAATTTGTGCACATATTACTTTTACAGCTTACAAAAACAAGATTGCCCTGACTGATGTGGCTCAGTGGATTAGCATCAGCTTGTGAACCCAAAGGTCACTGGTTCAATTCCCCAGTCAGGGTACATAACCAGGTTGCAAGTCAGGTCTCTAGCCAGGTCCCCAGCTGGGGGCAGGTAAAAGGCAACCATACATACATTGATGTTTCTCTCCCTTTCTTCCTTCCTCTCTGCCCTTCTCTCTGAAAATAATGAATAAAATCTTAAAAACAAACAAACAAGCAAAAAAAAAAAAAAAAAAAAACCAGCCCTGACTGGTGGCTCAATGGAAAGGTGCCGGCTTGCAAACCCAAAGGTCACTGGTTCGATTCCCAGCCAGGGCACATAACCAGGTTACAAGCCAGGTCTCCAGCCAGGTCTGTAGCTGGAGGCAGGTAAAAGGCAACCATACATTGATGTTTCCCTCCCTCTCTGCCTCCCTCCCTTCCCCTCTTTCTAAAAATACTAAATCTTAAAAACAAACAAAAAAACACCAAGAAATTTAAAAATAAAGCAAATGTGAAGTTTAAATAAATGTATATTATCATAATAAAAGCAAAGGCGAGTCCTCACAACCGTCCCATTATATACCATAAGGATCTATGCCCCCTTTAATTGGGGAAATCGGGACTTTTATTGGGAGGAGGGGGAATGAATCCTGGGCAAGTGACAGCAGCAGGCAGGCCTGCCCTGGCAGAAGGCCACTTGTGTCTCCTCATTTGTAAGTTCAGACGGGAGGGGTGTCGCTGCACCCCACAACCTGCCCAAGGCACCCACCATGTGCTGCTTACAGAGAGCCCCCCAACTTCGCTTTAAGCCGCCATGGTTCAGTCCCAGGAGAAGTTTTCATCTTCTGAAATATCATGACACCTAATTTACAATTTAAAACCAGTCACCAGCCGCAGCCTCGTAGGTGTTCTTATGTATTAACATGTTAAGTTGGAGGCTGTGCTGAAGGTAGCAAAGGCCCACGTTTCCGGCAGGAACCGGGAACTTTGCTCTTGGTCCTGCGCTGAAACTACTTACACTGTTGGAATGTTAGAAACAGCCTCAGTTGCCTGTTGACTCAGTTTACAATGATCAGTATCCCTTCATCGTTGAGTTCTTGAAACTTCTTTACCATGTACCTTGTTCTTGTTCACCTAATATTTGTTGGTGAGACCTCTTTTTAGGAGATAAACATTTTTATTTTGAAAAAAGAAAAATGAACTGAACAGTTTATAAAAACACACTCTTCAAATATCCTGCCGCCCACACTACCAGCAGACAAAAGGCATTGTCATATGGCTGTAATTTCACACGGGAGATTTAAAGGACAAAAAGTATCGTTTGATTCCATGTGTCGCAGATCAGGTACTTTAAAAAAGATTTTTTTACTTTCCCTTCCTCCATCTCCAGTGCCACCCAAGATCTAAAATATTTTCGGACCTGAAAGATGCTCAAATCTGTGAGTGCTTAGCAGTTAGGGAACCGATGGAAACAGAACATGACACCTCTCCAAAAACCTACTGTTCTTGTGCTCATTACACAACAAACCATGTTGCAGGCTGAGGAAAACATAAGCCTTCTTGGTTATACTGACGGTAATACCAGAAAAAAACGTGTTCAATGTCAGAAACTGAGCATTCAGTTTTCCTGCCAGCAATGCAGCATGAATACAAAATATACATATATAAAAAGTGGCACCTTTGGCAGCTACCTCATTTAGAAATGACGCACAAAGACACAGGGAAGATATAAAATTCCAGCTTACTGAAAATGCCTGATTTTTTAAAAAGCGTATTTTATGGATTATGCTATTACAGTTGTCCCAATCTTTCCCCTGTGCCCCCTTCCACCTTCCCTCCTGCAATTGCCCCACCCCCAACCTTAGTTCAAGTCCGTGGGTTGTGCATGTAAGTTCTTTGGCTTCTCCATTCACTTTACTCTTAACATCCCCCTGTCTATTTTGTACCTACCAATTATGCTTCCTAATCCCTGCACCTTTTCCCCCATTCTCCCCCACCCTCCTCCCAGCTGACACCCCTCCAAATGATCTTCATATCTATAATTCTATTCCTCTTCCAGTTGTTTATTTTTGTTTTTCAGATTCAGTTATTGGTAGTTGTGAGTTGTCATTTTAATGTTCAAAGCTTTTATCTTCTTTTTCTTAAGTAAGTCCCTTTAATATTTCATGTAATAAGGACTTGATGATGATAAACTCCTTTAGCTTTACCTTGTCTGGGAAGCACTGTGTCTGCCCTTCCATTCCAAACGATAGCTTTGCTGGATAGAATAATTTTGGTTGTAGATCTTTGCTTTTCATCACTTGCAGAAGTGAAATCTACACACCCTGTAGTTTTATAGCCATTTACACTAAAATAATGAGTTAAAGAAAAAAAAAACACTTCACTGAACTGAAATTGCTTGTAGTTCATACACACTCAGCATATACAGTATTGTAGCCTGAATCTTTAACCACGGTAATATCTCCAGCCCTTGTTTTATTTTTTTTGGAATTTCCCACATGAGCCTTGGTAGGCAGCTTCTTCATTAACTTGCATACTGACTAGGGGCAGTGGCCTGATTAGAAACAAGGTCTTGGGCTCCTAACGTTGCTTTTTATTTATCCTGAGGTGCTCTCTTTACATATATTATGTGGGATTGTTTTCCAGTACCCACCTGGCACCAAACACAGTTATTAGACTATTACTGACTGACTATATAGTCCCTGTGCTATACTTTACACCCTCATGACTGTTGTGCAAACACCAATCTGTACTTCTTAACCCCTTCACCATTTTCACCCCCGACCCCTCTTCCCTCTGACAACCCTCACTCTGTATCTGTGAGTCTGCTTCTGTTTTATTTGTTTGTTTATATTGTTTATTAGATTCTGCATTGAAGTGGAATCATATGGTATTTGTCTTTCTCTGACTGGCTTATTTCACTTAGCATCATGCCCTCTAGGTCCATCCAGGCTGTTGCCAAGGGTAAGATTTTGTCCTTTTCATGGCTGAGTGATACTTTATTGTGTCAAGGTTCTACAGGTTTTGTATCTATTCATCTATTGATGGGTTGTTTACATGGTACTTTTTTAAAAATTTTTTACAGCTGGAGGCAGGTGAAATGCAACCACACATTGATGTTTCTCTCCCTCTCTTCCTCCCTCCCTTCCCCCTCCCTAAAAAAATATAAATATATTAAAAAATTTTAATGTGTTTTATTTAACCCAATATAGCTAAAATATTTCAACATGTAATATTTTAAAGTATATTTTATTGACATTGTTGTTCTAGTTGTCTGAAATTCTTTGCTCTCCTCCACCCAAGACCTCCATTCCCTCCTGCAGTCCCACCCCTGCCTTGTTCATGTCCATAAGTTGTGCATGTAAGTTCTCTGATGTCACCCTTTCCTCTATTATTATTAACTTTTCCCTGTCTACCTTGTACCCACCAATTATGTTTCCTAATCCCTGTGCTATTTCCCCATTTCACTCCCTTCCCCCTCCCAGCTGACAACCCTCCCAATGATCCCCATACCTAGGATTCTCATTGTTTGCTTAGTTTGTTTTATTTTTTAGGTTCTGTTGCTGATAGTTGTGATTTTATTATCTTTGGGACTTTTTTTAATTGGAAAACATTTCAGTGGCACAGGCTAAGTGTCTGCTTCAGGCAGGTGAAAGAACCCACCACCCATATGCCCAGAAGTGTTCATGGCCCCCATGATGCAACTGGAATGCTTTCGGAGACCATCATACGCCCAGAGTCTGAGCTGGAAGAGCTCAAAGAGTAGGTGGAAGTTGTATAGGTATCGTGTGCTACACTTACAGATTGCCTGTGAAATCGGAAGAGTCTCAATAAATCACAGAAACACAAAAGTCTTTAAAGAGATGCATGTTCTGTCCTTGGTTTTCATTTGTGCTGTTGTTCAAGGGTAGCCCCCTGTAGAGGAAAAAAATAAATGGCCCTGGGCTCAGTGAGCTCAGGGTTTTGGGAAGTGGACAGCCACATGGGTAGTGACCACCCTGGCCTTGGTTGTGTGCCTGGTACTCTTTTAGGGGGTGAAATCCCTGTGAAAGGTGCTGGGTGGGTTGAGCCTTTGTGATTTGTTTGGTGGTGCTCTGAAAATGTCTTGTCTCTGTTCCTAAATATAGAGCCAGCAGCTGCCATTGCTTTGTGCTAACAAGTCAGTAATTTTCCATCCCCCTTGCTTGCTTGGATTCCCTAAATATAACTAATCACTCTGCAGAATCTTCCAACTTGGTCTTCCCACCTTTTTAATTCTAAGTAAAGATGTGCATGTCGTACAGTCTGTCATTTAGAATTTTGTCATTTCAGTAATTTCATCATTGCTTTAAAAAATTAGAAGCTTCTCTTGTTCAGACATAAATTATCGCCTATACACACTACCTATACAATATAAACACTCTTACATTATTCGATAGACAAGGAGTTTTAGCACATCATGTTTTATAGGATATGGCATTTAATGTCCTTCATCTTCAAAACCACAAGGTTGCTTATTATTTGTTTCTTAGTTGTCCATTATTTGTTTTTTAAGATTCTGTGGATTTTTCCGGAATTCCCTGGAGGTGTTTTATGGGTGGTATTATAGCTATTCTTCTGCTGTAGTTTTTTTATGGCCTGAAATTTGTTTCAAAACTATCCCCATGGAGGGGAAGGGACTATTGGGCTAATGAAACAAGACCGGTCATGTAACTGTTGAAGTGGGTGACAAAACATGGTGGTTTGCAATACTACATCCTATCTTGTGTATGCCTCACATTTTCCAAAGTAAAAAAGTTTAAAATATTATTTCTAATCATTTCCCGTTAACAAAGCTGATGCTGATAGTGGAAATATTGCCACCTATCGAAGGAAAACATATTACACTGGTTTTTGTTAGACTTGGGTAGCTTGCAACATCGAAAAGATAGAAACATTTTAATATAATCTCCATCTCAAACTTAGAAAGTACTAACTGTAAAGTGTTATTGACATCCTTATTTTTTTCAGAACTCTCCATTAATATGAATTTCTAGGCACAACCCACTTAAGTTGTATTAGTCTCTCTTCTATATGAGCAGTCAAACTAATGTTGTAAAAAGGTTATCCAACATTTTAATGTCAAGACTCAGGACCTTTATTTTATATTTTACTTTTTTAAGTTTTATTTATTTTTAGAGAGAGGGGAAGGCAGGGAGAAACAAGGGAGAGAATCATCCATGTGGCACCAGGGACAGACACTTTCCCGTAGACCTTGCTCAGCCCCTGCTCTGAGTGCGAACAGAAGACAGTCCCGGGTACTGAGCTGCCTTGGAAAATGAGGCAAATGAAAAAGCCACCTGACGCCAATGAAGAAAAACCACGAAAGCCGTAATTTAAACTTGAACGCTTTCAATAAGTTGACAAAACCAAGCAGTTTTCTAAAAACAGTGATCAGAAACCAGGGGAAGCATGTTTACTTTAGAGCATTTTTCTCTTGCTGCTTGCAAATTTTCTTCCTTGGAATCCTCGGAATCCTCAACGTTGAAACCTATTTTTTTTTTAAATTATATTTTATTGATTATGCTACTACAGTTGTCCCAACTTTTACCTCGGTACCCACCCTAACTCAGCACCCCACCCCCACTCCCTCAGGCAACCCCCACACTGCTGTTCATGTCCAGGGGTCGTGAGTATAAATTCTTTAGCTACTCCATTTCCTGTATGGTACTTTACATCCCCATGGCTATTCTGTAACTACCTATTTGCACTTCTTTTTTTAAAAATAATTTTTAAAAAAGATTTTATTATTTTTAGAGAGAAGGGCAGGGAGGGAGGAAGAAAGGGAGAGAAGCATCAATGTATGGTTGCTTTTCACCTGCCTCCAGCTACGGATCTGGCTGGAGACCTGGCTTGCAACCTGGTTATGTGCCTTGGCTGGGAATCAAACCTACAACTTTTGGGTTCGCAGGCTGGGGCCATTCCACTGAGCCACCAGCCAGGGCCTATTTGCACTTCTTAATCCCTTCCCATCTTCACCCATTCCCCCACTCTCCTGCCATCTGGCAACCATCAAAAGCTCTCTGTATCCATGATTCTGTCTCTGTTCTTCTTGCGTGCTTGGTCTGTTTTTAGATTGTTGACAGGTATGTATTTATTGCCATTTTATTGTTCGTAGTTTTGATCTTCTTTTCTTAATAAGTCTCTTTAACATTTCATATCATAATGGCTTGGGGGTGATGAACTCCTTTAGTTGTTGTTTTTTTTTTTTTTTCTGGGAAGCACTTTATCTGCCCTTGGATTCTCAATGACAGCTTTGCTGGGCAGAGCAATCTCGGCTGTAGGTCCCTGCTTTTCATGACTTTGAATAATTCTTGCCAGTCCCTTCTAGCCGGCAAAATCGTGGGAATATTTGTTATGGCTTTGTTTAGCTTGTTTTTGTTTTTGTTTTTGGGTGCCCCCGGCTGGTGGCCCTTTAGAGGAAACCGTGCTTGTGAGATGTCGCAAGTGCAAGATCGCCACCTATGGGCAGAAACGATCATCGCACACAAACTCCGGGGCGGCATTTGATTGGCAGGGCGGCTGGGGGTGCAAATGTTTGTTTTCACTGGCCGCGCTTTCCTGGAGGATGGAGGGGTGATAATGTGTATGTGGTCGGTCCAGGAAATGAATGAGAGCCCCAAATTTACCCACTTGAGGGAAGAATGTTCCCATTTCTGGTCCAGCTCTCTTGGAATCCTCTAGGCCTCTGGAACAACTTGTGTTGTCCAAAATGAATAATGTTTTACAAGCTCACCTGGTGAAATGGAAGCTTTAAAAAGGTGACATTGCACTGATTCATGAGTTACTAAGTTTTAAGTGTCAATCTAACCTGTAGCTTCTTCCCCAGATGCATTCCTTTGGAGGGGTCATAGAAAGAAAAGAAAACACCCTCATAAGGGAGTGACTTGTCATCAGCGACAGCTTTTAGACAGCGCTGCCCATGCCCGGTGCCAGGCCAGGTGTCCTTGTCCTTCGTAGCACGTTTACCCCTCCTCAAAGACCGCACAGTCTAGCAGTTAGCTTACACCATGTTTTATTTTTAAAACACACCCTGTGAAGATCTTTTTTAAAACTCGGTGTGGGTGCAGCATCTGTGCAGATCTGCAGGTCATTTCTTTCCCAACTTGTGGTTTTCAAGAGAGTGTTTGTAATTTCAAGCACATACTTTGAAGTCAAACAGATCTGGGTTTGCATCCCAGCTCCACTGCTTGCTAGCTGTGTGTCCTTGGGCAGGTTGGTTAACCTCTCTGGGCTCAAGTATCCTCGTCTTTCAAGCGTGGATACTAAATTCTGTGTCACCTGGTTGTTGTGAAGATTCAACAAGATAGTGTATGTTAACACACTGAGCCAGGAGTTTGGCCCAACAGTAAAAATAAATTGGCGTTGTAAGTATTCCTGTACATGTGTGGATTAAATCAATCAAACTGGTTTTGCATCCTCACTTGTGGAGATGGGAATAGTTCCAAAAGTTTTTGCCTTTTATTGCTTAAGCTCTCTAGAACCTACCTTAGACCCCCTGGTACTGGGGCCAAAAGCGCGCTTCCCCGCTTTCTCGTGCCATTCATTACATCCATCCTCCTCTGCTGGCTGGAATCACCGGGGATCTTGAAACCACTACTGATGCCCCTGCCCAGCCTCTGATTCAATTCGCCTGGCGTGGGACCAAGGCACGGAGGGTTTTTAAAGCCCCCAGATGATTCTCATGTGCGGCCTGTATCACAAACCATGGGATGAATGTTTGGTTGCACTGTACCTGAATAATTTTATTTCTAAAAGCCTCAACCCATTCAGAAACTGACTGTAACGTCCTCTCCCAGAGACACAGAAGGATGTTTAGCACAGCGATGCAGATGCCTTGAATTTGCTCTAGGACTTCACGCCAGAACTTTCTAGAACGTTGAGTGTTAATCGCCCCTGGTGTCAGACAGCCTCGGGTGGGAAGATAACTTTTCCTCGTCTAGTTCCACCCGTGGTCTGAACCAGGCGGTCCCCGGAGTGAGGCAGAGACTGGGCTGGTGCAGCTGAAGCGACAGTTTATTCTGTTGGTGTGGCTTCATGCTGCAGACCTGAGGAACCATCAGGGGCTTGAAAAAGCTGTGGATTATCTTCCTTTCCTAGCCTGTGAAATAAAGCAAGGTGAAGTTGCCAGCCTCGTAACCTGACACCCAAGCCTTGCATATTCACTCGGATAGCAGCGTCTACTGAAACGCAACCACCACACGTTTCACCTTTACAGCTAAAACAATTCGCAACTCTGTACGTCTGTTTTGTTCAAATTATTCTACCTTGCTGTTGAAACAAAATGCCCAGACTCCCTGTTGTAACGAAATAAGTTTAAATATTTGTTGTTTTGGGTGATATTTTGCTGGTAATGTTTGTTGTTTCTCCGAATACAATGTGACCAAAAAAAAAAAAAAAAAATTCACTTAAATAATTCGCTACTACTCCTCAAATTAGATATGATCCTGTCTGGTGACTTTACACATACTGGTTTCCCTTAGGTTGGATTTTTTAAATTATGCTCAAAAGTACACATAAAATTCACCATTTTGACCATTTTAACTTTTTTGAAGTTTCAAGTTTTTAAAACTTTTTATTTTACTTTTATTTTATTTTAAAGATTTTATTTATTATTTTTAGAGAGAGGGGAAGGGATGGAGGCAGAGAAGGAGAGAAGCATCAATGGATGGTTGCCTTTCACCTGCCTCCAGCTATGGACTTGGCTGGGGACCTGGCTTGCAACCTGACTGGGGAATTGAACCCACAACCCTTGGGTTCTCAGGCCAGTGCTCAATCCACTGAGCCACACCAGCCAGGGTCGGATTTCTTTTAATGGTAATAAAAATGGCCTAAAATTGATTATGGTGGTGGGTACACATATTATTTTAACTCTTATTCAGTAAGTGCTTATTGGCCAACAAAAGTTAAAAATAATGATTTTTGAAATACAATAATTTGTGTTAATAATTATTTATAATGGAAGGTTTCTTTTTTAAAAATTACTCTGCTCTTTGAGCACCACAGAGGACTGTTGGGTAAATGTTCCTTCCTATATAAAAGTAACACATGCTTATTCAAGAGAAAACACACAAGAAAGCAAGTGACCCCTATCTCTCCTCCCGCCAACCACCACATTCTTAATCTGCCCCTCTAGGGTGTGGATATGACCTGCCAGACATTTCTACATTTATCTTTTTCATTATGTGCTTAAAAACAAACACCAAGACCAGAAATGAGGTCACACTCTACCGCCTGTTTTGTAGCAGGCCAAAGCCTTTTGGAGGTCCAGGCATTGACCTGTGCCCCCTCCTATGTATGTGTGAAGAGCCCTGGCCATGCAGAATTCATTCTTAGAGGCCAAGGGAGCCTTGAGCACCAGCATCTTTATTAGAAAACACAGGGCTCAAGCCACCAGTGCAGTTTGCAAGGAGTCCTTAGAAAAGACCAGTTTCTCTCCTTTGCAAAGCGCCTGCCTGTGGCTGGATGCCCAGGGCATTGTGAACCCTTGGAAACTCCAGACCTCCCCAGGCAGCAAGAGGGTCCCAGGTGGAACTGAGCAGGAGCAGGTAGGGGCAAGATGGGTGAATTTGCTGCTAGATCGGGTTCTTGCTGTCGGGGATCCCAGGGCCACAACAAAGCCTGTTTCAGTCACCTTTTCCATTTCCTCTGGGCTTTGGCCGTTGACTTTGAGAAATACAATGAAAAATTGATTTATGTTGAGGAAACGTTCCTCCCAGGAAAAATAATTGTAATATTCACTCAGCAGGCTCAAGCTTGATGCTTCTTTCTTTACAGCATAATCGGTTAGTTCTATGGAGCACAGAGAGAATCATTTATGCTCGTACATGGAGACATGGATAAACACATTTCTGCTGCATTGTTAATATTTTTAAAAATTGGACACACTTCAAGTTTCTCTCAGCGGGGCAATGAAGAAATAAATGGAGGCATATTCATCGTCTAGACTACTTGACAGCAAGTAAAATGAATGGACTAGATCTTAAAATAATGTGGCGTGAAAGATGCAAGAAGCAGAATGTTGTATGTGGTGTGAGACTGTTTTAAAAACACACAGCATACTGCACACTGTTTATAGATATGTGTGCGATTTTAAGTAGAAGTGTCGGAAATACCAGGGGTGATGGTCATGATGCCCTGGGGGAAGGAGGAAGGGAAGGACTGTCCCTCTGGGCCACATGGGGGCTTCGCCTGCACCTGTGATGGTCATGTCTTTCTTCTCTACTGTGGTAAAAAAAAGAAAAAGGAAAAAGCAAGAAAACAGAATTTACCATCTTAACCATTTCTAAGTTTACGGTTCAGTATCACTTCGCCGTGAAACGTCTGCAGCACTGTTTTCATTTGACAAAGCTGAAACTGTCCCCGCCGCTCTGCTCTCTGCTGCCAGGGCTATTCATAGGGGCAGATGTACAGTAAGTACCTTTTTGTGGCTGGCTTATTTCACTTAGCACAATGTGCTCAAGACTCATCCATGTTGTAGCCTGTGACGAGACTGCCTCCTTTTTTAAGGCTGAATAATATTCCACTTACGTCTACATCACACTTCTTTTTTCAATCCGCGCACCTGGGGGTGGACACTTAGGATGATTTCCCCTCTTGACTCCTGTGACTAATGCTGCTTTGGGGGACCCAGACCTGGGCTGGGAGGTCTCCAGGTCCCACATTTGAAGATCAAGTGCAAGCCTCCCAGTGCCCTCCTGCCTTGTAAACCTTCAAAGCCTGTATGTACACAGGCTCATGGCTGCCTTGGGCTTCCCTCTCCTAGGTAGGCAGCAAGAGGTTCTTTCTCACACAGACTGTGTGGGAGTGGGACATCACTGATGGGGGCCGGCCACGGCTGTCCCATTAAACATCATCCTTGTTTACCAGCCCCTCAGTTCCCATTGCTTCCAATGCTCCTGACCTCCAACACTGAGGGGTATGGTGGCACTTTTTATCATCACACCTGTTTTGCTGTTTTCTCATAGTAGTGTCAAGAGGAACATGAAATAGTTTTTGTACCCCGTCTCTCTCAAAAATTAGGAAATGGAAGGTCAGTGGACAAGGTTGTGTGTTCATGACACGTGATAGGACATACTTGTGGAAGTGAAGGGTATTCCTTTCAGTCTAATAGGAAGGGAAAGTCAGCCTGTCTGAGAAATACGCAGCTTAAGTTCTTACTATGAAATAAACCATAGTGAGAACTAGAACTGGCATCCGTAAAAGATGTGGGGCAGAGAATTTATGAACATAATAAGGATTAGAAGCTCAAAAAGATTTGATGTTGAATATGTGTAGGTGATGCTGTTGTATAACGTGTGTCACCCTGTTACAGGTTTAAGTGGGATAATGTTGCAGCTTTTCAGGGGTGGCTCTGTGTCTATTGCTGAAGAGACAGTCGTAGGCAGTAGTCGTTTATCCTACACGTAACAAAAATCCGGAGGCAGGAAAGGCGCTCCAGGCACTAGACTGGTGGATCAGTCAAGTTGCCCTTGGTCAGAAGCAACAGAAACTGCCTGTCACTCTCCTGCCCGAGAGAACTGTGCTGGTGGGATCTGCCCCCGTTCGCAGAGGGGCCGGGTCTCCAAAGGGACCCTCAGTGTGGCAGCAGCGCCCTGGAGCCTGCTCTTGACCTCCAGCTATTTTGTTTTGCCCTTTGGCTCAAGACTCAGTTTCCCAAAATGGGATGATCTGATGAACCTGGCTTAGTTCACAGGTCCACCCCTGGGGGAATATCGGGCCTGCCTGGAGGTATTACACTAGCTCACAAAAATGAGGGGGTGACTAAAAGAGGGTCCGTGAAGTGTAAAAACAGTGATGGAAAGTGGAAGCCTATAGAAAAGAAGTGGCCAGGCGACTCCTTTCTACTAGGATAGGGGAGCCTCAGCGTGTGAGGAGTTGCGGTAAGCAGCCCAAAGTCTGCGTCAACGAAACCACAAAACAGCCACAAAAAAATGCAAATGTAAATGAAGCCCCACCGTGACTCCCTGGAGATTACATTGCCCTCTGTCCAGTTTCCAGCGCGTGGCCTGCTCTAAAGCCCAGCCCCCTCCAGCGTTGAGCATCGCGGCCGGCTAGGCGGTCTCTTGGAGGGCTTCTCATTGGGAAGCAGCGCAGAGGACACGCAAACTTGAGGAGAAGAGTCCGAGAAGAGTGGGCTGAGGCCTGAGCTGGCCGCAGCTGGGAGAGGAAAGACTGTCTTGGGACAGGTGCCGACAGCTATCCTGAAGGCTTTAGGATGTTCTATTGGTGCAGGGCAGCCATAACCATGCCATGTTTGGGGTTGCAGACATTTGGCTTAACCAACCATTCCACAAACGTGCTCAGGCAGTGTGTGGTGCGTACATGAAGAGGTCCTTGATTATTTTTTGTTCTGTTGATTTCACAAGAGATTTTGAAACATAGTAAAGCTCTTATTGGCCTATTTTAAGTCTACAACACCAAGTAGGGTAGAAATCCACCCATCACTCTCCCCCAGGATAAGACTTTCAACTTCCCAGAAGGAATTCTCAGCTCCCCCGATCTGAGAGCACCCGAGAGCAGTCACCAGAAGGGGAAAAAAATCACTCCATGATTTTGGAGCTGTAACTCACTGTGATGGCAGAAATCCTTTCATTGAGAGTGGGATTCTCTAACTTAACGAAAATAAAGAATGAAAAAGCAACGCGGCAGGTTGAGAAACTGTCTTTCTGGCTGGCTGTCCTAATCTTGGAGACGGAGCACTGGGCATAAACCTGCAAATGAATTTCTTCTCACAGGTATAAAATTGTTCCTGCTAACTATAAAGAGTTAAATCATAATTTCAACAATAGTGAATCTTTTTTAAAAAATGTACCTAAAGTTGAAGGTTGGCATTACATGGTGCGGAGAGGGTAAAAATTTAAGGCTGGCTGTTTATGAGGTGCACTGGGCCCTGGAAGGACCCTGAGCCTTTCTTGTGGGTCCTAGGAGATGGTGTCTGTGACCAGAGTAGTTCTGGTGGCTGCTTTGTGGCTTTTTTCCACGCGTATCCAAAGGGGACTCTGGTGGCCGTTAGGATCGCTCAGCCTCCCAACTCCTGAAGGGCAGCCTGCGGCCTCTGACTCGATCCTATTTCCGCTTGTGCCCCTTGTAAAGTCAGCACAAGGTCCAGGCTAAGGAACGCCGCCATGGAGATGGGTCACGCCCTGGCATCAGAAGCCCGGCCCCTGCCTGCTTTCCAGGTGTGTGGCTCCAGGGAAGTGACTGTCCCAGTCTGAGCCACCACGTTGGTACCTGGACAACTCAGGCCCTTCCTCCCTCCGGGCTGAGGGAACAAGAAAATGTGAACGCTCATAGAGACCTGCTCTGCGGGACACACCGAAGGGTTGAGTCTTGTTTTCCTCACTGCCAGCCGTTTTCCCATTCTGTTATTCAAGCAGAAGCCAGGCCCTGCTCCGTGTGAAAGGTGATGGAGGGTGGTGAGACACTCAGGCCACCAGGGGGCCCTGGGTGGGAAGGAGACAGTGGCCATCTTTCCTTCCATCAGCTGCTCATCTGTGGGTCTGATAAACGCTTCTTGAGTGGCCACGCCAGCTGCCGGCAAGCTCTCGGGTTCCAGGGGGCTACATCCTACCACGACATGGTCAACACTTTTCTCCGTCCTGGCATTTGCACTGAAACCAAGGCTTCTGGCTATTGCTGGGACGCGGCTCCCGTTCATTGGGGAACTTGTTTGGAGCCGCTGAAGAAAGCTGGCCTAGCCTCCGGGAGACCCCTGGGAGCAGGAGAATGTCGCAGGGGTTGGGAAAACCAAACCCACCCTCGTCGTGTGTGGGCTTCCTCCACCCAGTCTGATACACACGTGTAGACGCAGGGCGGGTACTGAGGAGTGGACAGACCAGGGCCACAGCCGGTCAGCAAAGCGATGTCTTCTTGGTGAGACTCGGGGCCAGCTGGGCTTCCAGGATAGCCCGGCCAAGTTTGGGGAACAGGCGGGCTTTATAAAAGCCTAACCCCTCCTGAGCCCCCAGGTCCGGACATCTGCCAGGCGACACCACGGTAACCGTGATGCCACAATGGAGCATTCTTTCCAAGGTCCCGGAGTCCCTCTGTTGGGCTGGGCTGTGGAAGGTCAGAGCGAGTTTCCTTCTCCTGGAGCCGGAACAGCTCACAGAAGGACTGAGTGATCCTGACGACAAGGAGCCTCTGGGTCATAAGTGGAACATGGTGACTGGGAACGGCACCCACGGGTCCCTCCGGCCCTTCTGCGCTGTTTGAGGCAAGCGTAGGCCTGGAGGTGTGGCAGACACAGGGACATGGCGTTTAGACAGACCTGGCCTTGGTTTGCAGCCTCAGCACTCGGCAGCCGTACGTGCTGGCAGGCGTCTCTGTGTCTCCATCAACAAGCATCACCTCCTGAATCTGTGAAATGGGGATGATGCTAGTGTGCACTTCACAGGGTTTCTGTGCAAAATAGCCGAGTGCGTACAAGTACGAGCTGCCCCCTGCTGAAGGCCATCCAGCGGCATCCAAGACAGCAGAGGGGAGGAGGAGGAGGGCAGAGCCAGGACGGGCTTGCACTGAACACCTGCTTTTTCCTTCCAGCAGTGTTTTATAGCTACAGCGCTGAGGCAAGGGTTGGATTCTGCGAGTCAAAAAATCACACCTTTCTGAGTCCCAACTGTCTGGGAGGCCGGGGGCCCCTGGCTGCATTGAGGGGTGTGGGCTGCCCCCTCGCCTTGGGCAGTCCCTGAATCCCAGCAGAATCTAGGTGCCGGGCAGCTGGTCCCTGCCTCCACTGCAGGAACCAAGCCACGGGGACGCGACAGGTCTGTTCCTCACGCTGGGAAGGAAAGGGACTGAGGGGATCAGCACTTTGGGGAGGAGAAGAAAAGCTGCTCTTGTCTCCACAGCTGCCCATGGTGTCTTCGGCCGCTCTGCTTGGGGATGGCAGGGACCACCGGGTTGCTCTTGGCACTGCTCGCTGTCTATGCAGTCTCCAAGTCCCTGTCCCTCACCGCTGCCAGTGAGTGCGCTGCTTTCTTCCTTCCTGACGTAGCTGGTCCAGGGGCACGTGGCTGGGGGAGTTGTCCTGGAAAAGCAAACCCTCCTTCATGTCCAGAGGAGGACTCGGGGGGAGGGTGGCTCACAGCGTTTGGATCTGGCAGCATGTGTTATTGGGGGGGCCAAGCAAAGAAGTGGGATGGGGTGTGGGCGTAGGAAAGCGGGGCTTCTGCTGCCTGGTGCCAGGGTTAATCTCTGGGGGAGAGTGTAGTCAGGAAAATGAACCTCGGGGCTACGGGGAGGAGGGCGCACGGGACAAGAGGAGGTCCTGCAGTGGAAGGCCAGGCTCTCCACTCACAGTCCCCGCCTTGCTCTTCTGTGGGTGTGTCCCCCAGGCTCCGGCAGGTGGAGGTGTCCTCCCAGAGTCTGGTGCATGTGGGAGCCAGGCCCCTCCTGTGTTTCTACCTCAGCATGGCTGCCCCGAGGACTAACAAAAGAGTGCTGCTAAACTGACCTCCACTGACAGGGCTGGGCCCGGAGGGAGCAAGGAGGGGCCTGGGAGGCTCCGGAGAACTTAGGCAGGAGAGGCAGCTGCTGTGCCCTCCCTGGCCCCCAGGTTGTCCAGGACCAAGATTCCAGCCTAGAAAGGGGCCGATGGAAGGGGGGCGGCGCCCCACCTTGCTGCAGGCTCTGTCCCATCTTCCTGCAGTTGGATGGGTGACAGGAGAGAGCCACAGGCCGCCGCCATCACACTGCCTTGCCCTAGGAGTGAGGCCCCACGCACACCCCCTCTTCAGGTTGTGGCATCCAGAAAACCAGTGTCATAGAAGATCCTGAGGAGGGTCTGGTGATCAAAAAGGAGTTCCCATGGGTGGTGTCCCTGCAGGATTCCCACCACACCCACCTGGCTTTCGGCAGCGTGCTCAGTGAGTTCTGGATCCTCAGCGTGGCGTCCGCCTTTCAGCACAGGCCAGTACCGCCTGGGCCGCCCCGGGCTGGGTGGGGGCTCTGTCTCCTGCTCAGCTGGGGGCTGGAGGGGGTTCCTGGTGACAGGGTGGCAGGGTGGCAGGGCTTTTTACTGGCTTGGCTGTCAAGGCTTGGAGTCCTTGTCACCACATGTCAAAGTTGGAGCAACCCGGTGTCTTGAACTGCAACGTGAAAGGGTGGTTGCTCCAACCCCTGCAGGAAGCATGTTCCTTCCTGTTTTACTGTGGCCACGAAGCCGCCTCAGGTCTTATCTATGTGATGGCCACATGTATGCCACATGGAGAAAAGCCTTGAAGGAAATACACAGATACTTTAAGAGCAATTGTCTCTACATGCCCAGAAGCACAGGAGTTCTCTTCTTCGAACTTCTCTGTGTTTTCCAAATTCTTTCCAATAAATGTGTATTCTTTTAAACCAGAAAAACCTCCACAAACGTTATTAAAGGGATAACTTTTTGTGAAACATTTTCCGTTTTGACCCAATGATTTCACTTTTGGGAGTCAACATTAAGGAAATAATTTCAACCACCAGAAAAAATTCTGTGCACAAAGTTATTCATAGGATGATTAATAAACAAAACACTGGAACGAAATGTACAATTATTATGGATTAATAACATTAGTATATTACTCTTTTTCTATATTACTCTTTTGTATAGTACATATAATATATACTATATAAATAGTATATATACTGAGCTTTATACATAGTATAAATTACATAATATAGTATATAAATAGTATATGTAGTATATAAATATATAATATACAGTATACTACATATACTATTTATATACTATATTATACGTTTATATAATATACAAATGCTATTTATACACTCTATACTCATAGAGTATGGGGAAGAGACTATAATTATTGTAACTAGCGAAACAAATTATAATTAAACTTGATATTGTACAGCTGCGATATATATTTTTAAATTAAAAATACACGTATTTTCTCCCTGGCTGGTGGCACAGTGGATAAGGTGCCAGCCTGCGAAACCAAAGGTCACTGGTTCGATTCCCAGCCAGGGCACATAACCAGGTTGCAAGCCAGGTCTCCAGCCAGGTCTGTAGCTGGAGGCAGGTGAAAGGCAACCATACATTGATGTTTCTCTCCCTCTCTGCCTCTCTCTCTTCTCGTCTCTCTAAAAATAATTTTTAAAAATTTTTTAAAAGGAAAGAAATCACATATTGAAATGAAAATACATGTACAAAGTATAACGTTCATGAGGAAACAAAGGATGTACAAGGAAAGGCAGTCCTTTCCTTCCTAGGACTTCAGTTACTCATATCCCTCCCTTGAGCTCTGTCACCGGTTTCTAGGGTATTCTTCCTTAAATACTCAATGTATTTGTGGATATTTATATACCTACAGGTCTGTATATATCTATTCTTTTTTTTTTAAGTGACTATTTTATATTTATTTATTAAGATTTTATTTATTATTTCCAGAGAGAGGGGAAGGGAGAGAGGCAGAGAGGGAGAGAAACGTCACTGTATGGTTGCCTTTCACCCGCCTCCATGCACAGACCTGGCTGGGGACCTGGCTTGCAACCTGATTATGTGCCCTGGCTGGGGAATTGAACCAGCAACTTTTGGGTTCGCAGGCTGGCGCCTTAGCCACAGTGCCACCAGCCAGGGCTCCGTTCTTGTATTTATTGACAGAGGAAAAATTTTCTTTCCCTCCTGTATTAGTCTGCCAGGGCTGCTGTAATAAAATACCACAGACAGGGTGGCTTAGACGACAGAGATTTATGTAACTATTCTGGTGGCTGGAAGTCCAAGATCAAGGTGCTGGCAGGGTTGGTTTCTCCTGAGGATTCTCTCCTTGACTTGCAGACAGCCACTCTCTTGCTGTGTCCTCACATGGCCTTTTCTCTGTGTGTACCCACTCCTGTCTCCTGGCATTTTTACTGTAGAGACATTGTGTCATTTGCTGCTGATGTTTCTAATTGTGAGGTCTTCACTGTAGACTGAATCCTTTCTCATCATTAAGAGTCTTGGGCTGACTTCACACTCTTCTGAGGATGTTCAGAATGAAACTGCTGTTTATTTTTATTTTTGGTTATAGCTTTTGTTTTCATTGCTTCTTGTTTTTGTTTCTATTATATGGCCTTTGTTTTATATGTCTCTTCTGGTAAATTTGGAAAGTTTGAATTTTTGCTCTGATGTTCACCTTAGAGTTATAATTTCATGGAAGATACATAATCCTATTTCTTTCTGGATAGTCCTCTCTAGACTCTACGGTGGCCAATGCCAGAATTCCTCCTTTCACTCTTTCTCCCCTTCTCCTCCATCACCCAATCTTTTTTTAAAGATTTTATTTATTATTTTTAGAGAGAGGGGAAGGGAGAGGGGCAGAGAGAGAGAGAGAGCGACATCAATGTATGGTTGCCTTTCCCCTGCCTCCAGCTATAGACCTGGCTTGCAACCTGGTTATGTGCCCTGGCTGAGAATTGAACAAGTAACCTTTGCGTTCTCAGGCTGGCGCCTTATCCACTGTGCCACCAGCCAGGGCCTATTTGTTTTTTTAGAGAGATGGGGAGGGAAAAAGAAAGTGAGAGAAATATCGATGTGAGAGAAAAACATCATTCGGTTCCCTCTCATATGTGCTTTGACTAGGGACTGAACTTGCAACCCAGGCATGTGTCCTGACTGCAAATCGAACTAGCTACCCTTTCCTTTTCAGAGCGATGGCCAACTGAGCCACATCGGTCAGGGCAGAACTCCATCTTTAAAAAAATTTTGTATTCATAGAACATTTGTTTCTAGATTGGATGTAATGGGGTCCCAGTTACTTTGAGGCTAAGCAGAAACCTCAAGCTTATTCTTGGGGCTTCATTTTCCTCATCTGTAATCTGATATTAATGACTTCTGCTGCCTTCCAACTAAATAACTATCATTTGGATAACCCACAGGGCCCTTAGAGAGTTCTTGCTGCTTATTAGTCTATGATTACATCAGAAATGTGTTCTTGTATACAGTATACCAGGCATTAAATCTGCCTATGAAAATGTTATGTCCTCTGCGGTCTGCTCACCCTCTGTGGACCCTCTGCCATATTTGTTCTTTTCCTTTCTAGCTTTTGAAAGTCTTTGTTACTGTCCCTTTCATCTTGGTCACTTTTCTCAGTTCTACCTTCCATGTCCCTTATTCTGTTCACTGAGGTCTCTCCCCTTTATGCTGCTTCCAGATTGGCCTTCATTTGGGTGGTGGTTTTTTTCTTCTCTTTCTCCTTCTTTGTGGAGGAGCGTGTCTGAGCAGCTCTCCTGGTCAGATGATACCTCTGGCAGTAGGTATCATCTCTAAACCCTTGCATACCTGCTGTCCTTCACCACCTTCCTCAGCCTTTCCTTTGATTCCAAGGGTTGGATTCTCTAGTGTCCCTTGGTTTTATGGTCTTTGTATTTCTCTTGCATTCTCATAGTTCCGTGGGTGATTCCCAAGAGGAGCAAGAGGAAACAACCAACTTAATTAACTCCATCATTATTAACATCAGAAATGCTCTGAAAGTGTATTTACAAAGTACATAATGTGGGAAGATGCTTATATTTAAATGTTAAGTGCTAAAATCAAGAATCCAGATTATGTCTTTGATGTGACTACAACTATGTAAAAATCAAACAAACAAACAAAAAAACAAAAAAAACTATGCAGAGAAAAAAGATAATCAGCCACAATAGAACAGGTTGTCTTGAAATGGTGGGATAAAGGAGGTCAAGATAGAAGAATCTCCAAGGTTCTGTGGGCCTGCCAAGGAGGGCACAAGCCTTGGGGTTCCAGTAGCACTTTCTGGGACTGAGCCCAGGGGGTGAATAAAATTTAGCCCAGGTGCCCTGACTGGTAGCACAGTGGATAAGGTGCCAGCCTGCAAACCCAAAGGTCACCGGTTCGATTCCCAGCCAGGGCACATAACCAGGTTGCAAGCCAGGTCTCCAGCCAGCACCGTGACTGGAGGCAGGTGAAAGGCAACCATACACTGATGTTTCTCTCCCTTTCTTCCTCCCTCCCTGCCCTTCTCTCTAAAAATAATGAATTTTTTAAATCTTTTAAAAAAAAAATTTAGCCCAGGGAAGATGAGTTGGATGTGTTCCAGGCTGAAAAAGTAGTAAATATGAAAACAGGGAGGTATCAAGTTTCCTTGGTGCCTTGGCTTCTCAAGATTCCTTGCTCCCTCTGTAGGAAGTATGCTGTCGCTGTAGTCGGTATAGCCAACATGGATGCCAAGGTGTTCTCCCACGAAGAGTATCCAGTCGACACCATCATCACCCACGAGGACTTTGATAATACGACCATGACCAATGACTTAGCCCTCCTGAGGACAGAGACAGCACTGAAGTTCACCAGCCTGGTCCAATCCATCTGTTTCCTCAGCAGAAACCTGCACATGCAGCTAGCCTTGCACAACTGCTGGGTGGCAGGATGGAACCCCACGTTTGCAGTTAGTGCCTTCCTTCCCCTAGAGGGGGGCTGTGTGTGTGCTGGCAGCGGGGTGGGTGACTTAGATGCACCATTCTGGGGCTTATCTCGATAATGCAGGTGGCTAGAGTTGGGCTGGAACTAGTTGGGCTAGAGTTGGAACCCTCACCGAATTGGTCCAGATCCCCAAGTGCTTGCCCTCCCTGTGGCCAGTTTTACACTGGCCCTTTTGCTAGTCTGGCTCCAGAACTGGAAGTCCACAGGCAGCTGACAGCCTGACGTTAGTGCAAGAGGATAGAGGGGCTGGGGACATTATTCCCTGAACTCGAGGGAACTGTTCTCTTGCCTAAGCCATCCTTGTTTACTTTTATTCTTGGAAAATAAATAAGGGAATGTATGCTCTACAGATGTTGAGCTAGGATGGGTATGTTCTCTGCCAATATTCACATTCAAGTTCAAAGCAAAGGTAGTGTTCGGTAAATCTCAGAGACAGGTCCTGGTTTCTAGGAGGATGAGAGGTTTAATCAGGGCAGTTTCTGCTCACTCCCATCTGGCCATGTGCCTGGTAGTTGAGCTGACGTAGGAGATGTCTTCTTGCTAACGGTTCTTGGGCTCTCTGTTGCATGGTCCAGACAGGAAATCAAATGACGATGAGCATCCTGAGGAAAATCTCCGTGAAAGACCTTGACCAGTGTCCCTTACCCAAATTCCAGAAAACAGGATGTGGCGCTCACGTGGCGGAGGAGACAGAAGAAGTCTGCTTGGTAAGGACATGGCAGAGTAGAAACTCCACGCTGAGGGTAAGCAGTGGTCGCGTCAATGGATGGTGGACTCATGAGTGCAGGACTGTCACTTCAGATTCATGGCTGTCTCCGTGGTGGAGGACACGTTGCAGGTCGTCAGCACTCAATAAAAAGCCTGCTGAATGGACCGTCCAATCACCCTTTTCAGTGTAACATGATTAAGCATTTCCACTTTCAAACTTAGGTAACCTGCCAGGTTCGCAGAGCTAGCTAAGAGGGCCGGTCAACTGGAGGGAAGACCTGTAGCAGAATTCCTGAGTCCCTGATTGATCCCACGGAAGAAGGGCATGCCGGGAGCAGGCGGCTGACCAGATGAAAAGCTGTGGCCATATTCCAGTGTGTGCTCCCTGGGAAATGTGACTCTGGGTGGAAGAAAGCTGCTTAAATGAAGGGGAGAGAAGGGCAAACGTGACCAGTCCAGGCCAGAAAGGGAAAGAAGATCAACGTTTGAGGAATGAGAAACCAAAAGAGGAGAGGATTTAGTCTAAGGAAATGAAATATGAACCAGGAAGCTACGGGCAAGCTGCAGAAGTCTACAGATAGTTTGTATAATAAAGGGAAAAGTCATTTTGTTGGAATTTGTGTTGGAATAAGTGGCTGCCTAGATTAGAACGAGTATCCTAGACAGACTCACAGCTAGGGAGCAGGGTGACAGCTAAGGTGGGTGGGGAAGTTAGGAGTTAGAAGGGATGAGCAAAAAGGAAGGACTCATGAACACGGGCACCAGTGTGGTGATTGCTGGCGGGGACAAGGAGGGAGGGGCGTATAAGGAAACTAAAGGGTGATGGAAGGAAAAATATATAATAAAAAAGAGAAAAAGCAGTGTCCTATCATCCACCCCACTTCCAGCGAGAGCCGGTGTAAAACATCTTGAGTCATTTGCACAGGTACATGTAAAAGGAAAGGTCGTTTTTAAGGCCTGAAGCCTTCTGCCCTTTGTCTTCTGCAGGGGGACCCGGGGAACCCCCTGATGTGCCAGCTGCAGCAGTCGGGTCTGTGGGTGCTGAAAGGGATCCTGTCCCACGGTGGTGAGAGATGTCCTGGCCTGTTTCTGTACGCCATGGTGCCAGAGTACAGTGACTGGATCACATCTAAGACTCAGATGACCAGCCTGCCACTGTCAGCCCTGTACCACTGGAAGAACCTGGCTCCTTTCTACAGTTACTCACCACAAGCTTCCTCAACGATGATGACTACGACAAAGAAAACAGACTCCAGTCTCGACCAGGTTACAGGGACCCAAACTCAATCCAAAGAACAAGAAAGCACCACCCCCACACCTTCGTCGCCCGGAAATAGCGCCAGAGAGAGCAAGGACTTTAAGAGAGAGGGTGTGACGGAGCCGATGGTCAACTCCTCTTTGGGGGTCCCACTACCTGAGTACTATGACTATTACTTTGGGCATTCCTCGGAGGGTAAACCTCGTTCAGGCCAGGACAGGTTACATGCTCCCCGAGAGATGATCCTGTCTTCCCTTGTGCTTTCTTTTGTAATGGTACGGAGTCCAGGAGCCAGCCCTCCTGGCTGCGGGGTAAGCTCAGGATGTTGAGCGCAGGGCGTTCACCATGCTGCTTCGGCGTCTATTTTTGATTGGTGTGTACCTGGGCCGCTGCGGCAGGCCTGTGGCTTGCCCTCCTCTGTCCCACTCCCGCTGGTGGGAAGGTCACTTTCTTTTGTGCATGTGAACTAAATGTGGGCTAAGGAGTCAGACCATGAGTGTGCCCTGTGGTTCTTTCAGCGTTAACGGTTCCAGGGGCCAGGCTGTGAGAACACCTGTCGCAGGCTGATGTGGCCTGGGGGGTGACCCTGAGCTTGGACAGAGTCGGGGGACAACCGCCAGCACGAGGCACAGTGAGAGGTCCCGTGACTAGAAAGGAGCTGATTATTTTAATGGATCACTTTTTGGTCTGCAGCTGTGGCCTGCCTCCGGCTATTTCCCATCAGGGCCAGTGACCAGCAACTGCTCATTGGCGGCCTTCATTTTATTCCACTCCTTGCGGTAGCCTTTCAAGGACATCTGCAAGAAGAAAAGGGGGAGAGGGGAGGAGGTCACTTGGGAAAAACCGATGGACTACTCTGAATGCAACCTGCCCAGTGCTCTGCACTCTGCCCGTGTGGCCGCCAACGGGCACCTGGAAGCTGCTTCTAGAGAACTTGTTTCCGTTCAGTACAGTGAGAGGTTGCAGGTTCCCGCTGTGATTCTCCGCTACCTTTCAGCTTCGGATCTGGTGGGCCCAACTTTGGATCCCAACCGATTTCCTGTTGCGGGACTTGGGGCCAGTTCCAATGCACCAGGCTCTGCCACTGATGTCTGAAGAGCATTCAGTGCCACCCCCACCCCACGTGGCAGTCTGTGCGCTCCTCTTTTCTGATGCCAGCACATTTTTGTGCTCACCACAGGGCCTTGGCACCTTCTGTGCACACGGGATAGCGCAGGGAAAAGCTGCGGGCTAGTCCAAAATGAAAAGAACCTACGGCAACCATGTAAGCACACGGAATCGGCTTCTGAATGGTATTAAAAATCCATTATCTAATTTTTCTTGAAAACTGGCTTCATGTATAAAGTAGCAATCACTAAATTATCGATAACGGGTGGAGGGATTAAGAACCTTCCAGAATTCATTCTGAAAGCAACTAAAACCATGCTATTACTACAGCCTCTTCCTGATAACCCGAAAAGAACTTGCCCATAACAGAAAGGCTTTAGGAAAAAAAAAAAAAATGTCTTCCTTTATTTTGGTATAAGAGTTGAACAACGGCAGCGATTTCTCACAGATGTTCCACGTCCAAACAAACATCTGTACCCTTAGCTCGGAAAAACAAAATCCCAACAAAAAAATGGCATGAAAGACCACCCACCCGGGGCTCCTCCGTGACTTACCTCCGCGATCTCCACTTTCCGCTCCCAGGTCTTGATGGTCTTCTCCAAGTCTCCATTTAGGGCCTTCTCTCTGACGTACAGCATCACCTGCGGCACTCGGAACTTGCTTAGCTGCTTCCGGAGATTCTTGTTCAGAGCCTTGGCTTTGGCCCGGTCCTGGGGGGAGAAGGGTCCATTAAACCTGGGGATCCCCCGGTGCTTCCCGACCCATGTCCAGTGCAGTTCTAAAAGCAAGGCTTACCTTTTCAAAGGCATGAGGGGCATCGCAAGATGGGGATTCTTTTATAACCGTCTATGGTGTTTTCATCTAGTTCAGAAACACTGACTACAACCTAAAAAATCCTTTTCTCCCTCCCTCCTTTCAAAGTATTTTGACTTACGTTGATTTCTTTTTTTTTTTTTTTTTTTTTTAGTTTTATTATTATTTTTAGAGAGAGGAGAAGGGAGAGAGGGAGAGACATCAATGTATGGTTGCCTTTCACCCTGCCTCCAGCTACAGACCTGGCTGGAGACCTGGTTTGCAACCTGGTTATGTGCCCTGACTGGGAATCAAACTTTTGGGTTCACAGGCTGGCACCTTATCCACTGTGCCACCAGCCAGGGCCTTGATTTATGTTGATTTCTCAGATCTGGTTTGGGTTTTTCTTTTTATGGATACAATTATGTATTTAAGCACATTTTTATTTGATCTGTCTCAATTCACTTTCCTGGTTTTGGGGGATGGGGGGCGAAGATTACCTAACAAATCCACATGTGAACAACAAATAGCACAAGGAAAGGTAATTATGTGGTCATTTTCTTTTTAGGTTTGAATGTTTCTTTTTTTTTTACTTAATTTTATTTATTACTGTTGTATTACAATTGTTTCATTCCCCCCCCCCAAGTTTATAAAACAGTATTCTCTTTACTCATCTAAGAAACAATTCACAAAATCATGTGCCTATCATTGTATTGCGGGCCTACATGTGAAAATATGGTAGACTTGATAATAGTTGCACAGAGGAAGCAGGCTGAAGCAGGGCTGTACTTGTGTGAGGAAATAATGCCAGAAGGTAACTCGAATCCACAGGAAGAAATGGAGAGAATGACAAACAGTGACTAGGAAGGTTAATATAACAAACTATACTCCACCTCCTTCCTTCTTCCAGCTTCTGGACCCCTTCTTCCCATCATTTCCAAAATTAACTCACAATGGATCATAAACCTAATTGTAAGACCTATAAAACTCTTCGAAGAAGAAACAGGAGGAAATCTTGATGATACTGGGTTAGGTAATGATTTCTTTGCTCTAGTACCAAAAGCACGGGTGCAAAAGAAAAAAAAAAAGACGAGTTGGACTTGATCAAAATGAAAAATGTTTGTGCAGTGAGAAAGTGCAAAGAAAACCCACGGAGTAGGACAAAATACAGGGTGGGGCAAACAGGTTTACAGTTGTTCGTATGGAAAATATAATAATAAAAGAATGGACTCTGTTCTGTGTACTCAAAGCTGTACATACACCTTTGCCCCACCTTGTATTTGCAAGTCATATATCTGATCAGGGATTTGATTCCAGAATACATAAAGGATTCTTACAACTCAATGACAAAAAAAGATAATTAAAAAGTGGGCAAAGGACTTGAATAGACATTTCCCCAGAAAAGAGAGATAAGTAGCAAATAAGCACATGAGACGATGCTCAATGTTATTAGTCATGAGGGAAATTTAAGTCAAAACCACAGTGCGATCTCACTTCACACCTACTAGGGCAGCCATTTAAAAAAACAAACAACTGAAAATAACGTGTTGGTGAAGTTGTGCAGAAATTGGAACCCTCGCACGTACAGTGTTAGTGGGACTATAAAATGGTGCAGACACTTTGCGAAAACAGTTTGGCAGTTTCTGTAAAGGTTAAACATACAGTAGAGTCACCATAAATATAACCCACAATTCTACTTTTAGCTCTATGTTCAAGAGAAAAAGAAAATAAAAAAGATTCACACAAAAGCTTGTACAGCTTTTGTAGCAGGATTATTCATAATTGCCACAAAGTGGAAAAGCCCAAATGTCCATCCGCTGATGGATAAAATGCGATCCATCCATGCAAGGAAATATTCTTCAGCCATGAAGAGGAACAAAGTACTGAGACATGCTACAATATGAATACTAAAAATGTTATTAAAATTAAGCCAGTCACAACAGATCACATATTTTATCTTTTCTTTTATAGGAAGTGTCCAGAAAAGGCAAATTCTCCGAGATAGAAAGTAGATTGTTGGTCACCCAGGGTTGGAGGGTGGAAGTGAGGTAAGGTGGGGAATGGGGAAGGATTTCTGATGGGCCCAGGGTTTCTTTCTGGGGTGACAAAAATGGTCAAGTATCGTCCTAATAGTCATACAACTCTGTGAATATACTATAAACCACTAAAATGAACATTTTAAATGGATGAATTATATGGTATGTGAATTGTATCCCGATTACAAGAAAACTAAAATACACTAAGCAGTGAATGCCAGGCTTTTAAAGATGAATTTCATGTTTTTCTTGTCACCTAATAAGTGTCAGCCCAAACAAACCAGCGCCATAGAAATTCTGCGTGGTGACAGCACACAGCCGTGTTTGAACTTTGTAACCTGCCGCTCTGCACCGAGACTGGCTGTTAGGCAGAGCATGTTGGTTCAAGCGTAATAATCCTGTAGCTTTCTGGCTGTTGTTGATCTGTTTGGGGCCCCACACACTGCTGGGGACACTTCAGGCCCATTCAAGGCAAGGACACTACTAGCTGCGCTCCTAGCCGTAGAGTATGAGGAAGCAGGGCTAGCCATGTTCCTGTCTGATCACCGCACAGATGGGAAACTGAGTCCTTTCTCATTCAAAGGCTGAAAATGGGCAACACCAAACCCGACTCACCAGGCCTTCTGACTGCAAGTCCTGTGCTCTTTATTCCCTACTTGCCAAAAAAGTCCTTTCCCAGTCACACCTTAGGTGCATCTAACTTGCAGAGATTCGACGTCACATGCTCAGCACAATGAGAGTGCTCAGTCACAAGGTAGATGATGCTACGTGTCTTTTCACGTGGTGACCACAGGGCCTGGCCCACCGCCCTAGCATCTGCTGGACCCCATAAAAGTTACATTTCTAAAAACCTCTCTCCCCTTTATGTAGAACACTGTGTTTTGGGATGTGTGCTTTTTCTCCTCTCAGTTACATTATGGCATGCGTTATACATGTTTGCAAGGTTACATATACAATACTTTATGTATTTTATTTTATGGTTCATTTAAGGAACTCTTGAGAAGCATTTGAACTCTATGATTTCTGCCTTAAGAGTTGACCCCGGAACCTCTCCCAGCAGTGAAATGCAACGCTAGCAGACTGGGGGTCTCCAGGTACGACTTTCTCCTTTGACAGCCCAGAAATATTTTGATTTTTAGGCAGCAGGCTTTTCTGGACAAAATTCAAGGGGGCCTGGATCTTGGTGAACATTGGCTCAAGCCCTTGCAGACAGATACCAGAAATAGCACATTTTTACTCTTTCTTACCCCCTCTACTTGTAGCGTTTCTTTTTCAATTTTTTCCAGTAACTCTTTTCTCTGCAAGATCTCCTTTTCCAGACTGATGGACATTTCCATTGCTCGGTATAGCCTTGTCTGAAAAACAACCACATGGCAAGCCTTGAGCAAAGAGGAACATGCAGAACTGTACCACAGAGCACCCCTAGTTAACAGTCAAGAGGGATATGGGAGGGTGACATGGGTGACATGGGTAAAGGGGGTCAAATACATAGTAACAAAAGGCAACTAGACTTTGGGTGGCGAGCACCCAACAGAGTGTGTGCAGAAGTTGAATTATAATGTACACCCCAAATTGATATGTTATTAACCAGTGTTACTCCAATACATTTATTTAGTTTTTAAAACCCAGTTGATTAACATCTACTGAACACTCTCAAATCATTAAATATACACACGTCTTTTGAAAGGTGACACATCCAAGCTGTTGTCAGGTGATGAATTATACGAGGTCTGTCCCAAAAGAATCAAGCCGATGTCAATATAATTAAAACCGTTTTCGAGGCTGATATTTTCAGGACAGACCTCATAATATTCAAATGATTATAAGATACCAGGCTCCACAGCTCAGGGCTGTGGGCACCAAGTCAGGGGGAAAAGGTATCCTCTCGACTGAGGCTCACCCACCAAACTCCCAGAAAAGAGGAGACTACCTGTCCCCTTCCCAGCTGTCCCCTCAGGACTTAGCCCTGAGCCTGGCACGTCATAGGTCCTCAGCACATTCGGTAATAGAGGAAGTTTTTCTGCATGTTTTTAATAAGATCTCACACGTGGGTGTTTGACACTTATATACGTAAGTAGTCCCTCCTGAGACCCTCCCACCCCCTAAACACACACCTGAACCGCTAGCAGGTCATTCAACAAAAGCAGCTGAGCAGGGCAGAGTTCAGGCCCTAAGGCCTGGCTACTTTGTTTTATAAACCAGTAGCTGCACTCCAAACCCCTGGCTTTTCCGCACAAGATCAGACCGGCCCCGCGTTGATTTTGCAGGATAACATCAAGGCCCGATGTGCTGTAACCTCGTGCCACCCAGCGCTGCAGCCAGCGAGGGCCTGGGAGTCACGAGGACTGGCTTCACCTCGAAGTACCAGGGATCAGATCAGCTGGCTACGGACAAGGTCGCTTCCAGGTGAGCGATCTGTTGGGTGTAGGCACGTGAACTTCACCCCAGCACAGTGTCGCCTCCACACTTACGCCAGGAGAGGCCAACTGGGCCAGGTGGGCAACAGACTGGGCTAGAACCCCCAACTCTGTCACACACTTGTTTGAACCTGACAATTACTCCGCCTCTCTGGGCCTCTGGTTTTTCCCTTGTAAAAGGGAAACACTGGACAAACACTAGCCTGGTCTACACACATTCAAATTCAGTCTAAAATGACACTGTGTGGGCCCCATTAAGGCCATCTATAAGCCACTGCTGCCACCCAGGCAGCCAAACAGTGAACATTTCAGGCTTTGCAGACCAAGAGGCAAAACCAAGGGTACTTATGTTAGTTCCTTATATGAACGAGAGAGAAAACCAATTTCCGCAAATGCTTTGTTGACAAAATTTCAAATAATTAAGCACAATGTTTTGGAAATGACAGGTGTACTAAGAAGAACGGAATTTCTGGGGGAGGAACCAGTTTTGCTCAGTTGGGTCTAAATGGTAGCATTCTCTACCAAACAGGTTGCAAATGTTCTGTGGAAACCATTCTTAGCTCCCTGGCCCGGTGAGCTGACCTCAGCCTAAGCCACGTGCTAATGGGGTGGCCTGCTGGGGACAGGCCCTGTTCCTGCCTGTGATCCTGCTTAATTATTAATAGCACCTCTTTTTCTCCAAAAAGGGCTCTGTGTGGATGAGGAGTTACTTAGTAGTTTTCTGATTCGTAGTTAAGATGGTTTTCCTTTGCAGGGTTTTAAGCAGGGAGGTGCTTGTTATGCGCCCTCGTAAAACAGGACCCTAAACGTGGTTAGCTCTCAAAACTCACTGTGCGTAGAAGTCGTCTGGACAGTTAAAAATAAAGATGCATTGTCCTCACCCCCAAATTCAGTTGGCCAGGGTGAGACTAGGGTGTCCTTATAGCTTTTTAAAAATGTAAAAGACCCCCAGGATGGTTCTAATGCACAGCCAGGATTGTGGGAACACTGGGAATTCTAGGAGACATGGCTCTCACAAGAGAACTCGGGGAACAGTGGTAGAGGACAGTTGCCTTGTGGGCAACTGCTGGGGTGCATGGGAACCTCCTTGTGGCTGGACAGGTGGGGGCGGGAAGCCCCCGGGGACCTGGGTGTTGGGGTGCACCTTACTTTATACGCATTGAGGACCTGCAGGGTGGTCCCAGAGGCCAGCTTGAGCTGGATCAGCTCTTTATTCCGGGCTTCAATCGTCTCTAGAAACTGAGCATTCTCTATCTTCAGCTGCTGAAAGTCCACATCGTGGAGGGCCTCACCCACCTCTTCCTTCTACAGCTCAGAAACAGGAAAGAAATGATTGAAGTTGGAACTCCTGTGTGTATGACTCACACCCTGCAACCTCCGGTGACATTTCGGGAGGCAGGTATCATTCAGTCATTCAACAAACATGGATTGCTTCTCTGCTTGGTGCTAGGGATGGCACTAAGTCCCGGGGACAGAGATTTGAGTTAATAAGGTGTCCCTGGCCTCAAGAAGAACCTACTCCATGAGGGTTCACAGTGGTCCAGGTCAGGCTACTCAGAACAGATTGGAGCGAGACCACCCCTTCCTTGATGGGACCCTGAGGTTCCCTGAGCACAGCCTAGGCCCCAGCATCGCCTCCAGCTAAGCTGACTACCTTGTGCTCTATGACCAAGCCATCTGGTACCCGTGCGGTTATGCTGGGGATCAAAGCCTAGGATCTTACCTTTGTCCTTAGTCACTTTTTGCTGTGAAAGCTGCCCCAGCTTGTTGAGTCTTTTGAGATCCCAGATCGATCAAGCAATAGTCCCTGGACATGTTACTTCTCTTGCCCAATGTCATACCATTATAAGCGACCACCTTTGACATGCATCCATCAGGACCCAAATTCAAGCTAATAACAAAAGCACTGAGCTAGGAGAGGAGGGAGCCATGCAGTCCTAGGCTGGGGACCCTCCACATCTGCATTACGGCCTTTAGTCTAGAGCCCACAGGGTCAGCTGTTCAAAGATGCATCGTAAACATGCCACCCAGGCCACATCCGCCAAAATGAGCAACAACTATGATGGGAGGGGCTTTCAAATTCAAGCTAATCCATCTACAGATTTACCAGCTCAGTAACTGTACTGGTTTCTTATGGCTGCTGACAGATTACAACCAACTCAGTGGCTTAATAAAACAACGCAAATCTATCATCTTGCAGCTCATGACGTCACAGTCCAAGATGGTTCTTTGGACGAAAATCAAAGTGTTGGCAGGGCTGCATTCCTTCTGGGAGCTCTGCGGAGACTGTATTTCTTGCCATCGGCAGCTTCTAGAGGCCACCTGAATTCCTTGGTTCACAATTCCTTCCTCTCTCTTAAAAACATGTAACTCTGAACTCTGCTTCTGTTACCACATCTCTCTCAGCTCCTGCATCCTGAATGAGGACCTATGGGCACATTGGACCCACTTGGAGAATCCAAGGTTATCTCTCCATCTCAAGATCATTGACTGAATCACATCTGCAAAACCTTTTGGCCATGGGAGGCAGCATGTTGATTCCAGCAATTAGGACACAGGCATCTTCGGGTGGACATTGTTCTACTGACTACAGTTAACCTTTAAAAAAGAAAAGAAAAGAAAAAACCACCTACCTGCTTCAATTGTAAAAGCATCTTTTTCCTCTGGACTTTGAGAGAAACATTTTTCAAACGTAATTTATCCTTTATGTGATCCTGAAAAAGAAAAGTAAACTTTAACCCATTTCTCTTCTTCTTCTTCCCTGTTGGTTTGAGAAGCTGGTAAGTCTGCAAGCTATGAACCAAACCTTGAACCCTAACAATCAGTTGCTTATTTTAAGTTTTTTTGTTTGTTTGTTGGTTTGTTTTTAACATCTACCCAAGCTGATGTTGCTATAGAATTTTATTCATGACCAAGAAAGAGACGAAGCTGGGTCTACTCCATGCAAATTTTCTATTGCTTTTAAATTCAAGATAATTTGGGTATAGGGGTGTTTCGTGACAAAATGATCTTACGATTATTTGGTTTTTTGTTGTATTGGTAGTTTACATAATTTTTATTACTTAAACCATATGAATATTAATAAGGCCACCTACCTCCAGGACCCAAAGCTTAATATACTACAAAATCTTTGGAAGTGAAGGCCCATTTTATGCCTCATTCTTACAACAATGGAACTCAAAGAGCTTGAAATGTACCTGTCCCATGCCACAGAGTCACCTGACTAGATAGGCTTACACATTTCTTGAGAAGACATATCAGGCCTTGAAATGAATAGCAGCAATAAAAAAAGAAGTCACCTATCTGAGATACTATTGATATTCAGCCTGCCTGGTTGATTTTTGCCTCGAGAAACTTACATTTTAAGATACACACACAAACACACACACACATACACACACACACACATGTACACGGCGCTGGCTGGTTTGGCTCAGTGGACTGAGTGCCAGCCTGTGATTCAAAAGGTCACACTAGTTTGATTCCCGGTCAGGGCACAGGCCTGGGTCGTAGGCCGGGTCCCCAGTTGGAGGCAGCAGAGAGGTAACTGATCGATGTCTCCCTCCATATCAACATTTCTTTCCCTCTAAAATAAATAAATACAATCTTTAAATTAAAAAAAAAAAAAAAAAGACACACACTTTGGGAGATGTTAAAAATCTGCATGTGTGAGCAACAATGGTGGGCCAACCAGAGCAGCTGCCTCACATGCGTCCTTTCTGTTTCTATGAGTCTCTTCTCCCTTCCTAAGCCCTGACTTCCTGCCTACTCACCCTCCGGCGGTTCATGTCCTCAATGTACTTCATCACTTTCTGAGTGGCCAGAATACTCCCTTTCTTCTTGGATATGGTCTTTAGAATATCTTTCTCAAACTCGTGCATGGCTCTCTGAACTTCAGTCCATCGAATTTCAGCTTCCTCTATGATGGCCTGGAAGAGGACAGAAGGGTTGCTGGAGGTTCTCACGGATACAGCCCTCTAAGGAAACTAGTTGTTTCCTCTCAGGCTTAGGAATATATCCTTAAGATACAAATGCAACTATTTGAATGTTATTATTGAAAAAAGCATGCTTCACAAAAATTAAGTTTCCGTTAAAAGGAGGCAAACAAAAACAGGAGCTCGGATATCTTTATAAACATGCATTTTCATGTCTGAAGGATTATTTAGCCATTAAAAATTATAACATTAATATAATATTAAAATAGCTGGAAGGATATACAGCAAAATAGTAACCAGAGTAACATCAGGAGAGATGGATTAGTGGGGACACAAAGAAGCACCCTCACAATATATTTCTGTAATTTGGGGAAAAAATGTTATAAACGAATATATGTATTGACATGGAAAGACATTATTAAATGAAAATATAGTTGATAAGATATCCTTTTATAAAGAAGTTCATATGTGCATATGAATGTTTTCAAATATGATTCTCTTAGCTTGCATGTATGTTTAAATTTTGCTACAACACATAGAGATCACTTTTAAATATGAAAACAGAGAAACACATATTATTTTAATGAACCAAATGAGTTTCTGTAGCTGCCAAGCAAATCGCTGGGTTGCTAGAAGTGAAAGTGTCTGCCTTTGCAGGTGGCCTCAGCCCAGCCTCTTCCCTCCCTCTCATCTTCGTGTGCTAGGACGTCAACCTCCTTCAAAGCCATTTTCAACCTGTCAGTCTCTGCTCAGTTATCCTCACCGGGGTCTTGCTTGCCACAACATCAGAGACAAACTTATCTGCCTGGCTACGAAGCCCTACTCAACCTGCCTTCCTGATACAGTACTCCAAAACACCCACTTCTCTGATCGCTTCTGCACCTTCAGCATCAAGAACCTGCCATGTTCATTCCCACCTTCACTATCTTGCTCAGGGCTTGCCTTACCAAGGAGGCCCTTCTTTCTTTATTCCATAAACTCATGGCATCATTCTCCGAGGCTGTGCCCTTCCTAGGTCCAGCCCTGCCTCCTCAACAAAGTCTTCTCCGACCCCTCCAGCCCGCACTATGATGGTTAGAGCACACAATGCAGTGTATGAGGGCAGGGTGGTCGCACACTGAGCTTCTTTAACATGCTAGAGTTCAACAATGCCCGTGTGAAAAGAGAAAGAAAAAGTGGGGTGAGGCACAAAGGGAGGGGGGTGGGAAGGAAGGGGCAGGTTTACGCAGTACCGATGGTTCCATCAGTGCAGACGTGCATCCACTGTCCCATCCCTCTTGACATGATGAGCGTGACTCCGTGTGTGCTCACATTTAGAAGCAGAACAGAAACGTATACTTCTCAAACCACATGGCTGCCAAATACCAGCCGACAACTTCATCCCTCGGGCAACCTCACCAGCAGAGTGCACACCGCACATGGAGGGTGGTAGAGGGATTTTTCAACCAACTTACTGACCTACACCTTAAACTCCTTGTATTATTAATAGTATAGACTTTTAGGTACATAGGAGTTCACTGTGCTAGTTTCTTTACATTTATACATTTTGAAATTTTCCTTTTAAAAACATTTAAAATGTGTTGTCTCCTCAAACAGGGGGTAAGTTCCTGAAAGGCCTTCCATGTGTCTTCATCTACTTGTATTTCCTTCCAAGTAGCAACAATGATATGAACATACCATAGGTAGTTTTTCGTGGGCTGGGAGTGAGGAGCCCAGGACGAATATCCAGCAGGAAGACAGGCTTTTACCTCATGATACTGCAGGTCCCGCTCAGCATTGGCCCTCAGGTGCCTTATTTCCTCCTTCATGTCTTCCAGCTCCTTTCGTACCAGCTCACATTTTTGGTCAACGCTGAGGCATGTCACACGGTCGAAACCTCCACGGGATTTGGATCTATGCCTGCCCCGCATCTATATACCTCGAGGGAAAATGAAGCCACCATCAAGTGGGAGTTGGTCATAAAGCAGCCCAAGGTGGGCATCGGAATGACCTCTCAGACCTGCCGGGAATAACTTGCAAAAAAGAAAGTGTATTCAGTGTGAAAGGATTCTGGCTATTAGGTCTGGGTTGACACCTATTTCACCGGTCAACCTAAGGCCCTGAGCTAAATACTTCAAAGATCTGTGCTTAGCAGTGAACTAAAAATAGATAAGGGAAAGTGTCTCCAGATTTGAGAGACTGTGAACCTACTCTAGACTAGCATTCAAGTCAGGGTCAGGGGAAACCTGAAGCTCAGTGCTTCCTGGACTGAACATGCAGTAGAGGAGAGATTGCAACCTGGGGATGTGGTATGTAGTCAAAATAAGCAAAGGGACGCAGAACGTTGGATTTCCTTTGCATTGAAGCCACAGGTCACAAGCAGATGGCCCAGAAATTATGCAGACCTCAGCGTGGGATTGTTTGGCTCTCAAATGATAGGTTTGCACACAGTTTCAAATGTTAAAAGTTACCCACCAAAATAACTCAGATTTCCAGCTTCTCTTGAAAAATAACTGCCCTGGCAACATCAGTCTGCCTGGCTGGTCCTTTTAGATAAGAAAGGAACTTCCCAGTACCCGCCCCAGGTCCACTTCACCTCTTTATGTGGCTGGCTGGGCCTTGTATACACGAGTCTCCCAAGTTAAGGGCATTATTTCAAACTAAGATATCCTGAGAGAGTCAATCCACTATTAATTGAACCGGATTCCCTTCACACTGACTTGAAAGAGAAACCTTGAAGGGGAAGGAGGAATCAAAATAAGAACAGGAGCAAAGTCATATGTTACTTGGCCAAAGAAGGCACACCAAAGGCAGATACACAAATGCCACTTGCATCTAAAGGGACAAACAGACCAATTCTTAAATCTCTATTGTGTACCTGTGCAAAGTCCACTCCTGATATTTTCATTTCGGCTGCTCTTAGAGGTCGCTGATCCCTGGATTCCAGTTTATTGTAATATTTCTCAAACATCTCTGTCTCAGTTTTGAGAGCAGAGTTTCCGTAGCTGCAAGGCAGGACAGCTATGAGTAAGTTCTAGTAATAGGAGTTTAAATACCAAATACATAGTATTTAATACTTATTAGCTACGTATGACCTTTTGCAAAATACTTAACCTCTTGGTACCTCGGTTTCCTCATCTGTAAAATGGGAATAATGGCAGCATCTATCTTTTAGGGTTGCAATAAGGAATACAAAGCCTTCAGGTCAGCGCCCAGCACATAGTAAGTGATTTTTAAGTATTTGGTATATTTTTTCACTATTGTGAAATTCTTTGGAATTACTACATTCTCTTTTTGAAAAAGCCTTATTCATTATTTTTAGAGAGAGGGGAAGGAAGGGAGGAAGAAAAGGAGAGCAACATCAATGTATGGTTGCCTTTCATCTGCCTCCAGCTGGGGACCTAGCTGGGGACCTAGCTGGAGACCTAACTTGCAACCTGGGTATGTGCCCTGGCTGGGAATTGAACCAGCAACACTGGAATTACTACATTCTTAAAGTTACACACATCCATAATGTTCAGCTGTTCCCTTTGGTTTATGTTTCTCATGTTTTTTTGAAATTTCCAGCAACCAACAGATGAAGTATCCACTGGAAGTTTATTATAAATAGTGGAGACAATTTGAACAGATGGTTTTTAAACAACTAGAGATGACAAACCTAGTTTTCCTGTATATGCCAAGATTATGACTCTGTAAGTTTTTAACTTCTGATATGCACATATGTAGCATGCATACATGTAACACATGTGTGCATACATAAAAGAGGGAACAGCTTTGGTTATTTTCATATGTTATTGAGTTTGTTCCTGTTTGACTGAATTTTAAGATTAGTAGAAAAGGCTTAATGAAAAGGCCAATAAATCAAAGTATCTTTCTTTTCCACCAGATGTCATGTTCCCGCTGTAGGCTGTGGAGTTGCACTCAAGTCTGACTAGCTATGTGACCTTAGGAAAGCAGCTTATCCTGTCTTGTTTCCTCACCCACTTTCTGGAGTTACTGTGCCATTACATAAGGTCATATATGCAGAATTCTGGGCACATAATAGCACTGGGAAAATTGTAGCTATTAGTAATCATATCTCAGTTCTGACCTACACCCGTTATAGATCGATGGCAGAACATCTATTCAGCCAGAGCCATGATGTTCTTCTGTGTGAGACCAGTAAGTTGTGCAATTACCTCAATGATATTACAGAATCTTGATATTCAATTTACCTTCCATAGTAGGTATAAAACAGACTGCACGAAATACAGAATACTGGGCCAGTCATTCTTTGCTGGCCATTCTTACACATTTGTTCAGGCATAAATTTTCTTACACTAAAAATATCTTAGCTGCTGCCTTAATTTTATCCTATATTCTTAGCATTAGAAAGGGGCTTAATAGTCACCTGGTCCCACCTGCCTCTGAAGAGTAATGGAACAGCTAGCTGCACAGTTTGGCACCAGGGAGATCCACTAGGCTGAAATTCCGCCTTCACCAGTACCCTCTGGGCTTCCCACCGCTGGCCCAACGGCCTCACCCCTCCACATTGTCCTGGCTCCATCAACTTTGTGCGGGCCTCAGTTTCCCTCGTGTTCAGCGTGACTTGATAGTCTCCACTCCGTACTGAGCCCACACGTGAGTAGGGGCTGCCCCCGGAAGCCAGGCAGTGGGTACCTGAGCTCTTCCAACAGCCGGCACAGCTGGATAACAGGCAGCTCCTCCTCGACCACCTCGTTGACAGAGGTCTCGGTGTCATCTTCAGTCATCACTATAAAGAAGCAGCCCTTGTCAATGCGGAGTGTAGTCCAGAGCGCTGGGTACCAGCAGCCACGCGTCAGTGAGGCTGCGACCAAGCAATGCGTTGCCTGGCGACCGGACGCCAAGATGGAGGGGCGGGGCTTAAGAGGCCCCGCCCACCTTCCCCCTCCCAACTCTGCACGGACCTGAGCGGTCACTTTTCCTTTTCAACCATAATTCTTAAAATTCTTAATTCTTAATAATAGCTGCTGCTGCTTATTCAGCACTTAACTCTGCCGCTGGCACTGTGGTAAGCGCAGTTTATGAATATCCTTGCAACAGCCCTGTAAAAATATCTAGTATTCTCTTTGTTCTCCAAAAGAGGAAACTGAGACCAGAAAGTGAATTCGCTTTGTTAGAGTGTCTTCCTTCCCCTACCTCACAGGGCAGCCTCTCCTCCGTTCACCACCTGGTGCTTCATATCTATGAACTGCACTTTCTTTTAGATGCCAATATTCTGCGTCCCTGGAAGGAACGCAAAACAAAAACAAAAAAACCTGGCTGATTATTAAATGGGTATAAATTCTATAGACATCCCTAAACAGTCACTGAGTGTGTCCCGAGTATCTTGGCCAAATGTATGGAGCAGGCGATTCCCGCTCTCAAGGAGTTTCATGTGAAATGAGGGGAACAGCTCCTCAAGCAGCGGCTGCAGCCTGGAGTGACAGCAGTGACGTGCGTGCCATTGTGTAGTTATCATCTCTCTTTATTCTCAAAAATCTTACGAAGTTGCTATTATTGTCTTCATCTTACAGATCAGGAAACTGAGAAATACATAGATACCTTAGATGAGTTGCCTATGGCCGTGCATGAATGGAATCAAGCTCTAGTGGGACCCAAAGTCCATGCTGTTAACTTCTACACCAGCGTGAGTCCTGGTGCAGAGGGGTGGGGGAGCGGGGTAACTTTCCAACTGCTCCCATTGGGATGGAAGAGGGCAGGGTGGGCAGGCTTCTCTGAGGGTGAGCGGGCACTGGGTGCAGTTACAAAGCAGGCTGTGATTAACTGCTTAGGAAGACCACCTTCTCCCCCAAGGAAAATGTAGTCACTAGGCTCTGACTGACTTTTGTCTTGCTGCTTAGGGGCACAGGTTTGAGGCCAGAGAGGATTGTGGGAGCTGAGAGCATCGAGGCTGAACTCTTCTCTGCTGGTAGGTCTCTTTGGGCTCTGGGAGCAGTGCACACCACATGTAGAAATACTTAATATGCTCATAGACCAGGGGATACGAATGGATGTCGGTCCCAAGTGGGCCCAGAGAACAAAAGGGGCCCGCAGCAGGTCCGGGCCACTGGGCAACGTGATGCTGCAGACCCCATGGTGCTAGCTAGCCCTGTCAGAGGTGGGGAAAGATGCAGCACAAAGCTTTAAGGAAGATCCAGCCCTGGCTGGTGTGGCTCAGTGGATTGAGCACCCGCCTGAGAACCCAGGGGTCGCTGGTCAGGGTACATGCTTGGGTTGCAGGCCAGGTCCCCAGATGGGGACGCACAAAAGGCAACCACACATTGATGTTTCTTCCCCTCCCTTCTACTTTCTCTAAAAATAAAGAAATAAAATCTAGAAGAACCATGGACATGCACAATAAGTGGGATGGACTTTGAGGGGGAGTAGGTGGGAGGGGAGGGGGACAGAGGGAAGGAAAAAGGGGATGGATGTAATAAAACAACAATAAAATTAAATTTTAAGGAAAGACAAAATAAAATCTTAAAAATAAATTAAAAAATAGGAAGACCCAGTGGAGAAATCATGATGCAATACCTGGAATTTTGGAAAAAGACCATGCGGTCCCCAGCAGGAAGATTCATACCTTTTGAGAAACATCTTCCCTGGCCAGTTCTTTTGGCATCAGCCCATAGTAGATTACTACCTGCGAAACTGACTCAGCTTGCAAGCTTTAAATCATAATAATGACGATTGCCATGGTTATTTCTTAATATATTTATTACCAATTAGGTGATATATTATTGCTTATTAAAAACACATAACAATTATTGTTTCAGTTGCTATGTATTGAGTGAGTACTAGCTACGCAGCGCTAAGCACATTCCACCTATAACCGCATTGCGTCAGTACAATCGCCTCTGAGGTACAGGGCCTTCTCAACCTCCATTCTACTTGGGAGGAGACTGAACTTCAGAGTTTAGCAACTCGCTCAAGGTCACTTAGCTTTTACTGGGTGGGGCTGAAATCCAAACCCAGGTTCATCCCACTTTGCTCTTTCTTCTCATCATGTCCACCCGGGGGAGCAGTGGTTGGGGGTTGGGGGTGGGTCAGGAACTATTTTGCCCTCCCAGAAGATGTGTGAAAAATACCTGGGGACATTTTTGTTTGTTTTAACTGAGGAAGGTGCTATTGTCAGGATAGAAGCCAAAGATGTCCCAATCCTGATGTGACAGATAACCACAAACAGGGTGGCTTAAAACCACAAAAATAGTCCCTGGCTGGTGACTCAGTAGATGGGCACCAGCCTGCGAACCCAAAGGTCACTGGTTCAATTCCCAGCCAGGGCACATAACCAGGTTGCAAGCCAGGTCTCCAGCCAGGTCTGTAGCTGGAGGCATGTGAAAGGCAACCACACATTGATGTCTCTCTCCCTCCCTTCCTCTCTCCCTGACCTTCTCTCTAAAAATAATGAATTAAACACACACACACACACACACACACAAATATATTGTCTCACAAATCTGGAGGCTATAAGTTCAAAAAGAAGGTGTGTTGGCAAGGCCACGCTCCCTCTGAAGTCTAGGGAAGATCTCTCCCAGCCTCTGGTGGCTTCTGGCAATCCTTGGCATTTCTTAATTTGTAACCTTATCACTCCATCTTCACATAGCCTTCTTCCTTGTGCTTTGTGTGGCCTCTCCTCTTCTTATAAGGACAGAAATCATTTGATTCACCCCTGTCCAGTGTGACTCAGTGGGTTGGGCATCCTCCTGCAAATTGAAAGATCACCAATTCGGTTCCCCACTAGGGCACATGGCTGGGTTGCGGGCCAAGTCCCCAATTGGGGGTGTGGGGGAGGCAACTGATCAATGTTTTTCTCCCTCTCTTTCTCCTTCTCTTCCTTGCTCTAAAAATAAATGAATAAACTCTTCCTTTTTTTAAAAAAGTCATTTGTTTCAAGGTTAACTCTAAATCCAAGACGATTCCATTTTAAGAGCTTTCAGTACCTCTGCAAAGGTCCTTATTTCCAACAAGGTCACATTCTGAGGTTTCAGATGGACTTGAATTTGTGGGGACACTGTTCAACCCATTACACTGCTAAACATCCTTCCGTGAGCAGGACAACCCCCCACCACAAGGACGAACTGGCACCAAATGTGAATAGGGCTGAGGTGGGAAAACTCTGTTTTGGAGGGAAGCATTTCTTCTCTGAGCCCGTGCTCATCCAGACGGCTACAAACATGCGTAGCCTCCCCGTTACCAACACCCCCACCCAGAGCAGTGCCTGAACTGCCACTGATGAAACTACGCGGACCATCACTATCACCCAGAGTCCACAGCCTGCATTGTGACTTACTCTTGGTGATGCACATTCGGTGGATTTTGTGGTAAGAGTATCCCTCGTTTTGTAGGAAGCCAACAAACCGTCTTCCGAAGTAGCTGGACCATTTTGCATTCGCATCAGCCATGAGTGTGAGTCCCTGTCGCTCCACATCTTCACCAGCATTCAGTGCTCGGAATTTCGGCCATGCGGATAGGTGTAAGGTGAGCGGTACTCCTTGTTTTTATTTGCATTCCCTGGTGATGGGGAGCCTCATGCCATAGGCTTATTTGCCATCCGGGTATCTTCTTCGGTGAGGTGCTTGTTAAGGTCTTTGACCCATTTTTCAACTAGCTTTCTTGTTTTCTTACTGTTTTATGAGTTTTCAGAGTTCTTTGAATATTTTGGATAACAGTGCTTTATCAGATAGGTCTTTTGCAACTATTTTCTCCCAACCTGCAGCTTGTCTTCTCGCTCTCTTGACTCATGTTCAATTTGTAAATTTCATTGTATTTATTATTTTTAAAGCCCTGGCTGGTGGCGCAGTGGATAAGGCACTGGCCTGTGAACCCAAAGGTCACTGGTTTGATTCCCCAGCCAGGGCACATAACCGGGTTGCAAGTCAGGTCTCCAGCCAGGTCCGTGGCTGGAGGCAGGTGAAAGGCAACCACACATTGACGTCTCTCTCCCTCTCTAGCCTTCTCTCATCCCCTCTCTCTGAAAATAATATATTTTTTATTTATTATTTTCAGAGAGAGGGGATGGGAGAGAGACAGAGAGGGAGAGAGATGTCAACGTATGGCTGCCCCCTACCTGCCTGAGCCACTGAGCCACCAGCCAGAGCAAGAAATAAAAATCTTAAAAAAAGAAAATAATAACTAGAACACTATCAATGCTTTAAAAAAATATTTTATTCATTATTTTCAGAGAGAAGGGCAGGGAGGGAGGAAGAAACGGAGAGAAGCACATGTATGGTTGCCTTTCACCTGCCTCCAGCTATGGACCTGGCTGGAGACCTGACTTGCAACCTGGTTATGTGCCCTGGCTGGGAATCGAACCATTGACCTTTGGGTTCACAGGCTGGTGCCTTATCCACTGAGCCACAGCAGCCAGGGCTCAATTTTTAAATTTTAATTTAATTTCACATGTAAAACAAAATGAAACAAACCAAAATCTGCCTTGACTTTTACCCTCTCATTGAGTCTATGTCTCTCTAGGTGTCTTTATTTGCACATTTTTCTATTTCTATAGGAAACATATAGCTCTATTTTGTATGCACGTGTTTTGTATAAATGCTGACATATCATGCCTATTATTTACCAGTCACAGTGATACTGAGTCTTGATGATCCACCCATGTTAGGACATATGAACCACCTTGCTTTAAATAAATATGTCACAATGTATTTCACCTTTACCTTCATAAATTTTTTTAATTATCATTTTTAAAATTTTGATCAAATCCATGTGTGATCATGATATTAAAAGATCAAATAATATTGCAATGTTTATAACAAAAGCCAGGAATGCATCTCCACATATACACACATACACCCACTCATGCACACACCCTGTCTGAGTCCTACCCCTGCGAGAAAATGACTTGCTATTCATCAGCTGTTCCTTCTGGCATTTACCTCCGTGTTTCAGAAAACAGTGCTGATGTGTGATTTCTTCCTACAGTGGTCAATATTGTTTAATGTTTTATATTCACCCTCCCCTCCCCCTTGTCTCTCTTCTCTTCATTCCTCCCATGTAGTTACATGATGATTTTCTGGTTAAATTGATATTCTCTGTGTACACTATCGTAATGCAAAGGGATTTTTTCCCCTGCTAAGTAGTGGTCCTTCTCAACTTTAACGTCACCCAGAGAGCTTTAAATAATCCTGAAACTCAGCCTGCACCCCAGATCTGTGAAGTCAACACATCTTCAACTTTTTCCTTCTCACCCTTCCTTGAATGTTTTATTTCTGCTGTCGCTTGTGTGTGTGTGTGTACAAGGCTATCCTGTTTCTGACTACTTCTGCGAGCAGACACCATTGGTATTAGCCCTTGGCATCCATCCACCCCTGCCTGCTTGCTTCCCAAGGCTATTTACTGCAAATATCTGCAGAGCTCCCTGCCCAGGGACTGTTGTCTTCCAAGTAACATTTGCAGCCTGAGTGCAGGACAAACTGGAAGTCATGAAGGTCACGTCCCTTGGAAGCAGTGGCCGGTCCTGGCGCACTGGCTGGGATACCTCTGAGGCTGTTCTAGGCTGTCTCCTGGGGTTGCCAGCAAGAGCAAACTCCAGGTGCCCACAGCAGCAACTGGTTAGAATAACACACCTTTTATTGGCCTCTTTCCCGTCTCTGTCTCACTTTTCAACTCCTCAACCAGTATTTTCTGGGTTACCTGCCAACAGTCACTTGCACTGGAATTGTTGCCTCAAAGTCTGCTTCTGGGGAAACCCAAACAAGACACCTTTTATTTTAAAATGTTTTTTCAATCATCACTTACCTTCACTATCATTCTGTATTAGTTTCAGGCGTAGTGGCTAGACAGTCATATACTTTACAAGTGTTCCCCTGAATATCCCAAGGCCACACTTGGCGCCATGGCACATTTACAACATTATGGGCTATGTGCCCTGTGTTGTGATTTACTTCTCTGTGACTATTCGGTAACTACCCATTTGTAGTTCTTCCTCGCTTCACTTTTTCTACCCAGGTCTCCAACTCCCTTCCCATCTGGCAACCGTCAGTCTGTTCCCTGTATCTGTGAGTCTGTCTCTACTTGGCAAACAAGATACTTTTAAAAATTAGAATCTTATTCTTGTTTCATGGATGCAATACCCCATTTCTCTGAGGATATTAATCATAGCGAGATTTAACATGTTTTTAAAGACTCAAAAAAAAAAAAAAAGAAGAAGAAGAAGAAGACTCACTTTTAACATCTGTTTTATTTTTATTTTATTTTTAAAGGATTTTATTCATTATTTTTAGAGAGAAGGGCAGTGAGGGAGGAAGAAAGGGACAGAAACATCAAGGTATGGTTGCCTCTCACCTGCCTCCAGGTAAGGACCTGGCTGGAGACCTGGCTTGCAACCTGGTTATGTGTCCTGACTTGGAATCTAACGAGTGACCCTTGGGTTCACAGGTCCGCACCTGTCCACTGAACTACACACAAGCCAGGGTAATACCTGTTTTAAAAGACTCATGAGCCCTGGCTGGTAGTACAGTGGATAAGGAACCAGCCTGCAAACCCAATGGTCACTGGTTCGATTCCCAGCCAGGGCACATAACCAGGTTGCAAGCCAGGTCTCCAGCCAGGTCCGTGGCTGGAGGCAGGTGAAAGGCAACCACACATTGATGTGTCTCTCCCTCTCTGCCTTTCTCCCTACCCTTCTCTCTAAAAATAACAAATTAAAACATCTTTAAAAAAATACCCATGAGGCTCTGTTGCTACATGGAGACTTAGCTTGGCTCATGTCTGCAGGTTCATTTTCCAGGGTTTCTTCAGAGTTGTCTCTCCAGCCCTCCAGCGCAGCGAGGATGTGCACGCTGCTGGCAGCACCCTTAGAGGCAAGTGGCAGGAGGGACTGGGATTTTTAGAGTCACCTTATAGACCCTCCCACACAACGCTGTGTTTAGTACAGGGTCTCTCCTGCCTTCTGTTGTGCCTGATCGCCTGCCAACAAACTTCTGCCGAGGTCGAAAAGGTCTGGTTGGCTGCACTAGAGCCAAAAAGGAGGGCTCTAGGTGGTTATTCCAGTTATAATTACTAAGTAAAAAAAAAAAAAAAAAAAAAAATTACCCAAAACTAGTCTAAACAACAACATTTATTTTATTATCTCATACTTTCTGTTGCTGAAGAATTTGGAAAAGTCTTAGCTGGGTGCTTCTGGCTCTAGGTCCCTCATGAGGTTGTTGGCAGAATGTAATTGAAACTGGGGTAGCAGGGGTCCAGGCTCCCGTCTCTCTGTCCTCCCCCCCACCCCTTTGTCTCCAGCCCACTCCATGGGATTTGCATATGGGCTTCTTTGAGCTTTCCTACGGCTGGGTGGTCCCCGGACAGCCGCATGGCCCACATGGAGGCTCAGGGTTCTGGTACAAGAGTTCCAGCCTCAGAAATGACACATCACGGTTCACTGCCTTAGGGTGTGGCCGCCTGGGCTGCATCTGAGCTCCTCTGAGGGTGTCCCCGACCTCTGGGAGGTGTCACTTGAGTGCTGCCCAGAATCAGAGAATCTCTGCCACCACCCCAGCCACACTGTTTGAGATTCCACCAGCATTCCCAGGGTGATGCAAATAAGTTGCCACCTTTTAAAAAATGTGAATACCTCTGGGAGGGGTAGGCCTCTTGTGAGAAGTCATTAACTTATTGTGATGAGCTTATCAGATGCTGCCTCACACCCTGCAGGGACAGGGCTCAGTGGAAGTGGGAGTTTTGACTCATTGAGAGGAGGGGAGGGGGTGGGAGGGAGCTCTGATGGAAAGGGGTTAGCGAGGCTCAATAAGTATTGTTCCAGGTTGCCAGGATGGCCAGAATTGAATAGGTGAGGGAAAGGAGCCTGCTGGGAAAGTTGTCGCCTTCACTCATCAATTGATTATCTTATTATGAGTCACCTGCTATGCTAAGTACTTTGCATACAATTTTTCTTTTTTATTTAAGGAACACTACGTAGCACCATGTGACACCTACCTCTCCTACTCTACATGCCATATCTAATTCAGCGCCCCCTGCATCTGACCATTTCTCACTGCCTGCCCAGCCTTGCCCCTCTCACTGTGGGTCTCGCCATCCAGCTTCCAGCTTCCGTAGCTGTAGTCAGAACAACCCTTTATAAAACAAGGCCTCTCCTATATCAAAATGCCCCAGCAGCTTTCCACCTTTGTCACTAGGAAGACCAGTCTTTACCATGGTCTACAAGCAGCTACCTGAACTCTCCCCTTACCTGGCTGACACCATCTGCCTGCAGGCTCAGCCCCAGGGCTCCCGCCTTCCTTCCTCAGACCTGCCAGCCCTCCATGCAGTTCAAGGCCACCTCCCGGCCTGCGGTGTTCTGGCCAGAACATCCTTCCCCCAGAGTCTGCCTGGCTTATACCCTTACTTCCTTCAAGTCTCAGCTTAAATGCCATGAAGAAATATCAAATAACCCCAAACTGAGGAACAGGCTGCAAAACAACTGGCCTATAACCTTCCAAAAGAAACTGAGGAACTAGTCTAAACTAGAAGAGATTCTTGCCCTGGCTGGTGGCACAGTGGAAAGGCACTGGCCTGCAGACCCAAAGGTCACTAGTTCAATTCCCAGCCAGGGCACATAACCAGGTTGCAAGCCAGGTCTCCAGCCAGGTCCGTGGCTAGAGGCAGGTGAAAGACCACTATACATTGATGTCTCTCTCCCTCTTTGCCTGTCTCCCTTCCCCTCTCTCTAAAGGTAATAAATAAAATATTTTTAAAAAATTAAATTAAAAACAAACTAGAAGAGATTCAAGAGTCAGGACAGTTGTCACTTTGTGTGTCGATGGATGAAGACTAGACTTAAAGTGGTGGTCATCTCACAATATATACACGTATTGAATCATTATGTTGTATACCTGAAACTAATACGATGATGTTATATATCAATTATGCCTCAAATTAAAAAAAGAAAAAAAAAAAAGAAAAAATGAAACATGATGACTAAGTGCTACATTTGGTTCCAAAGAAGATTCTTTTGCTCTAAAGGACATTATTAGGGCAAACGAATCATTTAGAACAGGACCTAAGGATTACAGTATTGGCAAAATGACACATTTCTTGCGCTAATTCAAGCAGGTCCCTGCTTGACTTCAAAATGGTACCAACAGTGTCACCGATGTCTACTGTGGTTGCCACCAGGACCATCTTCTCCCAAACATCTCTTTTATTGTCTCTGTGTCTCCTCCTGCACTTCCTCTACGTGGAGATGGGCCCCCACCTTAGGGGTGTGGAGTCTTGATCTTCTTGGGTTCGGATTGTGCTTTCCAGGCTGGCAGGAAGGCCTACAGGTGGCCAGGAATGATGCAGCTCCTAAAACAAAAAGTAGAGCTTATGGGAGCAACCTCTTTCAGTTCCGTTAGGTGTGTGTGTGCGCCCATGCATGCGCGTGTGTGTGTTTTCTTAATCCATAAAGTGTAGCCTCTGATATCTATTGGGAATTAAAAGCTACCAAATCTCACTGCCAGAGTTTTCTAAATAAACGCCCTAAGGCGGGGAGGGGTGGGGGCTGGAACACAGGGAAAAAGCCCAAGGTCAGGAAGGGTTCCTCGTATTCATTTGCCTTCAACCATCTCAGCAGCTGGTCCTTCTGAGGAACAGACTTTCTTGCTTTAAAATAACACAACCAGCTGGATAGTGACAAGCAAATATCCGCGATTTCTGCTGATGAGATGACAAACGCAGGTAGCACTAACACAACTGAGCTTCGTTTCTGTCTTTTCCCTACATTTACAATGGAAGGAAATGCTCCGTTTTATTTAGAGGTTAGTGACTAAAGATGTCATCTTCCTCGTCCACGTTTATAAACGTGCCGAGTTCTAGCTACCAACCCAGGTTAAGGCCCCCTTAGTTGTTAGCACATGGCCAGTCTGATGGCCCAGATTAGCCCTGCAGGAAAGGACCCCCGGAAAACCCACGTCCTGGGAGATGATGCTGGTGGATAGCAGAGCAAAGACTCCCGGTATCAAGGCAAAAGGGGGCAGTGAGATGCCATCTGAAGAGAATGCCAGATGGACTTGGTGATGGTTGCCACGTGGGCGTTGACGGAGATTCTGAACAGTTCGGAAGAGCGGATGCGTCTCTGCAAAGTGCCCTGGCTTCCACACGGGGTGCGCTGCCTGCTCCGGCAGATTTCAGCCCCCTCCCCTCCAAATGTCCGCGGAGACTTCTGAGTGGGTGTGGCCCTCAGGCACCGAGGACCCGCCCTCCTAAATACTGCACCCCCTGCTCCTTCCAATCACTTGTGACTCCAGGATTAAGGGTCCATCCCACACGATTTCCTAGTGCTTACCCTCCTTCAGATGCAAATCCCTCTTAAGGAGCTTTCATTTACATTTTAGTCTGAGTGAGTTTATCCATTCTTCCCAGAGAGTATTAAGCACCCCCATTCCCCAATAGCCATCTCCTCCCAGAAGCCCAGAGAACTCAAACTCTCCAGAAAGACAAGGCTAAATCCTAAAAAAAGGAAACCTAAGCTCTTGCTGGTGTGGCTCAGTGGATTGAGCACTGGCCTGCAAACCCAAAGGCTGTTGCTATTTTCATTCCGAGTCAGGGCACATACCCAGGTTGCAAGCCAGGTCTCCAGCCAGGTCCCCAGCTGGAGGCAGCTGAAAGGCAACCATACATTAATGTTTTTCTTTCTTTCTTCCTCCCTCCCTGCCCTTCTCTCTAAAAATAATGAATAAAATCTTACCAAAAAAAAAAGGAAATCCACCAACAGAAAATGTCTGCTTCTAATGCTCCAAACCTGGATAGGCTGTGCCCCATTCCCTCCTGCCCACCAGAAGGCACTTTTAAGTGGAAAGCGGAGTGAGTCCCACCATAAGGATGATTAGGGAAAAAATTCAGTTAAGTGATGCCCTTTAAAGAAGTTGTTGCAGCCCTGGCTGGTGGCACAGTGGATAAGGCATGGGCCTGCAAACCCAAGGGTCGCTGGTTCGATTCCCAATCAGAGCACGTAACCAGGTTGCAAACCAGGCCTCCGACTGGGTATGTAGCTGGAGGCAAGTGAAAGGCAACCAAGCATTTATGTCTTTCTTCCTCTCTGTCTCTCTCCCTCTCTCTCTAAGGATAGTGAATAAAATCTTTTAAAAAACACAAAAAGAAGGCAAATGTGCCCAGGTGGAGTTCAGCCTGCGGGGCCCTCATGGAAACATTTTGATGACCCTCCTGGGGCATCAGACACCCAGAGTGAGAGCCCATCATCGCTGGGGACTCTAGGGATTCCAGAGAGGCATGAAACCCCCCTTTCCAACCTGTCGTTGGGGGAAGGGCAAGGATAGTCAACATCCTGGTTATTTTTCTGACTATCAAAGTAAAACCTAATGATTCCTAGAACCCAAGGCAATTAATTCATTCCCTTCCAGTTCTTTTCCCATGCATGTGTTAAATGCCTCAGAATTTACCTACTAATAGGGTATACAGTTACTTTGGTTTCCTGCTTTGAAACAAAGCAAAGCAAAGCAAGAGAACATAATATAGGTGGTATTATAGATTCTTATTACATAGAAAAGGTGCGTGGTGGGGTGGCATTATTCTGCTTGCCACAATTACTTGTGTAACTTATAAACATACCCATTTAAGAATTTTATGTAATGTAGCAGGTCCTAGTCTAGTGTGATAGATGGATAATAATCATATATAATGAAGTTTTTCCTTATCACTATAAATTCCTGATAATCATAATTGTCAATGATGCCTGATACTTCACTGTAAGAACATACCACAATTTATTTAAGTGATCCCCCAATTTGGGATATTTAAGTTGTCTTACATTTTCATAATTTAAAGATGGTGATTAAAATTTTTTTAAAATTTATTTTTAGAGAGAGGGGAAGGGGTAGAGGAAGAGAGGGAGAGAAACATCAATGTGCAGTTGCCTCTTATGCGCCCCCAACTGAGGACCTGGCCTGCAACCCAGGCTTGTGCCCTGACTAGGAAGCAAACAGGCAACCCTTTGGTTCGCAGGCTGGCCCTCGATCCACTGAGCCGCACCCCAGCCATGGCCTAAAGATGATGATTTTTTATGATTGATGTCCTTGGGTCTTTGGGGAGAGGAGACTTGAATAATAAAAGGCTTAAGGAAATGGACTGGTGGTCAGAGAAACCTGAGCTCATGGAAACCCCTGTTTTTCTGGAGAACCATTGGAGCATAAGCGGTAGATACTGATACTTCTTCCCTAAATACTTGGCATGTAGCTTCTAAGGTCAAGAGATTCTCCTGCATAAGTGCAGCACAATCCTCACACCCTGCCCCCCACACTCACATACTTGTCCCCACAGAGCCACCGTGAGACTTATTCCTTTAGTGAGGGTTGCATGGGCCCCATCTCTAATTGCCTATCTTAATTCACACCAAGCACATTGATGGCCAGTTGGTGGGAAGGAGAGGTGGTGAGTCTCCTCCAATTCTATGGGATGCCCAACCTACCTACTGACAAACCATAAAAACATACTCCATTTGGCTGTGGGAGGACTGACTGCAGGTTTCAGGGCTGGGTTAGCGATGTGTCAGCCAAATCCAGGAGTGTGTTGCACCAGAGGGGTGTGTGGGTGAATCCTTAGACCATCCCTGCAGGTGTGGGAGCAGGTTACGTGATATGGGTGTGGGTTAGGTGGTGAGGATGAGAGGAAGGTGCAGGGAGGGTAGATGGAGTCAGAGGTGGGTGAGGGTGGAGGTGAGGAATGGGGCCGCACTGGGGTTGGAACCATTTTTGGGTCATGGCCTCCTTGGAGAATCTCACGGATGCTAAGGAAAGAACACACACACACGCTGACCCAGAAATTCGGCACGCGGTATCAGGGGCTCCTGGAACCCAGAAAGTCCGTACAGGTGCTCAGGCTTAAGAACCTCTCGTTTTGACTAGTTCACAGGACTAGTGAAGAAGAAATCCTAGGGCTTCAGTAAGAGATTGAGAATGTTTGTGTCGGCCTGTGCGACGGAGAGATTCACAGAGGTTTACAGGTTTGGGAATAAAATTCCAAAGTCCACTTATTTCACAAATGCTTTATTTTCTTCTGGTTCTTATTTCAAAGATTTTTCACTTTGGCCCTGATTGGGGGTGCTCAGCTTTTTTAAAAAGTTTTTTCCAGTCTGCCCAAATGTTGCAAACTCATGTAGTTTTCAACTCCATTCTCCAATTGTCAACATTCATCCTAGTTGCATCCCTCTCCCTACATATGCTTGCGCTCATGGGAACCCCTGTCTTTCTGGAGAACCATTGGAGAGTTAAGCCGTGGATGCTGATACATCTTCCCTGAACACTTGGCATGTAACTTCTAAGATCAAGAGATTCTCCTGCATAAACACTGCATGATCCTCACACTCACAACATTGAACAATACTATTATGTAATGCATGCCGGTATCCATCCCCTATTCAAATTGCCTCGGTAGTCCCAATAGTGTTGTGTTCTTTTAGCTAGCTTTTCTCTCCTTCCCTTCCTTCCTCCCTCTCTGCTTTCTTTTATGCCTTTGTCATTCTGGACCAAATCTAAAATTATAGACTTCATTTAGTGATATCTCTCAGGCCCCGTTAATCAAAGATGCTACTTCAGAGTTTTGTTTTCTCCGCTGACATCGACATTTTTGAAGAGTTCAGGCTGGCTGTTTTGTAGCATGTCCCCAGTTCAGATTTGTCTGATTCTGTCGTTGTGATTAGATTCAAGTTAAGCATTTTTGGTGGGTATCATGTCCCTTCTTGGTGCATGTCAGAGGCCCAGCTCGTCCCTCATTGCAGAGAAGTTTGATTCATGGTTAAACCTCCTGGCTCCCTTTTGGAATTAATAAGTGAACTGTGGGTTACCCTAGGTTCACTGAAAGTCTCCAGCTGTGGTAAACGCTGGGTGAGCCAGGAATGAGTGCTGTTTTCACATGGAGGAGACAAATAAATAATTACAAAATATGCCATTTTCTGAAGGATGTGGCTAGGGTCCTGAATAAAGAAGTATTGACTCTAACATTGCAAGCAAATGTAAAGGTCACACTTGAAGAGAAATAGGAATCAGGTATGGCAAGGTGGAGGTGGAGGAGGTAGAGGTGGTCAAGCTTGCAAACCGCAAGGAAACAAAAGGGCGTGTGGTGGTCTCAGGGAGGGAAAAGTGACCGGTGAAAAGTCCTGGGTCTGCTGATAATAATATTGAGCCCTTGATATCTGCTAGACAGTTTTCTAAGTGTTTTTACAGGGTTTACTTGATCTAATTCTCCCCAGAGACCCGTAAACTAGGTGCCACTACTGTTTTTATGCGGTAAAATCTGCAGCACAGAGAGGTTAAGTTACTGGCCCAAGGTCACACAGCTTGTAAGTAGCAGAGCTGGGCTTCAAACCTAGATGGAAAGAACTGGAGTCCGGGCAACCTGGATTGAGTGAAGAAGTTCTTTCGATAACAGATGTGGGACGGGAACACAAGACAAAAGAAAGGCCCATAAGATCAAATGGAGAAGGGTGTTCAGAGCTAGAAGACAACATATTCACATAGGCCAGAGTGTGGTTGGCCATCCCGCCCTCAGTCCCTGCCCAGCTTCTAGCCCGTCCCTTGAAGCAGGACTCTCACAATTATTCTCCAGCCCTCCATCCATCCTCCCAAACAAAACCAGGGGATTCATCTAGCCTCTAAGGGTCCTCCACAAAGTGCTTTTTCATTACAAAGGGGGAAATGGGAACCTCAGAGGGACTCCAGCTTAATCAAGCGAGGGAAGTGAACATTCAGAGGACTCTCAGGCAAGTGGAAGAGAAGGGTTCTATGAGGAAGGCTCTGGAAAAAGGGAGAAGGGGGAGCCTAGAGATAGAGGAGTCTAAGCAACAAGGCAGGGCCCGTCGCGGAGGAGGGGGCGTCTGCGGAAGGATGGAGAAATCTTGGGGGGGCCAGTTCTGAGTGCTAAGAGGGGAGTCATTGGAGAGGAACTCGAGGGGGTGTTTATAGGAGGTCGGGTGGCTAAACTCTGGACGCGTAGAGGGTGGAGGGCTTGGAGTAGGACAGTCCCGAAAGCGCACTCCAGACTCTGAAGCCTCGGGCCGGGGGCGGGCGGAGGGCGCGGGCGGGGGCCGGGGGCGGGGCCGGTGCCGCCCGGCGGGTCCCCCCGCGCTGCAGGGGGCGCTGTGAGCCGGGGCGGGCCCAGCCGGGCGGCGGCCGCTCCTCGAGAGAGCGGCCCTTTTTCCGGGTTTCCTTCGCCTCCTCCTCCTCCTCCTTCCTCGCCGCCGCCGCCGCCGCTGTCCCTTTCCCGGCGGGCGGCCGCCGCGGTCGGTGCCGCCTTCATCGCCGCCGCCGCCGCCGCCTCCCGGCCGCGAGCCGAGCAGAGGCCGCCGCGGAGCGCGAGCGCCGCCCGTCCCACCGCTCCGCCCGCCGCTCCAGGGCCCGGCCGGCGCGGCCGGCGCCCCCCGCGCCCCCAGCCCGCCCGCCCCCGCGGGCCCGGCCTGGCGTGGTCGCCCGCCGCCGCGCTCCTCCTCCTCCTCCGAGGGCCCGCGGCCCGCCGCCTCCTCCGCCCGCCGCCCGCCGCCCCTCGCCGCGCCGCCGCCCTCGGCGCCCCGCGGCGCCCCCCGGTCCCGCCCGCCATGCCCGGCCCGGCCGCGGGCAGCAGGGCCCGGGTCTACGCCGAGGTGAACAGCCTGAGGAGCCGCGAGTACTGGGACTATGAGGCTCACGTCCCGAGCTGGGGGTAAAGCCGCCGCCACCCCCGCCGGGCCCTCGTTCCCCCGCCGCCGCCGCCGCCACCGCCACGCCCGGCCCCCCGGGCCCGCGCTCCCGGGTCTGCGGTGGCGGCGGAGCCCTGTGCTCGTCTCCCTCGCCCCCTTCTCGTCCCTTTCCCCGCGCCGTGCGCCCCCTGCCTCCCGCACCCCGAGAGATGCTTCCTGTCGGGGGGAAGAGTGGGGTCAGGGACCAGGGCCTGGTGGGCGGGCGAGAGCAGCCCCTTCTGCCCGCACTTTTGGGTTTAGTTGGGGTGGAAGTCAGCAGCTGGAGCTGCTACGGACGATTCTCTGCCTTTTTACTATTTTTGAAACGAGGCCGGGTGGGAGGGAAATTTTAAAAGTCGTCGAGGTTTTCAGAGCCAGCGCGGTGTGCTTGCGGGCAGGTGCGGTGGCTGCCTGGGGCAGAGGGTCCCGGGTGAGCGACCGGTGGGCGCTGGGCTCCGCCACCGAGATGGGCTCCGAGCAGAGCCTTGCTGCTTCCTCTCCCCAAGTTAGGGGGGACCAGTTGGGTTAGAGGGTAACCGTGTAGAGTGAAGGGAGCCAAGCTGTGTTGGGGCTTCATTTAGGGAATGAGTGGTGGCCCGATGGGTGGGCCCTTCCAAGTGCTGGAATAATGGAAGTGGCTGGGTGGGAGGCCTAGGCCCAGTTAATCCTGAGTCGCGGCATTGATGTGTCCCTCTTGCCTTTCGCAGTAATCAAGATGATTACCAACTGGTTCGCAAACTTGGTCGGGGGAAGTATAGTGAAGTATTTGAGGCCATTAACATCACCAACAATGAGAGAGTGGTTGTAAAAATTCTCAAGGTGAGTGTCTTCCAAGTGGCATTACATTTTCCCCGCCGGCACAGGTCTGCAGGATGCAAACTACTCCAACTGCATTCTAGAATGAGCCGCCCGCATGTTGCTTCTGTCCGGTGGTCCCCCGCCTCTTCTGCCACACCATTTTCCTGTGAACTTGCAAGAAATCTAGGCATGATAGTTCAGGAAGGTCTTGTTTTGAGATGTAATGATGGACTCCCAAAGGGGGGTCTATTTGTTACAAAATAAAGTGGGTATTCAGAAGAAAGGAAAGCCCATTCATGGAGATTCCCATCACTCCGCGGGCTCCTCGAGTTTGTTACTCTTGGTGCTCATTCCAGAAAGAAAGTTGGAAAAACCGGAAGCAGTTTCAAAGATGAGTTTGCAGCCTAAATGGAGAGAGACACCTCCGTGGCTGATCACTTGTTTGTTTCTTTTTGATGGTCAGGGTTTCGGGTGGTCTGGAAGAAGTGAGCCAGTCATGCCCCGAAGTTCTTGTTGCTTTTCATCCAGCAAAGTGAAATTGGGGGCGTTAGATGAGTACACTCAGAATCGCTAAAGAAATAACTGGAGCAAAAAGTCTCAGCGTTTGGCTTAGCAGCCAAAGTTTGACCTTCTGTCATCTCTTGGATGAAGATGTGATCTTCATGAGCTTGAAGAGTTAGCTATATTCTTTAGGTAGCTGATGGGGTAGCTTTAAAATGGTGTTTTATAGAATGGACTAAGAAGCAATTTTTAGAATCTGTGAAGGCTCCTCATCATTGCCAGATCATTTAATGTGTGTGCATGTCGTTTAGTGAAATACTGGGTCGATGAAAGTGTAATTGAACATTTCAATTGGTGCATGATTTCCAGGGTGGTCATTTTGCAGAGACTTCATGAATAAGACGGGTTAAAAAACTTTTCTATGTCTGAAAAACAGAATTAGAGCAGAGCACCTGTGTCCTTGTTTAATCGGGGTGTCAGGCTTATACTGTCTGAAAATCACCTTTCAGAAAAGTGATCGGTTTTTACTCAGTACCATCCTAGCCTAGTGATGAAGAAATAGTTGTAGAGAGAAATAAGCAGTTGTTCTATGAGAAACATTGAGGTTGGGGAGGGAGAAATTGATGTTAAAATGTGGCATTGGATTCCCATCTTCCCTAAATAGAAATTGCACCTACAAAACAAAGATTTAAAGGACAATTCCTTTCAGAGGTCATCTGGGGAACAGTTTTCTCCAGTATAGGAGAGCATAAAAGTAGCATAAGTGTTTTTAATATAAGCTGTTTAAAATACTTCTAGAAGGTGAGCAGGCAAGGTGTAAATTGAAATTAGGAATATCCATATTCTGCTGCTGGGCATTCAGAAGAATGAACTGTTTACTCTAAAGCAAAGCCAGAAAAATGTGGAAACTTTTGAGTTATGGCAGCATTTTTCAAGTAAGTGCAACTTCCTCGAGTCACCTAAGTAGTGACAGTATGTCCATTTAGGAAAGCATCACAATTGCTCTGTGGTCATCCTAGAAAACTTTATGGTGTCAATTGTAGCATAGTTTCCCCCCTATTGTAAACATTTGCAGGAGATGTTCGGGGAACCCAATCCGGAATCCAAGTTACTTTTATGGACCAAAAAACTAAGCACAAAAGAAAATCTGGTCTAACATCACTATGTTGAAATGACCCTTAGCCAGAACTCCTGTTGCCTATTTCTTCCTGTCTTCAACTGCTCATTTTGGCATCGTAGTGTTGAGCGCAGAACAAGTTCCAGTCTTCTGGAACGAGACTTGGGAGGCTGTTTGGATGCTGTAGTTAGTGAAGTGTTGTTTGATTCTTTTCCATGCAAGTTCTTTTCAGGGTGCGGCCTGAACCACCTTGCCTCCTCTGGTGAGAACTACATTCACTTCTTTAATTTTTCAAAGCCCTATGCCATTTCTGTCTAGATTTTGTTCTCTCTGTAGGATGGGGTGAGAAACTGCTAATGGTATTACGGTTTTCTCATTGTTGTGACAGGCTGGATTAAAGTAGAATTTAAGGGGAAAAAATAGTTTTTTACAGAATAAGGTCTATCCAGAGTTGTGCTGTTCTATTTGGAGAAGTTGAGATGATGGCTAATAACTAACTTGTGGTGTTTGATCCTGGGGAAATGAGGTACTTCACAGTACCAGTTGCTTGTAATTTGGAGGAATCTAGAACTATATCTTTATCTTGGTCACTGTGTGCACATTAATACATCAGTTCCTTCCTGTAGTTGAAGTATAGTAGGCCTACATGGAGAGGAAGCTTTTCTAGATTCCTCTAAATTCATCGGAAACATTTCCAGGCAGTGCTTTCCAGTATATAGAATGATTGGATGATGAATGACCACAGAGCAGTTTGCATCAGTGGTAGATTTCTAAGCATTTTATTGATCAGAATACATTGGTTATTAAGAGGCTCTTAGAATTTAGAAATTGGTGAGCACAATTTTACGGTCTATCCTGAAGTGAAGTTCTGAGACTGAAATCTTAAAACTGTCCAATCAATAGGATGGTTGTATCTTTTTTGATGAAAATTATTTTTGCAGAGAGGAGAAAAGCGGGGGAGGGGGATAGGACAGTAAGGGTTGATAAGCAGGGTAGGATGCCAGTTTAGTGCCTCAGGTTTCATCTTTTGATCCTGAAAAATCAATCATTCCTCTTCTTTGTAGTTCCTCTTAGAAAGATGTACACAGAGATAAAAGCATTTGGCCATTTTAGACAATTCTTAGCATTTTTTGAGTCACTTGTATGTACATTTTTGCACTTCTTGTGTTTCTTTAAATTAAATTAAACAGTTTAATTTAAATTAAATTGTTACCTGAATAGAAGTACCATATATTAACTCATTGCATTAGACTAGGAACTGCTAAATACCATCTATTAAAAAGCAAGACCCGGCCCTGGCCAGTGTGGCTTAGTTGTTTGGATCTTTGTCCTGTGACCAAAAGGTTGAGGTTTGATTTCTGATGGGGCGCATGCCTCAGGTTTCGGGTTCAATCTCGGTGTGAACAGGAGGCAACCGGTTGGTGCTTCTCTCTCACATCCATATTCCTCTGTAGAAGCAATGAAAAGTATCCTCTGGTGAGGATTGAAAAAATAAAGTAATTAAAGGCAAGACCCAGAGAGAGCGTGCAGTTTGCTCAGGGTCACGTGGCCATGGGTGGAAGTAGTCGGTGTAGGACTGTGTCCTCTCATGGGAGGTGTGAGGAGCCCCGTTAGGACACTTGCTGGGTATTTGACTCGTGATGTCCTGGAAGGATGGACAAGCACTCACTGGAAGTCAGGGTAACTTGCTGCCGATGGTTTTAGGAGTTGTTCTCCGGAAAGGAAATACTTCACTTCGGTGGGTTGCTGGTTGGATGGAGATGCTGTGCGGATGCAGGCAGGGCTTCTGATTTACACCCACAGCAGCATGCTTCATGCGTAAGTCAAATGCTACTTCACTTTCTTAGCTTGGAGCTCAGTAACCCGTGTTTCGTTTCTTTCTCTTTCATTTTTCAGATTTTATTTTTTATTTGCAGAGAGAGGGGACGGGTTGCCTTTCACCTGCCTCCAGCTACTGACCTGGCTGGAGACCTGGCTTGCAACCTGGTTATGTGCCCTGACTGGGAACCAAACCAGCAACCTTTGGGTTCGTAGGCCAGCGCCTTATCCACTGAGCCACCAGCCGGGGCACATTCCTTTAACTCTTACAGTTCCTCCAAGTCTCATCCTGATCACGTGCCAAATTTTTTGGTTAAGGATTTAATACATACGTTAAGAGTTTTTGGAGAGTGAACCATGTGTGGAAAGAATATATAAAGTGCCCATTTTTACATGTAGAGCATGGCTCTAGATAGTTTCTGAAGCCTAACTTTAGGATCTGCCACCTCAAAATTAGGGTGGTATAGTGTGAGAAGGGCTTCAAATGGAGGCAGACTACGTGAGTTCTAGAAGCAGCTTAGTTTATATCCTCTCAGGCCTTTTCTCATCTGTAAAATGGGTATGCCTTTCTTGTTTAACTCATAGGGTTGGGAGAACCAAATGAGACAGATACAGATAAGTAGGTAGGGCGAGGAGAGTGTTAGTAATCTACAGAGTAGTTTTCTTGCCTGAAAGAGGCCTCAGAAATGAACTGCTCAGATCCTCAGACGTTAGTTCCAAAACTTAGAAGCTCTATGATCTTGAGCAGTTATTTAAACTCTGTGCCTCAGTGACCTGTGAGGCTTAAAAATACTCACCTCAGAGCACTAGTCAACGTTGATTAACATGTGCTTAAAATAATGTCTGGCACTTAGAAAGCAATACACATAATAACGGTATGTTAGTTGGGCCAAGGGAATGGTTTTAGAGGACAGACCAATAGTAGAAAGGACTACCGTTCTCTCAGAATCAGAAGGCTTGCTATACTCAAATGCCTCACCTTTAAAAAACAAATGCTGAGAAAAACAGTAATCCTCAAGGATTTGGTAATGTCATTGGTGGAAAGATGAGACTTAAAAGATTAGGGGAAAAGTTGCTGTGGAGAAATAACTGCTCGGATAATGTTTATATTTAGGTTGGTTCCGGTAGATTTTAGACATGCTACCAAGGTGAAGTAAATGCTGTCATCTAAGCTAAACTTTCTTCCTTACTGGATCCTACGTTCCCGGTAACCAGTCGTCTGTCATTACTTATTGCAGGTGATGAAATTTATGTCTTCATGGTACTCTTTGGTAGTGGGATAAAAGAAAATCCAGACTTGAAAGCTCTGAAGTCTAGTTTTGTCTGTCTTGAGTTTATCAATCTGTTTGAAATGCAAAGAAGTTAAAATGGGACTTTGCCTGTTAATATTTGCTGAGATTTATTCTTATATATTTGGTAGATGTTAGTTTACCTATTCAATCATAATTAGATGCTTGTAGTGGAAAGCATTCTGACATCTGGCTTTTAAAAAAGCTTTGAGGAAATAAATAGGACAAATTCCTGACTTTATCAACTTGTGTTTCCAAGCACCCCATAAGTTTATCTTTTGTTTGAAAATTTGGAAATGTTGGTAAAGAGGGAAAGTGGAAAAGTACATCAGTCTTGGATTACTTTGAACAAGGTTTTCCTAAATTGGGACTCATCACCATGTGGGCAGAAACCTTCTGAAAAGGCCCTTCCTCCCCTTATTCCTTTTCAGAGCTCATGCACAGAAAAAAAATTTTTTTTAAGATTTTATTTGTTATTTTTAGAGAGAGGGGAAGGTAGAAAGGGAGAGCAACGTCAATGGATATTTGCCTTTCACCTGCCTCCAGCTGGGGACCTGTCTGGAGACCTGGCTTGCACCTGGTTGTGTGCCCTGGCTGGGAATCGAACCAGCAACCTTTGGGTTTGTGCCACCAGCCAGGCCCAGGTGTAATTTTTTAAACAGATAATCTCTGAATTGTAATAAATGAACCTGAGTTGGGGGAGAGTTTTTCTAGCATGCGACATGAAATTAGGAGATGATGATGAAAGTGTGTGTTTTCTCCCCTTTCTGTTACTGGTAGTGAGTGCAGGCACTGGTCTGGAGAGTCAGAGCACCTTGTTTCTGTAAAAGTCACACTCTGTTTTCCTTAGGAGGCAGGAATCCTCCCTTACATATCATGGCTTTTTCCTCCAGTTCTATTTGTAGAATTCATCACTTTCCCACCCTGGGAGCTCATTGGTTTTGAAGTATCTCCCAGGTTTAGCAGAATAAGCCGAAGCTAAAGGAGGTTACTTGCCATCTGGTTCCTGTAGAAAATAGGTGCCCATGCTTTGGAAGGGCATGTCCTGGGCTGTGTCGGTCACTTTCCTTTATTACAGTCTCTTGGTCTTTTGTCCCTGCGGTAGGCCCCAGCTGCCGCATGGCTCCATTGTGCCACTTGAGGTGCCCTGCTCTCCCCAGTCTGTTGTTGGGGAGGTTGTCGGACAGGTGACATTTGAGCAACAAGATATGTTCACTTGCTCTGTAAGTTACCTTTAGACATGGTGAAAGGTATCTTAATCTTGACTGGCTTGTGCAGAAACAACGTACCTGTCTGACCTGTTGCAGAAAACAGGATAGCAGAGCAAGCTTTACACATGGCATCGGGCATCATTGCAAAAGCTACTTATTTAATGGGCCAGCCTGTGCTAATACTAGGAGAAGAGGGCTTTTGGCAGACGTGGCCTTCTGCCTGTGGTGGTTTGTTTGTCTTTTTCTCTTTGTTACCACTCCCACAGGTTTGCAATTGCTTTTATATAGTGGATGACAAGTCTAGAACTTTCTTCGATTGGATATACTGGTAGCATTGGCTGAATTTATAGGCATGATAGCCAGCTTTAATTTTTCTTTGAATTGTTTGACATAATTTCAGATTTACACAACAGAATCCCATGTTATCTTTCACCCAGATTTCTCAGATGTTAACATTGGCTTTATCCTTCTCGTTCATTCTCTTTAATGTACACACACATATATGTTTATACTTAGTTTACATATCTTTTTCAAGTGCCTGAGAGTAAATTTACAGTCATGCCTATTAAATGTGTATTTCCTAAAAATAATGACAGCTTCTTAGATAACTCGTGGTGCCAGAATCAAGAAGTCACAAATGAGACCTAGATAGGATGGTGTTAGCTCATCTGTAGTCCCCACTCACATTTGCCAGTTGTCCTTATAGTGTCCTTAATACGAAAGAAAATCCAAGATCTCATGTCACATTAAGCTGTTTTATCTTTTTAATCTGAAACAGAACAGTTGATCTGTCTGCATGTTTCATGACATTGACATTTTTGGAGCCTGTGGGCTGCTTATTTTGTAGTATGCCCTTCTCCGGCTTCATGTTTGAGTGCTTCATTTTCCCAAAGCATTGGGTCTCCCTAATTATGGCAGAGACGGAGGAGGAGGATGCTGAGTGCGGATGGGGAAGGGACACCGTAGCCAGACCACCTGTATCGGGAACCCCCTCAGGAGTGGGCATGGTTGCTGGCAGCTGGCTTGGAAGAATGCAGCTAGGTTCCCAGTCTCTAGGTTGAGCATCCCGTTTATAGGTGATGCGGACACTGTTTCTCATTCACCTTCCCCCTCTGCTTTGTTGTGTGTTCAGAGTGGTAGCTTAGTGACCAAGAACAGACGAAGGTTTCTCTGGCATACACACACACACACACACACACACACACACACACACATGTTATTTCTCCCCTGCCTGCCGCCACCAAAACACACATACACACACACGCGTTTCGTGGCAAATGCACTGGCTTCTCTCTGCCCGTGCTGTTTCATTATAACGGTGTCTCAGTGATGGAATGTTCCTTTTCCTTAGTTATGTTAGTTATGTAGCCACACTTGGGAAATGAAAGCACAAAGGCTGCCAGTGACACCTGCAGTCAGACTGTCTAGACTTGATTCCTGCCTTCACTCTTGACTGTTAGCTAGATAACCCATGGGCAAACAGCTCATCTTGGCTGAAACTATTACATAGGAATTTTGTGAAGGTGAAATGACTTACTACTAATTGTAACTCTGGAAATAATAAATTTAACATTTATAGGGTGCATACCATGTACCAGTGTTGTACTAAGTGCTTTTATAAAACCCTGTTGATTGTGTGATACACTTACTTCTTCAGACTCATTAGCCCACTTCAGAAATAACACATGTAGCCCTGGCTGGTGGCCTAGTGGATAAGGTGCCAGCCTGCAAACCCAAAGGTTGCTGGTTCGATTCCCAGCCAGGGCACATAATCAGGTTGCAAGCCAGGCCTCCAGCCAGCTCTGTAGCTGGAGGCAGGTGAAAGGCAACCATACATTGATGTTTCTCTCCCTCTCTGCCTCTCTTCCTTCCCCTCTCTCTAAAAATAATAAATAAAATGTTAAAAAAAAAAAAAAAAGAAATAACACATGTAATACTAGCTTTTTTTTAAAAAGAAATTTTAATAAAGATTTTATCATCTTTAGAGAGAGAGGAGAAGGGAGAGAGGCAGAGAGGGAGAGAGACGTCAATGTATGGTTGCCTTTCACCTGCCTCCAACTATAGACCTGGCTGGAGACCTGGCTTGCAACCTGGTTATGTGCCCTGGCTGGGAATCGAACCAGCCACCTTTGGGTTCTCAGGCCAGCGCCTTATTCACTATGCCACCAGCCAGGGCAATACTAATGTTTCTGATTAAAGTCTTTAATTTTTTTGTTGAGCAGTTTGAAAGATGAGCAGGTAGCTGAGGTTTGCAATCACTGCTGTATCAGATCTGCTTTCTCCTTTGCTGATCCATTATCTCTGTCTTTGGGAACAGGATCTGTTGGGAAGTTTTACTGGTGCTGCTGATTTCAGATCCTAGATATTAAGGAAGTGGGAGTGGCAGCAGGAAATGGGAGCCGGCAGCTGGGAAACAAGTTTGTAACTTGATGTCAGTGAACCCGTCTTCACTCCTGGAAGACAAAATTACTTGTAACTCATTGGAAGAGCAGGTGTCTCACCATTTTGTTCAAGTTTTTCCATTTGTGGGTGCCTGGTATACAGCTGTTAAGAGCTATAACATTTTCCACTTGGCAGTTACCCAGTAAGCATTTTATTTTTAAAGTATGACATGGGTGTTCAAAATTTTTTTAAGTGCCCTACTTAAAGATCCGACACATAAGCTATAAGTCTATAAAGTATTTAACTTAATCTTATAAGGTCTTAGATGCTGGCCCATTTTATCCCAATTTCTTTCCTTCCCTAATTTAGAAAACCTGGTTGGTGTTCAAGATAGTGCAATATCCATTTGATTATTTAATATTGTTTTAAAGTTTTACTTATTAATTTCAAAGGGAGTCTTACTTTGATTACTCTTGTGTATTTAAGCCAGTGAAGAAAAAGAAGATAAAACGAGAGGTTAAGATTCTGGAGAACCTTCGTGGTGGAACAAATATCATTAAGCTGATTGACACTGTAAAGGACCCCGTGGTAGGTGCCTAATGGTTGGGAGGAGTGTGTTTGTGTGTGTGTGTGTGTGTGTGTGTGTGTGAGAGAGAGAGAGACACACACACACAAACACACAGAACCTAATGTAATGAGAAATATATAGTGAGGATGACTGTGTTTGTCTTTACTACTGAATGGTTTAAAAAACCAGAAAAAATGATGGTGGCCCAGTGAGAAATAGCTACCACCACTTCTGTCGGAGCTAAAAATGTCTCATTATATGGACACATCCCTGTTCCAGGTTTATTACCTCATTATTTGAATTCAGCTCACAGATGTTTGCTAAGATTTCCCTGAAGGCCGTTCTCTTCTCCCAGTTTGTAAGCTTAATACTACAAATTAGCATCATTTTACCCCACACTGAAAACCTGGGTTTGCTAAGGCAAACACCAGTATCTCCATATGGACACCTGGCCTGGAAAGCTGAGCAGGCCCCAGGCCTACAGCTCTGCCAGGAAACATGTGCACTGGTCTCATGCTGGTGTTTAATTCAGCACCCACCATTAGGGTTCACATTATGTATGCAGAAATGTCTGACGTACTTTTTGTTAAAATGCGTAGTTTCTAGCCATTGTAGTGGTGCTGTTGAATATATTTTTCTCTTCCCACAAGTAACGTAACTTAAGTGTTTATGATTGAGGTTTTTTTTATACCACTTCCCGTCTCATTTCTGCTCTTCACCTGCTGTACCTTAAATATTTACCTGCCCTCCCATGGTAGCTTTTGCTTATTGAAGAAGTAGGTCTTCATTTTGATCTGCTTAAGATATCATCGTAATGTAGCTAACATGAATCAGTGCTTCCTGTGTGCCAGGCTCTATTCTGAGTGTTTAATTGTATTGTATCATTTAATCCTAGCAACAGTCCAGCAGGGCAGGTACTGTTATTGTCTGTGCTGTCACTATGGACAGATAAGAAAACGGAAGTCTGTAGAGATAATGTGCCCAAGATTACACAGATGTTTGAACTAAAGAATAAGGAAAAGTTTTTTAAAGTTGGTCCTTGAAAAGACTGAGAAGGATGGCTATGTTCTAGATTCCATCTACTTGGCATTAAAAAGGTATCCCAGTCTGATCGGATCGGTTGATTTTACAGTGACACAGAACTTCGCAATAGCTGTCTTACTGTTTTGGTAACTTATTACTTAGGGTGTGTGTGTGCCTTACATGCTGTGTAACAAGTGAATTGAAGAGGATGAAACCACTTCAGTTGTCCCCTGGCTTACAGCCTGTGGCGAGATCTGCGGTCCTGGTGAAAACATTTCACTCCTGGGCTGTGAGGGGTCCTTGCACCTGGACCACCGCTGTCCTGGCAGAGCCCTGTGCGCCTGCACTGTGGCCTGTTGCCTCGGTAACTGTCATCTGCTTCCTTCAGCAAAATGGCCCAGGCATGAAGATTTCCAAAATGACTTTTCTTTCTATAAGGCTTTTCATTTTTAAGCCTCAGCTTTTCCCCCAGTTTTGACAGCTTATGACTGCCAGTTAGCATTCTTTTACCTCACTTACCTGAACTTGTCATTTGAAAATCTGTATCTTACAACAAGGAAATATGAACTATTTTGTACTCATTGCCTAGAAAATTATATTTAAAAAATACTTGATGATAGTATGGCTTACTGATAATCATAGCTCTTCACCTTCTGGACCCTGAAAAGACCTGTGTTGTGGTTGGCAAACCGGGACACTGCAGAGTGTAAATCCTCACATACTGTGCCGGGCCCACTGGACAGGTTGGTCAGAGAATACATCTGTTTTAAAAAATAAATCAAAAAAAAAAAAAAATCAAAAAAAAAAAAAAATAAATCAACCCCTTTATTAACAATGTCAACCATTTGCAGAACTGGAGTGCATAATATAATGAACCTGCCAGCACACAGCTCTCAGTTTTGGCAGCTGGTCAGCTCATGGCCACCTTCAGTTCATCGCTGCCCCTCCTTCCCCCACTGTGTCCACCAGTCCCATTATTTTGAAGCAAATTCCAAGCATAAAGTTTCAAGAGGATACTTTCTTACTAGTCTCCCTGGTGGATGAATCTTTTTCATCTAAGTGGGATTTGAGGATGGGCCAGTGCAACAGAAGCAGATTATGTTTATTATTTGAATACTTAATAAGCATTTGTATTCTCTCTTGCAGTCAAAGACACCAGCTTTGGTATTCGAATATATCAATAATACAGATTTTAAGGTGCGTATATGCTTCTTTCTGATTGGGGGTTCCTGGGGGATGGGCGGTAGCAGTAAGGACGGTTGATCCTCTGGAACAAGTGGGGCAGAAAGGTCACAGATGAGAGTAGGAAGTAACCAATTGGATTCCTGGCAGCACGAGCACAGGATGCAGCAAGTGGGTAGGATTCTGGGCTGGGCGTAGTGACTCATCACCCTCTGCTTACTTGGGAATAGCTGCTGGGCTGAGTCTGAATGAAATGCCTCCTCTGTAGCACTGCTATTTTAGACGGCAGCTTTAGGTAGATGTGAGCTTCGATTTCCTGAGGAATCTTACACTGCTGGTAGGAAGCGATGAGTAGATACAGGGCTCGTGTGAAAAGAAACAATGCATTGGATTCAGACTCTCAGTGTGTGTTCGGGCACACGGTGTACTGAGCAAATGACAGAAAAGCCCTACCCTAGGTTACTTACATCTCATATTATAATGCATGTTAATTTAGACTTTGAAGTAATTCTTCTGAAAGCGTGATTTTAAGCTGTTTTTTTATGAGGTTGTTTTTCAAACACCACCACCTTAACTTGTGATAAGGTTTAGGGGCCAGGCGTATTGGACATAGTAGAGCATAATATAAAAACCAATGTGAGAAGGAAAATATTTTTAAAAATCAAAAGTGGCATTTAGAGACTGCTTAGGTGGTGACAACTCTGGCTTGTGATTTAGTTGCAGTGGAAGTTAGTTAGGGACAAGACCAAATCAGCAGCTGGAATGTGCTGGTATGGGGGGCGATGCTTCTGGGTGAAAATAAAAGAAGCTTATTCTTACATTTAAGTTTTCTTAGGTAACCACTTAAAACATCTACAAGGTTAATTAGTGAAAAATAAGCAAAAGAGGGTATTATGTACACAGCATTCCCCATATGTAACAAGTTTTCTTGTTAATCCAATAGGAAACTCAAAAGTTGGGGTATCAACATTTTTTTTTTTTTTAAAGATTTTATTTATTATTTCCAGAGAGGGGGAAGGGAGAAAGGCAGAGAGGGAGAGAGACATCAATGTATGGTTGCTTTTCACCTGCCTCCAGCTAAGGACCTCGCTGGAGACCTGGCTTGTAACCTGGTTATGTGCCCTGGCTGGGAATTGAACCAGAGACTTTTGGGTTTGCATCTGGCGCCTTACCCACTGTGCCACCAGCCAGGGCTCTAATACACACATTTCAAAGGCAGTCTTCATGGAACTTGATAGTGAAGTCCCTTGGTTTTAAATGGATAGGTTGATTTAACAACATGCAGAAGATTAGCATTTAATTCCCTGGAGATTTCTGACTTCTCACCAAGGGGCTGCTTTGATGGCAGCCGGTTTCTAGGAGCTTGCTTTAAAGGATCATGGGCATTTAATGCTTTTAGAACCTTGCATATCTGAAAACATCTTTAGTTTATCCTCCCAATTATATGTTTGCTATAGTATAGAATTCTAGGTTGTAATGAATAATTTCCTTGGACTTTTTGTTTTCCTTTTCTCTTTATTTTTTTATTATTATTATTATTTTTTTAAATATGGAACGCTTCAAGAATTTGCATGTCATCCTTGCGCAGGGGCCATGCTAATCTTCTCTGTATCGTTCCAATTTTAGTATATGTGTTGCGTTGCCAGAGCAAGCACTCCTTGGACTTTTGAAGAGATTGTTCTACTCTTACCACTGAAGCCATTCTGGTTTCATCTAATGTGATCTTTTGTTCTGTCTCTGAAAGCTTGGAGGCTCTTTCTTCTCTTCATTTTCATTTCCCGGCTCTGAAAGTTCCCAGGGACGGGCCTTCAGAGGGGGCGTGTTCATCTTTCGTCCTGGATGCTTACTGGGCCCTTTCAGTCTAGAAACTCATGTCCTTCCATTTTGGAAAAATATTTTTAATATTCTTTGATTTTCTTTTCTTTTTTTCTTCATTCTCACTTTCTCACACTCATTTGGATGTTAGACTTCCTGTCTCTGAACCTTTTAAAATAGTATCCTATTCTTTTACGTCTTATGCAATGTCTTCTATTTTCTCACTGCGTATGTGGGGTTGTTTTCTTATTGTTTTCTTCTTCATGCCTTTTCTCTGTTTTTCTTCCAAATTCCTTTTTTGGAGTGTGTTTGGTTTTGTTCTCTGTTTCATTTATCTGAAATGTTCCGGTTTTTGACTGGCCATATTTTAGAGTGGGGAAGCTACTGATGGTACCTGGTTGTCAGCCTCTGGTCCGAGGGTGTGAGCCCAGCTGCCGGCCCTTCCCGCCACCAGCTGGGGAGAGCGGCGGGGAGCATCATGTCGCTTACCCTTGATTCCCTCTTTCCCCTGTGTGTTCTGTCAGATTTTACCTGTTCATTTTTAGAGAGAGTTCAAGAGGGAGAGAAGCACCCATGGGCGGGAGAGACATTGATTGGTTGCCTCTTGAACATGCATCTGAACCCGCAACCTAAGCACGAGCCCCGACGGGGAGACCAGCCTGTGACCTTTCACTTTGTGGGAGGACACGCACGCAGCTGGGCCCACCACCTGGGTCAGGGCACAGGCGTCTTTTGTGTTTGTTCTTCTATTTCATTCTGTTGCTCCTTCTGTCTTTTATTAATTTGTGATTCTTGTGTTTTCACTTTTTTCCTTCTAACTTCTTGAGTTGACGTCACCTTATTTGTCTCCGTCTGTCTTGATTGGTAGTACGTCTGTAAATCTCACGTGCCACTTTAGCTACATTTCATGGCTGTGGAGCTCACTTCTGTGTTCAAAGTAGAAGTACGAACTCCAAACTTGTGGGTTTAGGTTTTTCTCCCTAAAACCTAAATTGGAATTGTACTTTGAAAATGTTGAGACCTACTGAAAATTGGAACGCGTCGTGTAGTCACCACCCTTACGTTATTCATCTGGATTTACCAGTTAATATTTTGCCACATTGGCAGTTATTTCTCCCATTCCCCCCACACTCCCCTGGTTATCGCCAGCGATCTTTCTGCTAAAGTCATCTTAAAAATTGCAGACATCACAATACTTCACTCCTAAGTATGCTAGCATTGGAACTAGGTAGGGTATTTTTTTACATAACCATAATACTAGTAGTACATTTAAGAATTTTAATAGTTACATGATAATGCCACTTAATAAACAGTAGACAGGCCATATTAAAAGTTTCCCAGTAATGACTGTCCTGGAAATGTCTTTTGTGGTTGTGAATATATGATCCAGGGTTCACTGGTGTATTTTTATATATTGTTTGAGATTTTTAAATTTATTTTTTTGAGAAAGGGAAAGGGAGGTAGACAGAGGAAGAGAAACATTGTGTGAGAGATTGGCTACCTGTCACACACCCTCAAACGGGGACCTGGCTCACAACCCAGGCATGTGCCCTGGCTGGCCTTACTAGTTTTTTCCCCATGATACTTCATTTTGTGGTAGAGGTACCATTTTGGTTGATTTCTCCTTAAAATGATCAGTTATAGCTTCATATACGTCCAAGTGATAATAAAAGATTCATGGCGATACTTAGAATGAAAGACAAAACTTCAAAACAAATCAGTAGGAAAGCCAGTCTCTAAAAGTTGAAGGGAATTGTTACGAAAAACGCCTAAACTTAAAATTGTCACAGGAAAGGTAAGGTACCTTTTTGAAGTAGAGAATCTGTCATTTCTGTTGAAACATGCTTCTCTGTGTTCTGTGCCTTTGGTAGAGTATAAATAAAAAGGAAGATGCATTTTAAGTATATGCCACTTGGACATTTTGAAGATTGATAAGACATTCCAAATGGGCTCTATCTTGAGAAGAAGGTATTGATTTCTGGAGCATTTCTTTCTTTTTCTATTTTTGAATTTTATTTTATTTTTTAGAGAGAAGGGAAGAGAGGGAGAAAGAAAGGGAGAGAACTATCAGTATTTGGTTGCAATTCATGTGCCCCCCAACTGGGGACCTGGCTCACAACCTAGGCATGTGCCCTGACTGGGAATTGAACCAGCGACACTTGGGTTCACAGCCAGGTGCTCAACGCACTGAGCCACACCAGCCAGGGCTAGAGCATTTCTAAATCACTCACATAGAGGGGGGCCCCAACTAATGGTTTGTTCTGCTTCCTTAATTTCTGAAAATGTTGACCTTGTTTTATCCCAGACCTTGGAGTTCGGGGTTAACAGTGCCAAAATCTGAGACTACCGCATTGAACATCTTTCCTTCTCACTTTCTACTCCATCCCTGCTTTTTCTTGTCCCTGCATGGGAACCACTGGAGTGTATGCATGTAGACTGAGCTGTGTATGTCTGAGATGCGCAAGCCCCAGGTCCAGGGTGAGAGTTGGCTGTGTTGGTGATTCCCATATCTGGCTGGAGACCTTCTGACAGTGTGAAGCCCTCCGAAGCGACAACTGTTGCGAGTGGGGCTTTGGAATTTGTAGCTGATGGCGGTGCCGCTGAACTGGAGTCTGAAGACCTGTCTGTCTGCAACAGCAGGAGTGAGGCCCACTGGTGGTCGTTCCTTTCTGGGTGTTGGTTTAGACTAAGGAAGCTCCGAACTGTTGATCGAACTACATTTTCTCCACTCTCCTCAGACTTTCTGAGACAATTGAAAGTGGTTCTGAAGTAGAACTCATTTCTAGGGAGATGCCAATGTGCTTGGCAGCTTTGGCGCCAAACTGGGATTGGTGCATAGTTTCCACCACAGCACCTTTGTGATCTTCCAGGAGGCCTGAGCTTGTTTTGCTTCTGATAAGACAATTACTTTATGAAAGTATAAGAAAAGCTAACTTCCTGCCAACATCTTGCATTTGGTTGGTTAGTGGTGTTCTCCACACGGCTGGCCAAGAATAGTGGAGAAAGTGTGGTTCTTACGGAGTTTTCCTTTCTCATTGGTCAGGGATTCTTAGTACTTGTAATTTTTGGAAGACAGTTTTTATTTTGTTCTGTTGACTAGAACATCATCAAAGACAGTAATTTCCAACTACCTCTGTGTGCAGGGAGAGGACCCCCAGAGTTAGTGTGGAATGTGCAGGTCCATAAGGCACAGGCTGTTCCGCTATTCAAGGACTTCCAACCTGGACCTGTTGTCCATTAGATCCTTGGCACAGTTGGGGGAGGGAAAGTTCAGAGATCTTGCAGCCCCAGATTGGTGACTGCTGCCAGCCACAGCCCGTTGCATGTGCGCTGCAGGGTGCAGGGGTGGGTGTGGGACTCCTGGGATGAGAGCGGCGTCTTGTTCACGATGGTGAGAAATCACCTCGAGAACTTTAGGTCACTGCCATTATGAGTGAGGACTGTCAGCTCTGGGGCCCGGCAGAGGACAACACACAGCATGGGCTTGGGAGCAGGAGCAGACCCCTGCCTGCTCTGTGGATTCTGCCTGGGGTGGGTTTGACTTTACAGGCAAGAGGGAGGGGTAGGTTTGGAGGAGATGGATACACTGGAGAGAGAATAATGGAGGTGGCAAACCCAGGTTTGTTTGATCAGAGTGGGGGACCCCTGGGGTCTACAGTGGAGGCAGCTCCAAAGCGGGAGGAAGCCAGCTGTGGACCCTGGCGAGTTCTGGATCTTAGCCCAGGTGGTCAGACGTTAGGTGCTGTCTGGGCTCCCCCTGCCCACAGCTCTGAGAAATGAAGCAGGTGTCTTAGACCATTTACGCAGATGCGTGGCATAGATGCCTCATGGTGTGAGAAGAAAGCCTCCCACAGATAAACACCCAGGCAGTAAAATAGCCCGTATCTGTTTTCCGGACATAGACACTCTAGCCCTGGGAGGCTTAGAGCGTGCTGTTTGCACTTGCATGGCCTGTTAGTAACTCAAGGTGAACTTGGCACAGTGTCTGGGAGTGATCGCCTAACTCCGAGGAGGAGCTGATTTGACACGCACAGATGGTATCTCTGGCCTGGTTCTGCACAGGAGGCTGGGGTGGTGCTGGGCTGCTCTGCAGAAGTGGTGGCGTGTCGGTGCCATTGTGCCTGTGTGCACTCCCGTCCCGGCCCAGGTCAGCTTCTAGCCGGGCAGCAGTGCCAAGGCCCAGCAGTAATGTGCCCTGGAACGGACGTTGTCACTCCTGCGGGGCCCTGAGCCAGCTGCCGCCGAGGTTGATGAGATTGGCGAGCCTTCCGAAGCCGGGGGAGGGGGGGAGATCACTCCAGTGCAAAACGGGGCGTTGGAGAGAAAGGAGGCCTGGTAGTCTGAGAAAATGTTAAATTTGATTGTTAGCAAATTAAAATCTTGTTTGAACAGGTGATGCATTTACATGGATCTACAATATGAAATGCAGTAAAATCTTTATTCCCCTGTATTCCCACTGGTCCCCCCCTTTTGCATACACACTGTTCTCAGCTCCTTGGAGAGATTATCTCTATGTTGCTTGAGTCTTCTCACAAATTGAAAACAAAATATATTTCATACAGGTGTGCTGTTTGGACTGATGGGGAAAGAGACTTGGAATTATCAAAAGTAATAGTAGTTTCTGACAAGGGTTTATGGGTTTTAATGGACCTGGGTTCATAACTACCTTTTAAAAGTTAAAAAAAAGAAATCTTCCAGTGGGTCTTTGGATTATCAATAATGAAACCTTTCATTTGTGTGTTGGTTTTTTAACATTTCACTCCACTATTCCTTTTTTCTTCTCCCTAAAACATCTGGCTTCTTTAGTTCTCCATAGCGCCTGTGAAGTGTTCTTTTTTCCCCAGCCTGGAATTGGTTTGGGAGGAGTGGAAAGGTATAGATGTTTTGTGTCTTGCCCTTTCTAAATGCTGTAGCAGTTCATTTTCCTCGGGGTTCTTTCTTGAGCAGACTGTCTTGCCAGTTGTACCACGTGGGCCAGTGCAGTTTGGCAGGTCCTCCGGTCCTTGCGGAGCGCTGGCCTCTGGAGTGGGCAGTGGTGCTGCAGTGGGGCGGGCTTGTCTGGGGACCATCTCCGCGGCACTGCAGTTGTGGGTGTTGAAATTGGGGAGCATTAAACACATTTTTAGAGAACCCAGGTTGGAATTACTGTTTTTCTTCCCTGGAACTCCTTGTGCGTCATGGTCAGAAACTATCAGATTTTAAAACTGAAAGAATTCTCCAAGGAATTTAAAACTTTTTCTTCTTTTTTTTTTTTTCTTTTTTTCCTTTTGAAGACTGAAGTAGTAGACCCTCATTTTAGTCTTTGTCCTCATTTGTTGCAGGTCAGGTAGTAAAACTTCCTGGGGTTCATTAGCAACTCAAGTGCTAAGTTTACAGAGAAGAATGATCAACATGTAGGATGACAAGATGCAATGACACTAAATTAAATTTCTGTTTTCTAAAATCTGTTTCAGCAACTTTACCAGATCCTGACAGACTTTGATATCCGGTTTTATATGTATGAACTACTTAAAGTAAGTGGCATTCCTAAACAGCGAATTTCTTTCAGGCTTACTCATTAAAGGAGAAGTTTTTGACAGAACAGAGAACTAGAGCACGATATTTCTTAATACCCAGAGTATTTAGCAAGGTTTCCCCCCCCCTTTTCTTGAGGCCTCCATCATGGGATCTTTGCGGAGAAATTTCCCAGTGGCCCTGAGAAAGGTTAAAGGGGACCAGGCACCTTATACCAGGCATTACAGCCTCCCGCTTCAGAGCCCTGGTTGCCCCTTGGATTTTTCCTTTAGCTGCTTAATACTTACTTTACTGCGTAACAAATCACCCAAACTTAATCCCTTCTTAAAAATAATTCTGTTGGTTAGCTGGGTGAGTGTTCTGGTCTGCGATACCTTACATGGGCCAGTTGGTTAAGATGGTCCAGGGTGGCCCACGAATCTGGGATGATCACAGCCGAAACAGCTAAGGCCTTGACCTCCAGGAGGTTAGTCTGGGCTGCTTCCTGTGCAGGTCTTGGGGCTCCTGGTAGCAAGAGAGGGCTGACCTCCACGTGTAAGCACCTTTCAAGCCCTTGCAGTGTCATGTTTGCTAAATGTTGGGCTGAGCATTGTGGAGGGACATGCAGGCGGGGATGGCAGGTACTCATGGCCATCTTTTTCTTGCCATCTCTTGTAATCCTCTTCTTAAATGACATAGCCTGACCTCTAGCCTGTCGCGCTAGCCCTGGCTTGTTAACCTTGAGGTGCAGGGAGAGGGGATGGCGGACCTTCTAGGAGATTTACTAAGCCCAAGGCTGAAATTTTCAAGTGTTACTGATTGGTGGAGAAGTTATCTTTTAGTTTGTCTAGATAAACGCTTCTGTAAAGAATTCTAAAAAGATTAGTCAAATGAAATAGACCAAAGGTTCCTACATTTTTTAGTGTCATGGATTACTTAAGAGAGTAATGAAAGCAATGAACTCACCCCAAAAATGCATACGTAAATATACAATATTACTTCAAATTTTAGAGGAATAGGGGATCTCAAATTAAGAACCTCTGAAAGGATATAGATGTGATTCAGGTGTTGGCATTATTGGAGAAAATTGCCAAGATTGGAGTGTTGACTGGGTTGTGAATAGCTGCTGGAACAAAAAAGCAGGTTGAATTAAGGCTGAGCTCTAGGGATTGGGATTTTGAAGAACTAGCTCGGAGGGGAATGTGTTTCTTTGCGAGCACTTGTCCTTAAAGCCGAGGTGGTATGGGGTTAAGTGTTTACCCTCGTGTCTAATGGGTCTTTTGTCAGTAAGATCAGAAAGATGCAGAAGGTAGAGCTTGATTTATCTAACTTCATGTCCTCTCTAGACTGGGATTAAAGACCTTGGTTGGGAGAGGTTTGAGTACCAGGGTCCTGTGAACTGTCAGGCCCACCTAGTACCTGCAGGTGCTTTTCAGAGACACACACACACATGCACACACCCCTGAGAGCTATAATCCCAGTCCCACAAATGCAGGTTTTTTTCAAGTAAGCTGTTAAGATTTTGTGGCAGGCTAGCATACCAAAGGTCACGTTGGAGCCTAGCACAGTTGTCCTGAGACCAGGTAAAGACATCCCAATGATGCAGTCGTCCCAGGCTGGTCATGAAGGTGGCACTTGGTGTCTGGTGTCCCCTCTGTTTTGCAGAAGTAGTAGCGAGGTGGTAAGGGCATACTTGCTGCCAATGAAGCACAGAAACCCAGGTGGGACTAGGAAAAAAGTCTTTTGTGCTTCATGATCAGAAACTATCAGATTTTAAAATGGAAAGATTTCCCCAAGGACTTTAAAAGCATACTCGTAGCTCCACAGGGCACCTGACAAAGTTGGCGAAAGAACTAATTCCTTTTTTGAACTTATTCAGCCTTTGCTTTCATCAGGTGTTTTTCACATCCTAGGTATTGTAGCCCAAATTCATTTGGGCAAAGACCGGGCAAAGGAACATGATGAACACTTGCTCCATTTTCTTTTTGTGTGGGGAAAGCAGGGGTGGAGAAGAGGAGCTAGTTCACTTCACTGAACACATAGAGACCGAGGTGGAAGCCGCGCGGTGATGCTCAGGGCCTCGCCAACCTGCGCAGAGTCCGGTCTGATCCTGGTCCAGGGGGCCTGTCCTCAGCTTTCACGAGGCGCTGTCGCAAAGCCTCCGTGAGTCTTGCTGCAACTTTGTTGTAAAACAGAACAAAATCAGTTTGAAGTAGCACCTACGTAAATGACGTGAACAAATCTTAAGTTGTACAGTTTTTTGGAGTTTACGTTAGTGAAACGTTCACCTAAAGCTAAACTGAACTGTGCTGTCCAGTATAGCAGCAGGTAGTAAACTTAAAAGTTCAGTCCTTAGCTACATTATTCACATTGCAAGTCCCCAGTGGCCTCATGGGGTGGACAGTGCGGATATAGAGGATTGGTGTCATTGCAGGCAGTTCTGTGGGGCAAGGCTGGTGGAGAATATTGTGACTATCCCGAAATGCACCCTTGTGCCCCTGCTGTTCAGTACCCCTCCCCTGAAGATGATAGTCTCACTTCTGCCATCATAGTTTTGCTCTGCCCGTTCTTTTTTTTTAAAAAAAGATTGTATTTCTTTTTAGGGAGATAAGGGAGGGAGAAAGAGAAGGAGAGAAACGTCGATAGGTTGCTTCTTAAACCCCCCATCAGGGGACCTGGTCCATAACCCAGGCATATGTGCCCAGACCAGAAATTGAACCAGCAACCTTTCATTTTGCAGGGTGACATTCAATACACCAGTTGGGGCAGTTTGCCAACTGGTGTATTAAGATTTTATTTATTATTTCCAGAGAGAGAGGGGAAGGGAGAGAGGCAGGGAGGGAGAGAAACATCAATGTATGGTTACCTTTCACCTGCCTCCAGCCATGGACCTGGCTTGCAACCTGGTTATGTGCCCTGGCTGGGGATTCGAACCAGCGACCTTTGGGTTCACAGGCCGGCACCTTATCCACTGTGCTGCCAGCCAGGGCTAGTTTGCCAGTACTTGACCGTCATATAAAAAGCAGCAGACACTGTATACTCTTGTGTCTAGGGAAAGCAAAATTTGCTTATTCCTGGAAGGCTGATGCTGGGAATAATTCTGGCCTGTGTCTTCCCTCCCCGTAAAGATGTCTAATGCAGTGCCCTTGCTAGTCTAGTCCAGTGGTTCTCAGGTCAGCTTTGGTCCCCAAAGGACATTGGGCACTTGGGAACTATTTTTGGTTGTTGCAGCTGTAGGGATGCTAATGTAATCTGGTAAGTAGTGGCCAGGGATTTTGCTGAATATCCTACAGCGTGCAGGACGGCTCCCCACAATGAAAAATTAGCTGATCCAAAATGTCAGTAGTACCAAGGTTGAGAAACCCTAATCTTGTCCCATGGAAAACTCCATGAAGTGCACTTGGTGTCAAGCACATAGTAGGTACCATAATGGGTTGCTACTACCATAACGGCTCAAGGAGTATGTTACGGGACTCATGTAAGCTCCCAATGCTTTTTAAGACAAGCCAGTGGGCCTAACATTGGAATTTATGAAAAGAGTTAAATTGTATAAGAAAAGGGGGATTTAGGAGCAAAGTTCTAGATTATTTAAAAAATAACCCCAAAAAAAACGGGTGAAAGATTTGAATCAACATTTGTCCAAAGAAGGTATAGGGTGACAAATACGCATAAGAAAAGATGTTCAACTTGGTCACTCGTTAGGGAAATACAAATCAAACCCGTCATGAGCTAGCACTTCATACCCACTAGAATAGCTATAATGAAAAAGGTGAACAATGAAGAGTATTGGTGAGGATGTAGAGAAGCCGGAACTCTAATACATTGCTAATGGGAATGTAAAGTAGTGCAGCTACTTTGGAAAACAAGTAGGTTTTTAAAAGCATAATGTTAACTTACGTATTGTCCAGCACCTCCACCTTTAGGAATCTACCGAAGAGAAATGAAAGCATACGTCAACTCAGAGATTTTATACCTGAGTATAAGTAGCTTGTTCATAATAGCCAGAAAGGGGAAATAGTCAAAATGTCCACCAACCAGTCCATTGGTACAGCGGAATACTACTCAACAAGAAAAAGGCAGCATGGATGAATCTCAGAAACAGGCTGAGTGAAGGAAGACAGAGACTGTCTTTGCCTGGAAAAGGCAAATCCAGAACAGTAGATAGCAAACCAGGGGTGGTGACGGGGGGACGGCAGATGGGCATGGGGCGCACGTGCAGGCAGGCTTAGAGGAGCTTCTTGGGATGATGGGAAAATTAAAACCTGGACTGTGGTGATGGTTGGGCACCACTATGAAGTTAGTAAATAATCATAGACTTATACACCTAAAAATCTTACCCGCATATCAAGTATCTTACTGGAAGCAATTTTCTCCCTCCGAGTAATAATATAATCATAATTCTTAATATGAGGCTTGAACCCGCAGTTTTGGGGTATCCGGACGACACTCTACCAACTGAGCCACCAGGCCAGGGCACCTCAGGGACTGTTTTAAAGCAAAAGACTATTAGAACATGTGTTAATCTAGAAAACTCACATGGTACGTTTCTCTAAGAAACAGGCCATGTTGAAAAATGCATTTGGACATCATCCTTCATGTGCACACAGACTCATGCATGCCACTTGAACCACTGTGAGCGGTGACTCCAGTGAGCTTCCCAGGTCTAGTTTTCAACATGTCAAATTAGACCAGTAGAGGAGTGTTTCTAGATCCAGGTGGCTGATAGGAGAGGAATGCCGAAAGAGTGTATCACTGCCCCCTTCTTTAGAAATCTCCACCGTAGCCTTGACCTCCCCCCGTGGTCCCCCTTCTGTCCGCCGCCAGCATGGTGTGCAGAGCGCAAGGGTGCCTTCTGCAGCATGTTTTTTCTCTTTCATTACATTAAGCCGCCCGTTGGGTTACTATTCAAGTCAAGCTGTCATAAACAAGACTATGATTGCACTGGGGGCGGGTGGTAGAGGGTTTGCTTACTTTTCTCTGTGCTTTCTTATCCAATAGGCCCTGGATTACTGCCACAGCAAGGGAATCATGCACAGGGATGTGAAACCTCACAATGTCATGATAGATCACCAACAGAAAAAGGTACCATTGCAGCCAGGCGGCGCCACAGCCTTGCACACTGGCCAGGACCTAGGTGGCTTCTGCACATCCATGCTGCTTCCTGTGGCAGACTGGCGACCCTGTTTCTCTGGCCTCAGTGGCAGCGGCTACTTTGTGTAGGCTTGAGCGCGCCAGGAAAGCACTCAGCTGAGCCTGGCTGCAGTCACTTGCTGATCGTAGTCTTGATTTTCTGGATGGCCTCCAGAAAGAAACTATGGCTGATAGTTTCTGCTGCTTAATGACCCTTTGGCCAACCTGCCTGACCTTAAAAAATTAGGCTTGGGTCCCTCCTGTTTTCAGTATCCAGTTCTGGTCATCCCGATGGGTGCGGAAATGACCAAACTGGCAGCAGATGAGCGAGAAGCTAGAGCACCACGTCCATCCCGGAGTGGGGCACTTCCCTCTCTCTCCGCTGTCACCGCAGCTCATAGTGAAGCTGTAAACAAAGGGGGCTGTGTTACACGTGTGAGTGGCATGGAGTCAGAAAGAAGCTTCAGCTCTATAGATCTCAGGAGAACAAGCTAGGATACTTTGAATGTTAAGAAAAAAAGCAACTAAGGTTCTGAGTGCTTTGCTCTACAGTAGAAATGACCTCTTACACGGTTGCAGAAAGTATAACGTTTTTAGCCAGTGTACTTGCTAACATTTTTTGTGTGGCTAAAACTTACCATCTGACGTGGTGTGGCCTTGTTTTAAGGCACAGGCATGTAGAAACATTTCTTCCACATGTTTTATTTCTGTGGCATTTGTAGCTGCGCCTGATAGACTGGGGTCTTGCAGAGTTCTACCATCCTGCTCAGGAGTACAACGTCCGAGTGGCCTCCAGGTACTTCAAGGGACCGGAGCTCCTCGTAGACTACCAGGTACAGTTGTTAGCGGGTGCCTCGGCAATCCTTCTGTGTTCCTTGGGGCTTCTCCTGGGCCTTCCTGGATTTTACTTGATCACTTTGGATGCATTCAAAGTTTAGTCTTTATTCCACCTCAGAATGGTCATCTTAGATTTTCCTCAGCTACCCCCCAACCCCCAGGGAAAGGAAATAATACCCCTGACTGACAGGTTGTCCTTACTTCCTCAGATGTATGACTACAGCTTGGACATGTGGAGTCTGGGCTGCATGTTAGCGAGCATGATCTTTCGAAAGGAGCCCTTCTTCCACGGTCAGGACAACTATGACCAGGTGAGCGAACACCATCTGCTCATGCCGGTTCTGGGCAGATGCCAAGGAAGTTGCATCCCTTTGAAGGATGCCAACCTTGAGGCACTCAGTATCACTCAGTATCTGCTTGTAAGTTTTTCTTCAGGGGCAAGAATTTCACAAACTTGTGCCTGCTGTTACAGGCCCCCAAAGATTAGAAGCTGTCTTAAGCGCAGCTTCTAAGTGAGCCTGTGAAGCCAGGCCCCTCCTTGCCTGATAAAACTAGATTCTAGTCATTACACTGGGATGTCCTCATAATCAGTAGCTTCTGGGAGATTATTGTCCTAAATTGCGTTGTCGTTTTAAAGGAAGGCCAGTTGGAAATCTGCATTCGTGTGAACTTCGTGTTTTGGGCCTGCTGCCCATCTCCTTGGGCCTGCCTCTGGCTGGTCCCCGGAGGTTCAGGAATGTGGAAGTCCTTGACTTCTCCCCACAGCCTCTTCTTGGGCCTGCAGTGAGTTCCGTGCTCAGTGGTTTGGTCAGTTTATTTTGTGTTTCAGCTTGTTCGCATTGCCAAGGTTCTGGGCACAGATGAGCTGTATGGGTATCTGAAGAAGTATCACATAGACCTAGACCCGCACTTCAACGATATCCTGGGACAGTAAGTAAGGGGGGTAACTTACCCCATTGCACAGGTGGGCAGGTTGGCCAAAGTCACCTTCTAAAGCTCTTCTCCTTTCTAAGCAGGTCAAAATTGAAATAGCCTCCTACTTCCCTTGTATATTTCTTAACTTATTTTGAGACATTTGGGCATTATTTACATTTGTGTTCTAATAATTTTACTTCTAAGAGATAAAACAAGACCAAATTACAATGTAGAAAAAGCCTACTGTTAGAGCATGTGCTTATTTTAATGAAAACCCTTAGAAAATAGATTATTTGAATAATCAGACAATTTCTTCTTGTTCTGTGTAATGGATTTTCTATAGGTAGCAACTGTTTTTTTTTTTTTAAGATTTTATGTATTATTTTTAGAGAGAGGGGAAGGGAGAGAGACATCAGTGTATGGTTGCCTTTCACCTGCCTCCAGCCACAGACCTGGCTGTAGACCTGGCTTGCAACCTGATTAGGTGCCCTGGCTGGGAATCGAACCAGCGGCCTTTGGGTTCACCGGCCAGCATCTTATCCTCAGTGCCACCAGCCAGGGAATAAGATTCTTGTTGAATTTTGTCTGAGTACTAATGCTTCCCTTTTCTTTTCAGACACTCACGGAAACGCTGGGAAAATTTTATCCATAGTGAGAACAGACACCTTGTCAGCCCCGAGGCCCTAGATCTTCTTGACAAACTTCTGCGATATGACCATCAACAGAGACTGACTGCCAAAGAGGCCATGGAGCATCCATACTTCTGTGAGTCCCCAGGGTGCTTCTCCGGGCCTCATGTACTGAAGGCAAAACTCTCTTACCCTTTGAAGCCCGTCAGGAGAATTTGAAGTATTGGGATTAACTGCTGTTGGAATTTGGCCTCATTAGTTCAAGCCTATTGACGAGATCTGCTTCTTGATCCCCAAAGGCATTTGTTGTTCACCACTGCAGCTCTCTTGAGTGTGACCGTTCCTGTTGGTCTCAAGTCCATAGATGACAAGTATCTAAAGTTGGTTTTCAAATACAAGGTCTGTCCCGAAGGTATTGAGCCAATGTCAATATAATTAAGACAGTTTATATGGCTAGTACTTTCTGGACAGACTTCATATATGTATTTACGTGGAAATATAATCAAAGATTTCTGGCCCCCTGTACAGAGCGAGTAATTAATTGAAAATAATGTAACCAATAGTATAATTTTAAAGATGGAAACAGGTTAAATAAAAGGAATTAGGGAAAGGAAAGCAGGCGTGGAAAGACCTCACTAAAAATCTAAAATTCTGTCTGAATTAGTGGCCTCTTAGGTCTCACTTCAAAGGATGTGAATAAACTCTGTTTTCATGGTAAACTCACAGCTTAACTGTTGCAGGTACACATGGATTTCCCTGCTGGTAAAGCATATCTCACAGTTTCATTGTTAAGTCAGTGTGATGGTTTAGTCCAGTCAGCGGCAGCGGAGAATAGGTTCACCATCTGAGTTGAGGTGGAAGGGTTCAGCCTGTCTGTTGCTTGACTTACATACTGTCTTTCCTTCTCCGCTTCCCTGTCAGAGGTTAGCTGCAAGCTGCCTGAAGATGCTGCTGCTCTTGGGCCGTGAACCTGCTGGCCTGTAAGCGTTAGTAGCCAGGAGACTCAACAGGTCTCAGCCTCTGTATCCCAGATGTGAGACGGTGCAACTCATAGCTCCTCCTTCCAGTTTCTGGCACCGGAAGCTCTGCCACCCTTTGGGTTAGATGGAATGAAGGGGACTGATGCTATTCATGACCTGTGGCTTTTCTGAATGTAGTCATACTTCTGTTTCAGAAAACTTTCCTAAACTACTATTGCTTAAAATGGCTAGGCCTTATAATGGCTCTTTTTGTGTTCCCTTTTCTTGGAAGTGCTTATTGTTGCACATGCTCTGAAGAAAGTAGGAGTTGGGTATGATGTTGGTACTCAAGGAAAATAACACATAAGAAAGTTAGTAGAAATTCTGAATGGTGGGAAGTGAGGTTTCCGTGCCTCTTTTCCACGTGTCTCCATAGTGGAACTTGTACTCTGAGGAAGCCAGAGAGCAATTCCCACGATCATTTTTCAATGTCTGGTTTTTCTGTCATCATAACACTGTCATTTCGGTTGTCCTCCTGGTCCTGACTTTCGGGGCAGCGCGTCTCTCTCACTGCAGAAGGACTGGCTTCGCCGGGGTGTTCTCACCCATGCTGACCAGCCTGGTGGTGCTGATGTCGCCTCCTTGTCTTGCAGACCCCGTGGTGAAGGAGCAGTCCCAGCCCTGCGCAGAGAATGCTGTACTTTCCAGCGGTCTCACGGCGGCCCGATGAAGACTGGAAAGCAACGGGTAATGCAGCATTGATGCTTGCCAATAAAACCAACCAACCAGACACAAATCTTGAAGGAAAACTGCAGTGCGATAAAAAGAAATTTTAGTCACTCCTTCTAAACACAAGAAGAGTAAAGGCCTAAAAGTCTGTCTAAAAAGAAAGAAACTCCCCAGCACTAGTCTCCAGGGGGCTGCCGCTGCCGTAGCAAGCGGGACGATGCACACAGTTCAGGGTCTGAGGGACCTCCCTTTGGAATGCACGGAAGACGAGACGCAGAGTTGTTGTTCAGTTCCCGTTACTTAACAGGAGACCACTGTTGAATTAACCTGTTCGGTCAACAAGCTCTGACTGCCTGACTTCCTGTCTATTCCACTGTGGTCTGGGTTTCCTCGGGTGAGATTCAGGCTCGAGTTTAGCACCACGTCAGCAGTCTGTCTGCACTGATACACCAGCCTCACTTACGAAGAGGAGACACGAAAACAGTGACAGTATTTTTTTTAAGCTCTTTTACAAATTCACGTTTCATGTATTTTTTTATGACATGAGCTCTCTAGGAAATGTACCTCATCCCTGCAGTTTGCTTCTAAATGTGTTCATTTGGGGGCAAGCTGTAGGCACTTTCATGAGTCACTTTTGGTGTCAGCAGACGTCACTTTAAATGCCCTGATGTCATGAACAGGTCCATCTGTCTCAGCAAAATGTAGATGCTAAGTGCATAGCTGGGGGCTCACTGTAACCTTTGTTACTTTGCCTGACCATAAAATATGGTTGCTATTTTTGGTGTAGCTTTTTTTTTTTTTTTTTTTTTTTCTTTTTTGCAGCCTTGTGAGGAAACCTCACCATGTCCCAGCACATCCCTGTGTGCGCCCCTATCCTAATGCATCTCTCTGAAACAAAGACTTTTTGTTCACATCCATAATTAAAGCTGGAAGGTCAGCCTTTACAGGTCGGGGAGGGAGGGGGAGAAAAAGGTTCTATGAGAATTTATTCAGGAATGGCCTAGTGGCTGAAAAATGTATACTTCCCTATCCCTGTCCCCTTTTTTGCCTTTTTTTTTTTAAATCCCATGAGAAAGAGTTTCCTGCTGTAATCAGGGTAACCTCCATTTTTAAGCTCTGGTGGATAAAACGTGAATGTGATGGCAGAGATCAGGCTGTCTTACGTGCAGGGCCCTGACCTCGCCTCGTGCGGTAGGTGTGGGAAAGGAAGAGAGGCTGTGAGCTATGGAGCAGGTATTGAAGTGTGAGTGAGATCTATTGTGCTAGCCTTCATGGTAGCAAAGGAAGCTAGATTTTGTTTTATAAGAGTCAAAAATAGGGCTGATTTCATTTGGGGGACTTGTCACCAAGATGGTGGGCAAGCAGCCCCCACCCCCAGCTGCAGAGCCACACCAGAGCTGTGGGGACCTCCACACCTCAGCTAGAGGTGTCTGCCACCACGTCACACTTAGGGTTTCTTTATTAACTGTTTAATAATGCCATACGTTTTTATAAGGTTAGATTGTTTATTTGAAGGCATTTGTTTACATTCCATATTCCAATAAAATCATATTCATATTGGTAGCAGGTCCTATCTCTAAATGTAGATTCTATTTTTGTCGTTTGGTTGGTGGGAACTTAAAATACAAGTAAAACTCTTACGATAGAGTTGAGCTTACAGATTAAAAAGTAAAAGTAAGATCCCGAAGCCAGGAAATACATTCATTTAAGGTTCTCTTACCAGTGCTGCCCGCCTGCCTTGCACACTCTGTATATTAATGTATACATTTGTTCCACCTGAAAATTAAAGACAAGACACAAGCTCTTGGCTGAACCTGTATTGCTGCGTCAGGCAGTAAAACTCGGTGGTGTGGATTATCAGGAGCCCTCCAGCGTGCCCTTGGGGGCCACTCCGAACTGTTGGTTTTTGTCAGGGAGATATGCCACTGGGTGTCTTTCCCGCTCCCCACCTCTCGTCTCCTCTGTCTCCGTGCCCTCCTCCCACACCTGTAAGTTGCTATCTGCACCGGGCCACAGGGAGCCTGTAGGAGGGTCTCGGTGAGGTAGGAACCCCTTTTGTTTCCCTTGGGTCCCCAGAGGCAATACAAGCACGTGGAGCAGAGGCAGGTGGTGCACTTGGGCCTCTCCCCCCTTCGGTCATGATTCAGTAGGTGTTGACAGCTGTTTGCCTGCCCCCGGGTTCTGGGATTGCAGCTTTGACGCAGAAGTAGTGCCTGCTTTTATGCAGTTTACTTTTCTGCCATCTGTCCTTTTACCTCTCTCCATGCCTTCGATGTGCAGCAACACTTGAGTTTAAAATACCCTCCTTTCTGAGGATGGCTGGCTGGCTGTGACTGTAGGTTCTTTTCCCCCGAACTGAAGTGAGTTCAGTCCAGATCTTCTCTCTTACCTCTCCAAAACCATCTTAGGTCCAGATGGACCGAGCTCCCTTAGATTTTGGAGCATTTTTCTGGTATTGGAGATGGTCTCAGAGATTCCAGAAGTGAGAGATGATGAGTGTGTGTGTGTGTGTATCTGTCTGTCTAATAGACTAGGCTGTGGTAGATTACCCTCCAGTGTTATTTTTCAATCAGCATCTTCTTCAGCTCATCTCAGTAATTTCACCTTGTATTTTGTTTGCTTCGTTACCTTCCAACAGGTTAAAAGTGCCTCTGATAAGGACTTATATTTCCTAAAGAAAAGCAAAAATCAAATGTGGGGAACAGGGTAGTGTTACACGACCATCTCAGGAACTGCCTGTGTTTAGGAACACAGACCTGGTTGGTGGGAGCAGAAGGCTCCTCTGCCAGGTCCCGACAGGTGTCATTGTCTGCTGCCCACCCGGAGCATCACCGCAGGGGCGTGCTTTGGCTGAGAAGTCCTGCGGTGACCACACACTGCTGTTACTTTCATCTGTGATGTATTTGCATTTACTCTGCCTGGGATCCTGTCAGCGGGCCTGCTCCTGGCCCTGTGGTGGGAGACTGGTAGGGGAAGCCATCAAATGTAGAACGCAGACCAAGCACTCCTGGGCCGACACCAGTTCTGCGGGTCCTCCGCTGGGTCTTCACAGACCTCCTAGCACGTGGGTACTCATGGCTCTCAGCAGGCGTGTGCCCTGACGGGCAGGGACGTGCAGGCTGGCTACCAGAGGAGACAGCGGAACTTGTAGCTCTTGAGGGCTGGGACAGAGGCCAGGGTAGAGGGCTTTTAAAAGAAAAAAGAGAGCCAATAAGAGTTGAACTGAAGACTATACTTTCAGGGATCATTTCTATAGTTCATTACTAGAGAAGTTTCTCTGAACGTGTAGAGCACCAAAAAAAAAAAAAAATTGACCTGTACATCTTGATTGATGAGGGACCATGACTTCCTGAGGAGAGACTTCCTAGAGGGCACAAAGGTCATGTTCTGAGTGTGCCCTGAGAGCGACACTACTCCCTAGATTGGCTCCTGTAGAAAGGTGCTCTCAGGGCAGACGCCGAACCCCAGCGAGGGCCGGCCCTGGGGCTCAGTCTGGGCCTGCACAGTGAAGTGACTTGGGTCCTCCTCCTGAGTGCTGCATTGCTGAGGATGGAAGGACAATTTGGGGACACAAGCAACAACTGGAAGAACTTTTGTATATGCACTGCAATCTAACAGCACTGTAGTTCCTTTTAATGCTGGTTCAAATGAAATGATTTGTCTAGAAACCTGTGTTACTGTATGAGCACCCATGGGGAAAAGCAGACTTCCCTCCTACAAATGAATTGGAGTGGGTAATCGATCAAAGTCAAGGTCATTGGAATGTAAATCCTTTCAAGAGCAAAAGCAGGGTCCACATGAACACATAAGGAGCCGAAGTTTGTCCATGAGCTTAAATCTAAGACTGAATGTCCTGCCTTTAGAAACCCCAGGGTGGGGACGGGGGGAGGGGAGGAGGTGGGAAACTGCTAAGAAAACCAGTGAAAAGGGTGCTTTTGAGCTGAGTGGGTGTGTTGATGGCAGTGACCCCATGCAGGTGCTGTAGAGGCTCAAGAATGCCACAAATGTGATAACTTAATCCTGAACTACATGTATTGAGGATTTCTCTTTTTTTAAAACTTCATTGAATCAATAAATTAACAGTTGTTCACTTGCTGGCTTTTCTTGCTGTAAATGGTAACTAAGAGGTGGGACAGAAATCCAAGTCTTCCAGAAACGTGCAATCAACTTGTCTTCAGAAAAGCAACATTGCCTGGTTGGTGGTCCTTTACAAATGACTCCTTCAGACTCAAGTGGCCACCCCTGAACCACTGGATGACTGACCTATGGGTACTGGGCTGCTGTCCCTCAAGGAAAGAAAAACTCCATGTTAAATCCTGTTTGCATAAATAAAAATGTTGGTCATCACCAGCCTTCCCAAGAGGGCGACAAGCCACTGCCATGAGGGCCTCACGCTTGTGTTTCCTGTGTCTTGGGGGAGAGGAGGGATAAACGGAATTCATCGCCTTGGTGGGAAGACGTAGCAGGAGGTGGGGCTGGAGTGTCCTTGCTGCGTTGCCCCCCTGAGACACCTGCTGCTGGGGATCAACCTGTTCCCTTGCACCACTAGCCCGTGGCTGCGCTCTGCATTTATGGAAGTCGCCCCCAGCCCGTTCTTTGCAGTGCTGGTGCGCTGCTGTTGGGCAGATGGTGTCGTGAATGTTCTTTTCCCCAACGGAGCCCTCTGGAGTTGGATGCTTGGAAATCAGTTTCTGAAGGGCTTAAAGGCAAACAGTAATTTCTTGATGCACCATGCGGTCTTTTAAGTCCAAGCAGGAGAACCCTTCCTTGACTCCAAGAAACTTGCATGGAGTGACGTTTCTGTGACAGCTCCCAGGTGCGCCGTCCATCCTTTCCCTCCGCCCCGTACTACTGTCCTGAGACGTTGTGGCTAGAAGTCTGCCTCTGGCACCAAGGCTCCCACTCCACTGTGCCTGATGGGGAGGGAGGAAGTTTTCAGGCCACACCAGACGGCCACTTCCAGAGGAGAGTTAGAAAGTGGTGGGCAAAAGGCGGCTTGCAGTGGTGAGCACAGTGCCATTGTGATGTTCCACGGAGGTAATAAAGCTATTGTTAAGAATCATCATCTGCATCTCTTTCCAGATGAACAACTGTAAACCTCCTTTTGCCCATTCCTGTAAATGAGCTAGTTTCCTTTTTGCTTTCTGTTAGTGGACTTGGCCCTTTTCTTGTGTACAGGACTGACATCTAATCTTTAGTCCCAAGCTGTCCTTAGTAAATGGGATCCGGTCTGGTGGTGCACCGAGGATCCTGAAACTTGGTTTGCACAGAATGGTCAGCGTCCTGGACCCAAGAGAAGGGGAAGAGACTTGGTCACCCAGGTGGTGTCCAGAACTTTCCCCTTGCTTTTGGACAAAAGATGTACGAAGACTGCCTGTTAGTGGTGATCAGAAGAGGAAGTTTGGAAAGTCACGGTCCTTACTAGGTTTTCCACAAAGGGGCACGGGAAAGCCACACCTGTACGGTGTTCCTGGCCCTTTTCAGGAGAAGGAAGCCACGTAGGTGGAGGCCTGACCTTGCTCCCGGTCACATCGATTAACGCCGTCTTTCCCCTCCTCCCATCTCTTTCCCCAGGTCTGTTGCGGTTCCTCTCACTTTTCCATAAGCAGAACAAGAACCAAATCAAACGTCTTAACGTGTGTAGAGAGATCACGTTCCGTGAGCAGACACAAAACGGTGGCACGAACTAGACCAACTGAGGGCAGCCCACCACTGTGCACCAAACCTCACTTCCGAATGTAAAAGGTTCTCACACCTTTGGCTTCCTGTTGACTTCCTCCTGACTCAGAAAGCATGGGAAATGTGAAGGGTATGCAAAATGGTTGTCAGTTCCTGTTGCTTCCCCACGCCCCGTGACACGTCCCGTGGCTGCCTGCTTTCCAGCAGACCACAGACTCCACAGCGGGGAACGGGCGCGTATACGGCATGATGGGCAGTTACATATTATAATTTTAAAAGTATATATTATTGAATAAAAGGTTTTAAAAGAAATGTATGGAGAGTTTTCAGTATGGAAGGGGCAATTAGTCGAAACCCATGGCCACAGATGACTGAGTGAAATAGAAGAGTGCTTGCGGCAAGTTCTAGCCAGAGGAGGGTGTGTTCTAAGGATCCTCTTTACAGAGATGAGTTGAGGTGGGATGGTGAGTTTATCCTGGGAAAGAGGCAGTTGATCCAAGGACATACGGTGAGCCAGGAAAGCCAGGCGTTACCTTGGACACACTTGTCCTCCCTTGACCCGTCTTCCCAAAGCAGGTGAGTCACCCAGTGAGGTGGGTGGTAGTGTCACTTCTAGTGAACTTGGGAAGATGCCTTAGTTCCTTTGCTTTCCGTTTGCTCCTGTATCCATATGTATTCCACCTCCCAATCCTGCCCTCTCCCCCTAAGCCCCCTTCTAAAAAGCATCTTAACTTGGAGGATGGTTGAGCCTGCAGCCCTAAGGCAGGGCAGGGGTCTGGGGCCTTGGGTCCAGAGGGCTGCTTCTGATCACATTGAAAGGATGGAATGGAAGCACTGGCTGTATTAAGTGAACAGACTCAACCTGTTTTTGAAAACCCTTCCCTGGCTCCCTCAGTCCCCTGCTCCTAGGACAGCTGTGCCACAGGGAAGTAAAGGCAGCGACAACCTGGTGGCTGCCCGGCCTTGTGTCCAGCTGTGGCCGCGTCCTCCCACTCGCTGCCTGGAAGAGTAGAAGCCACAAGCAGACCCCAATGCCCTGGCGGCTGGATGGGACCCCTTGGTCCTCCACAAAAACCATGTGGTCTGCATAACATTCTCCTGTCTTCTCTGCTGCTTATCCAGAACAGGTGACTGGCAGTCCAGTTTCTGAAGCAATTATGGGGGAAAAGCAAAGATCTTGGCCCCTCGGCCACCACGGCATCACAATGTCCCTTGGAGCAGCTTCTATTGTACCCAGGCAGTTCCTCAGGTATGGGAGCTCAAGACTGCATGGTCCTGGACCAGCGAGTGGGCCCGCAGGCCCCTGCCGGTATACCATAAGGCCCACAGGGCACCGGATGGGTGGACTAGGTGCTTCCCAGCTCCATCACCGGCCTGGTGCCCTCAAGCAATCTCTCTCGTGGGGCCCTTTTGGACCTCTGGTTCTGCAGATTTCTATTGGTCTCCCAGATCTCTGGGACAGCATCTCAGTACCTCATTGTAATGAGCAGCCCCTGAAACCCTATGGACATGGTGCTTCGTGTGTGCATGTTTACCTACGTTGCGTTGACCCACCAGTGTTCGAGGGTTTCTTCGGAGCAGTGACATGGTCGTTGGCTTGGGAGTTCTTTAGAAGCCATGCGGAACTTGACCTCTAGCTCTGATCTCCTGATTTCCCTTCTCAGAAGGCACTCCTAACTTCTCAGTGCGAAAGTTTTGCTTTCCAGAAACCTCTCAACCAAGATAATCTTTTTTTGTGAATGATTATGGCTCCATGGGAGAGTGATTGTGGAAAGAAGGGGAAAGAAGAGGGTTTTTGTTGTTGGTTTTTTATGTGGTTTTAGCCTTGAGAGAAAGGGACAAGAACCTGCTAACCCAAGACCAGTCTAATGCTTATCCACACTGTGCTTGGAAACTCGGAACATCAAGTCACATCTTCCAATAATCCTGCTTGTGTTTGGGTTGTTTAAAGTAATACTGAGTTTTCTCGATTACCAAAGTAATTATGCTCATGGTAAAATGTCATGTTAGATGAAAGCAATGAAAGCTTCCCTGCAACCACATACACACACATACAAATTCTCTTCTCCCTTGGAGGTAACCATGGTTAAATTTGGTATATACCTTCTGATTTGTTTCCTATGCATTTACTGACATTTTTAAATTATAATGACTTTTTATTTTTACAGAAACGTAATCAGACTCTCCATTCTCTTTCTGCAACTTGTGTGTTCACTTAACTGTGGAAATCTTACTGTTAGCTTGTGTAGTGCTACCTCACTCCTTTTGATGCCTGCATAGTATTCCATTATGTGATGTACCACAGTGGCAGCAATCCCTTATTGGTAGACTCTTAGTACTATTCCCAGTATTGCTCTGATGAACAAATTTGCACATACATTTTTAAAAACAGTTTGTGTATTTGTGAGATAAACTTCAAAATTTTGATCTGTGCCATATGATTTTTTTTAAAAACAAGGGGGATTGTTATGATTCAGGGAAAGCAGTCTTCTCTTCCCTTTTCTCATTGGAGTGGGTTGGAACCGTGATGCCTTTAGTCATGGAATTCTTGTTGGTTCTGTCAAGCACTTGGGGCATGGTGCCCAGGGCCTACAGAAACGTTTTAAGACCTGAAACAAAAAAGTGTTGGCTCTCATTTAAAGTTGCAAAGTAAAATTAATGTGATTAAATGCCTTTCCAATCCTGCGAACTTCATTAAGTTAATGGTTAGATACAATATTTTAAAAAACATTTTTCTCGTGATAATTCGTGGAGTCACAGACAAGCACAAAATCAATTTTAAAAGCAAATCCTAAAGATCTTTTCAAACTTACAGGAAAAAAAGTTAAATATGAAAAATGGCTTCCTTTTAATATGTTTGAAATACTGTGGAAAAGCCTTCAAAAGTAAGTGTGCAAAGGGCCAGCTGCAGTGTGCTGGTGGGACCGAGGGGCTGAGGTGGGAGTGTTGAATACTCCACCAACTTAAAATAATGTACATCTCAAATGCATTGTGCCAAGACACCAGCCTCGAAACGCCACCCGCTGAACGACTCCATCTATATTTAATTCTGGAAAAGGCAAAATTGTACGCAGGGATAGAGGACAGATCTGTGGTTACCAGGGTGAGGGCAATGATGTTGGGGGAGGTCTGACTACAAAGGGATAGCATGAAGAATTGGGGGGGTGATGAGACTGTTCTATATCCTAAATGTGGTGATGGTTATGACTTGGTGCCTTTGTCAAAACTGTACACCAAAAAGTGCATTTTTACTGTGTGTGAGTTTAAAAAGCAATTTTAAATATAACAAAGTGCAAGAGCCCAACAGAGTCCCACTTGAACTTCACCATCAGAGTGGAAGGAGCTTCGTCTTCCCACCACTGGCTCTTTCACTTGATGTTGGGGCTGATGGTCTTTGGATACAAACACTGGATTTGGGGGTGGTCCTCCTGCCAGCCAAAAGCCCAGCAGTTGCTGTGCCTCCCCACCCCCATCAGCAGGGCGGTGTGAAGAATGAACTCTGACTTACGGTGTACGCAAGTCTCCTGGAAGCTGGGTTTGGACAGACACTGTCCAGGGGGTTTCAGCATCTGGCTGGGGCTTCTATGCACTAAAAAGGATTCCTACAGTTCTTGGTGTTTTAAATAATAGTTTGGCTATTAAAGCTACACATGTAAAATCTAACGTCATTAAAATCGGTTTGCAAATCTTGTTATAACTATAAACTAGTTGTTTTTGTATGTAAATGTGGACATTTACTTTGGCTTATCTTCGACCAATGTGGAATTAATTCGGAACTTAATGGGTTAAACCATCAACATTGCTCACAATCTAGTTTCCTTAGACATTTCAAAGTCATCCACATATTTAATGTTTGATTCCAATAGCTAATACGAAAACCCAAAAATCTGATGAAATCTTCCTAAGCATTCAAATACTAACATATCTAAGTCTTAAACTCATAGATGTAATAAATCATAAAATATTAAACATTCATTAGTTAGACAAATTTTCTCAGACATCTTTAAAAGTCACAACTAATTTCAAATTCCTTAAGCATTTCAAATTCTAGTATCAGCTCCTCTAATACACTGGTTATCTTATATATTTCATGTATCTGGAATGACAATGTCACAATAATCAGAAACGTATTCCTCATTTTGACATAGATTACCAATAGGGGTTTTGATGTACTTATTATACTCTGCATTTTGACACCGCACCAAGGTGACATGTTCCGTCTAAACGCAGGATTGTGCTTTGTTCATGGTCAGAGATTCTGGGCTGGGCGCCAGACTGGTTGCCTAGTGATGGTTCTATCCAAACTTCAGGTCACCAAACTAAGCCCCTTCTTATAGTGATGGGGTTCTCAAGACCACCCTGATCTTGCATGATCTTGCACTTCATGCCATTACTTTATTTTTTCTACAACTTGTAGTTATTTATTTTTAGAGAGGGGAAGAGAGGGAGAGAAACATCAATGTGAGAAACATCGATCGGTGGCCTCGTTGCCTCTTGGATATGCCCTGATCTGGGCCCAAACCAGCAACCCAGGCATGTGCCTTGACTGAGAACCGAACCATCGACACTTTGCCCCACAGGATGAGCCCAGCCAAGCCACACTGGTCATGGCCCTGGCCTACAACTTTTTTTTTTTTTTTTTAATTTTATTGTTGTTGTATTACATTCATCCCCGTTTTGCTCCCCATGGCTTACAACTTTTAATGGCCTGATGTGTATCTACTGCCCAAACTGTAATTTTATATCCTTAATAGATTCTGCTTTTTATATTTTATATAAAAATTATATATTTTATATAAATTATTTTATGAAAATAATATATAAAATTTATAATATACAAATTAAATATACAATATATTAATATAGTAACTATATAATTAAAATAATTAAAATATTGAAATTAATAATACATTACTTAGTATAAAATAAACAATAAAAATAGCAAAATATAAAGTATACTTAATTATATATTAATATATAAATTAAATTTATAAAAATATAAAATTTATATAAAATTATTTTATATATCAATTATATTTTATAACTGATTCATCCACCCATTCTAACTGTATAATTATTGAAGGAACCAACTTAATAGCAAGATTTTTCTTGCCCTGGCTGATGTGGCTCAGTGGATTGAGTGTGGTCTGAGAACCAAAAAGTCGCCAGTTCAATTCCCAGTCAGGGCATGCACCTAGGTTTTGGACCAAGTCCCCAGTTGGGGATGAGTGAGAGGCAACTGATTGAGGTATCTCTCCCTCTTTTTCTCCCTCCCTTTTACTCTCTCTAAAAATAAACAAAATACTTAAAAAATATTTTTCTTCTGTTTTGTCCTTACACATTTTCACATTGATGAGAAAATCTTGAAGAAGTATAGTGTTTAATGTGTTTCTGTGAGTGACATCTGTAGTTTTAGGTTAGTTGGCTCTACATTACCTTTGAAATGAAGGTAAATGTCAGAGGTGACCATTTGGCTCTAGTTCGTTCATTTGCTCATTCACTCATTCTGTGCCTGTCATGATGGTGGTACTGTGCTGAGTGCTGTGACATGCATAGAAGACAGTTTACATCTGGAAGAAACATGCCAAAATGAAGTCTACGATAGAAGCAAAACATGTTTGGTGAACACTGATTCATGTTCTCCAAACCTTTGACCAAATAATCTTCTAAATATTTTATTTATTTATTTATTTTTAGAGAGAAGGGAAGGAAGTAGAAAGGGAAAGAAACAGCAATGTGTGGTTGTCTCTTGCATACCCAGGCATGTGCCCACAGTGGGTATCGAACCTTTAATTCACTGGCTGCTGCTCAATCCACTGTGCCACACCAGCCAGGGCTGACCAAACAATCTTTCCTGTAGCCAAGACTGTGATCATAATAAATTTTGAATCCACCGTTCATATGGACACTCACAGAGGTTGAGTAGTTAGGAGAAGCAAGGACTTTCATCTATCTCCTCCATCAGCTTGAACATTCATGGGCTGGCTGCCCAGGGCACTTAAGTGCACACACGCTCAAGATGTTTCCATTTTAACTGGGCAGATTGCATGGTTAATGAGAGATGTGAGCAGGCAAACGGGATAGGTGAGCCCTTCTGAGCAGATCTTGATTGTCTGCATGGGTGTGCCAAAGCCAGGAGAGATAGTCTGTGCTGGGCCTACGGTGCCAGGAACCCCAAGTCTGAAACTATAATTCACAAATTCAGCACATACTTGCTACAGTCCCACTTTTTTTGCAGGCATTTGTTTTGGGCATTGGCCATACACCTGTGAGCAAGGCAGCCTAAATTCAATAGCTCAAAATCAAATGCAGGGAGATAAACTGATCTTTTTGTTGTCTCCATAGTATTGTCTTTTCCAGAGTGTCATATGTTGGAACCAGGCAGCATAAGGCCTTTTCTCATTGGCTTTTTTACTTAGTATAACAGGATTTACGTTTCCTCCATTTTTTTTATGGCTTCACAGTTCATTTTAGCACTAAATAATATTCCATTGTGTGCATGTACCAGTTTATCTATTCACTTACTGAAGGACATCTTAGTTGCTTCCAGGTTTAGGCAATTATGAATAAAGCTGCTACAAATGTCCATGCACAGGTTCTGGTGTGGACATAAGTTTTCGACTCCTTTGGGTAAATATCAAGGCGTGGAATTATTGGATCCTATATGGTAAGTGAATGCTTGGTTTTGTAACAATCTCCAAAATGTCTTTCAAAGTGGCTGTACCATTTTGCTACCAGCAATGAATTAAAGTTCCCATTGCTCCATATCCTCACCAGCATTTGGCCTTGTCAGTCAGTGTTCAAGGGAACAGAATAAAAAATCCTGCAACAGACTCAGGGCACATGGAAATCTAATGTACATATAAGTGTGTTTCCCTGTCAGATGTTTTGAAAAGTTTCATAACAAGGGACAAATTGCTCACTGGCCTAAAGTATACAGAGTCCCCAGGAATTATTCAAAAATAAGTTTATGTAAAAAGTTTGACTTTCTCCTGTAATACAATCCATATATTCCTCTCTTCTCTAGCCCATGTCTGGAAATCCTGGCTCAGTTGGTCACAGGGCTACTATGAGGAGTAAATGACTTAAACACCAAGGCACTTAGTATAGTGTTGACACATAACAAATGCTCAGTAGATGTTAGCTATTACTACCTGTTATGAAGGTGAAGTTTGCTGCAAACTCCGCATCAGCCACAATACTCAGCACAGGCCAGGACAAGGGGTATAATATCTAGGTAGATGCTCAGTGGTGGCCAACGTTTCCGATTTCTCCCACAAATGAAACAGCATAGCTAATTTCATGTCTCTTTAAAAAATGTTTTTCTGAGCATCGATTCTTAAAAAAAATCATTTGTTGATTCAACTCAACCAACTCGATTTTAATGGACTTAATTCCCGCTTTTATCTGAATGTTCAGACGTTATTCGCTAATGCACTTAGGGCGCTAACTTTCCGTCAGGGCGCTGCTCTGCCTGCATCACACGAGTTGATCCGGTGGTGTATGTACAACGACCCTCTTAACTATTAAAGCCACGATGCACATGAGGCCCTTTGCACCGTTAGCGCTCAACGCAACGTAGCTGTTTTAACCTTGTCCGGTACTCAACCAACAAGCGAATTTGTCATTGGCGGGTCTCCAGGAACGCACGTGCCTAGCCACCCACCGCGTCTCTCGCGCCTGTGGCCCAGCTTGCGTTCGTAACTCCTCCTCGCCCCTCAGGGGGCGGGGCCTGGTCCTCAAGCCCCCTCCAGGTTCCCATGACAACAGCAGGGGCCGGTAGCACGTGCTATAATCCTTTCTCTCCTTCCGCTTCCAAAAGCAGCTCAGAGACGATGGGGAAAAATAGTCCCTTGGCAACGGGGTCCATTTTCCCGAGGAGGCGGAACTAGGGCCGGGCTTAAGGCCGGAAGCAGCAGGAAGTCCGCAATCCGCGTGGCGGGATTGGGCTCCGAGCTCTCAGGGGGCGGGCTTAAGTGGGCGGAGGAATCTACCTGGCACTACGTGTGGCTCGCGGACTCCATTTAAGGCGGGGAGAGTGGCGCGGCTGGCGGTTGCTGTGGTTTCCACTCTGGGGTGGGTTCCTTATTCGGAAAGCGGAAACTCACGGACGTAGCGTCCCGCGTCCACGTCCAGGTGTTGGTGGCTGCAGACCCGGAGGGCAGCTGCACAGCGTCCCTTGTGCGGACCAGCGTGGGTGCCGCGTTTTACCTCCGCCGCCTAGTATCCGTATCTAGGTCGCTCCGGCGCGGCCTGCGAGATGTTCAAAAACACGTTCCAGAGCGGCTTCCTCTCCATCCTCTACAGCATCGGCAGCAAGCCCCTGCAGATCTGGGACAAGAAAGTAAGGGGTCGGGGCCGGCGGTGGGGTGGGGTGCAGAGGCCGCGTCCGCGCCTTGCTCCCCTTTCTCCGGGGCTGGCGACGCGGCGGCGGGTAGTAGCGTCCAGTCGAGACCTGGGGGCGGGGGAGGCGGTTGCAGCTGTGCCCTGAGCCCAGCCTGGTGTGGCTGAGGCGCGAAGTGAGGGCGTCGTGTAAGCAGCGGGGCACCTGTGGGGTGGGCGAGGCTGGAGTTTCAGTGTCCAGGGGACGCGATGTGGTTAGGTCGGTGGTCCCTCGTCCTGGGCTTGAGCTGATCTGTCAACTCCTCCGAGCTTCGGTTTCCCCATCTGTGTAGCGGAGTTGATAGCGCATCTCTGTAAACTTGGAGGTTGTTTTGGAAACGTATGGAAGGAAGCAGCCGCTGTTCGCTAATTTCACAAATCATTTACTGATACCCCGTTTTGTGCCAGGCGCTGTGCTGGGCTCCAGACACACAGCCTTTGTTCCAGGCACCCTGGTAGGGGTGCTGCCAGGCCGCTGGTGCCCGAGTTTCTTCCCTTTGCTCCCTTCCTTTTACGGATTCCAAACAGGTCAGAATTTGGTGGCCTTTGCCACCTGTTCCACAGTACGGATGTGCGACTGGGGTTCTGTACGCTGCCTTCCTTCTTCAGTACTGGACATCTCCATCGTGAAAATTGCAAAATGATGACCAAGTCTTGCCTGGGTTAACAAGTCCACAGCCTCATTATCTTTCTGTAGGCACCGCAGGCTGATCCTCTCATGGCCCCCAGGTGATGAAGAACAGGGGGCATGTGTGTCTAGCAGCCTGTGAGTTGGGCTGCATGTTACAACGTGGATGTTTTACTTCTCATACAAAGTTCCTGGCCTTCAGCTGTTCCCTCTTTTGAATAGAAGTGAAGGCTGGCGCTCTACTGTGGAAGACTGGTAACTTAGGGTACATTACTGCTCTCCTCAGGGCAGAATGAAGAGAGGTGGTAATGTCGAATACTGTTTTTATAGAGACGAATGTAGAATAATCTAAAAAAGCAGTTTGTCGGTAATGAAGCCGGGAACGTTGGATTTCATCTCGGGAAGACTTTCTGTCTTTCCTTACCCACAGATGAGGTTTGGACTTCATGGAGCCCGGGAGAGAACCTGGACACCTGTTGCCTGTTGTTATCCTGGGGAAGGTCTGCGTTCAGAAAGCAGCTTCGAGGGCGGTGTGTTTGTAATGTCACTTTTATAAGATAGTTGAAAGATTTGACTATAACGAGTTGGGGCCTTATGCAGGAATAAAAGATCTGACCCCCTCTGTTCTTCCACAATGATTCTATCCACCATCTAGAGCGAAGGCCAGGAGTATGACATAGGAAAGCAGTTCCTTAGTTTTTTCTACAGTACTGAGGTTTTCCGTTGCATGGCTTCGTTCACATTGGAATAAAACATTGTCAGCTCCGAAACTGCACCTCTGCGGAGGGAACCCACAGTGAATGCTCCAGGAAGCTCTGCAGGCACTTTGCGAGGCTTCTCAGCTGTAGCTTGACTTCTATGGGCTGTCAGCAGGCATGGAGAGTGGCCTTGTGAGCCACTTGAATTTGGGATTGAAACAAAGTCAGTGTAAGGCAACTGGAACAGGATGGGGCTTGAAATGAGAGGAAAGGTTTTTAGGGGCAGGTCAGGGAACTTGACTAACAGAGAATGCAGTGCCCGGAGGCTTCAGCATTCATTCCTCTAAGGCGAAACTTGGTTATCAGAGTTGCCCATTTGAACCCTTCTGGGTTTGATCTTCTGTAGTTACTTTTCAAATGCAGCTTTTTGACTAGTCGACATGTTTACATATGAAATATAAAAGCAAAATAACCATGGTGCGCTGTGCCCCTTAACAACGCCACTAGAGGTCGATGATACCCTAACGAGAGAAACACGTGTGAAAACATTAGATCAACTGGCGGGTTCCATGAAGTAAATGCCAGGTACTGTGCAAATGGGGAGATAACAGAATTCGAGAAGATAATTTTCCTTGCTCCCGGGATGGAGGGTAGACCTTGCTGGGGAAAGGAAAGGACTGTCTCCCTGTGTCAAGAAATGACCCTGATCTTTGCCAGTAGGTACATAATGGCTATAGTGTATATTTTCAGTTATTATTTTGATTTTACAAAGCTTTACCATTTTACTTCCTGAGTTTATGGAAAGAGGTTTTCTGTGAAGAATAATCTTGGAAAAATTAGGTTTGGTTTCTGTTTAGGCTCTGATTCACCTTATGAATATGAGGAGTGAATGTCACATTCAAAATACCAGTCAATCTATAAAATCCATATTTGTGGGTATGGTTACATTTGTAACATCTGTGTTTCTTCTACTCTTTGAGGTTCATAGCCTCTCTCCCCATTTCATACTGATGTGGTTCAATGGATTGAGCACTGGCCTGCAAACTATGGGATTCCCAGTTTGATTTCCTGTCAGGGCACATGCCTGTGTTGTGGGCCAGGTCCCCAGTTGGGGGCATGTGAGAGGTAATCGATCTGTGTTTCTCTCGCACATCAATGTTTCTCTCCCTCTGTTTCTCCCTCCCTTCCCTGCTCTAAAAAAGTAAATAAATAAAATCTTTAAAAATATATTTCATAGCCCTGGCTGGTGGCACAGTGGATAAGGCGCTGGGCTGCAAACCCAGGGGTTTGATTCCCCAGCCAGGGCACATAATCAGGTTGCAAGCCAGGTCTCCAGCCAGGTCTGTGGCTTGGGGCAGGTGAGGGGCAACCATGCATTGATGTCTCTCTCCCTCTCTGCCTCTCTCCCTTCCCCTACAAGTTCATTAAGGGGAAGAAAAAGCTCTTGAAACCATGGTGCTAGAATGTGATCAGTCACTTTGGGTTTGTTGGATCGGTGACCTGGCTCTGTTCATGTCCTCTCCTGTGTAACCATGGGCAAATACTTAACTGCTCAGTGTTCTCATCTTGTAGTAATGTCACCTCCTTGTCCTGATTTCAGGAATGTATATATAAAATGCTTAGCATCAGAGTTATGGCATACAGTATTCTGAAATTAGAATAATTTACTCATGTTACCATGGCTTTCCCAGTCCAGAGTCCTTCGTGTAGCCTAGTGCCTGCTTAGTTCTCCAGGCTCACCTTCCTGGATTCCTGTCTACTGAACTGAAAGGAGGCCTGCCCTGGCCGGGTAACTCAGTAGGTTAGAGCATCGTCCAGATACGCTAAGGTTACAGGTTCAATCCCTGGTCACGGTGCATGTAAGAATCAAGCAATGAGTGCATGGATGAGTGGAACAACAAATTGATGTGTGTCTCTCTTCCTGACTTGAAAACATTTTTTAAAGAGGTCCTATTCTCTTTCACCTTCAGGCTTTTGTACTTGCCTGTCCTTCCACTGGGACCCATGCCTCCACCTCTACATTAGTCTCTGGGTCACAGCTTAAAGGCACTTCCTTACCCGCCTGCAGAATCTTGCCTTCCTTTTCATCATGCTCAGTCACACTTGAAATTAGCATTTTAAGATCTCTATTCCTGGCTACTCTGTTTTTTGATAGAGACCTTTGTCATTTTCAAACCAAGAATTTAGGAGAAATTAGGGGTTTCTTAATGTTCCCTTAATTTCTGGGCCCAGCAAGTATTACATTCATTAAAGGACCCTTACGTGTAAACATTACTTCTGGTTTGTAAAGAAAATACCAGGAGGTTCTGTTCCCATTTAACCCCTGTGTAAAACATCATTTTCAGTCTTACTGGTCATGCCCTAAGTCTGCGAGATAAGCATGTTAACTCACACGGGCTTTCCTGGCCCTGCGCTCACCTTGCTTTCTGTTAATGGCTGCTGATCCCCCTGTTCCCAAACTAAATATTAGAACCAGCGTTTTTGTGGTTGTTGCTGGATACTATCAGATTCCCATTTCCTGCTCCTAATTTAAAAAATGAACAAAGTCTCCAGGGAAAAAAACCGCCCACGCCCTAGCTTCTAATTAGTAAACCTTGTTGGGCCGCAGTTAAGCTGATGAAATTTCCAGTAGTAGGATTGAGAGCATTTGGCCATGAAGGTAGTAAAACTATTTTTTCATGCTTTCCCTGGGCCCGTCTGATGATACTCTTCATGATTCTGAGTAGTGGCTTCTACCGCAGTTGGTCGAAGCCTGGGTTTTAGTTACCGCCCTTTCAAGGAAAGGCAGGCTGGCAGCTACCTCACTCTAACCCAGGGCTTGCTGTGTGTCTGCCTCTCTGCGTCTGGAGAGTCCCTGGTACAGGAGCAAAAGGACGGAGGCCTTTGATCCTCTGGAGCCGCCAAGGCCAAGGCCTGGAGTCTGAGCTATGCCGGGATCTCCCCACAGAGGTCTCTCTCTGCCTGCTTTCCGACAGAGCCCGGCCCCTGGCTTGGGCGGTTGGCTGGAATAGACAGCTCTAACGCTTGATGTAAATTGGAGCATTGTTGTTAAGACTAGGATACCAGATGGCTAGGGACTCAGCTGTCTGCCAGGATAAGTGGGTGGAGCCAGAAAAAAAAAGAAAGGTGGGGGTAAGAAACGGATACAACTCATGAGTTATTTTTATAGAAATGCAGAGCATGGCCAGCTTCCTCCTCCTCCTAGTACTTTCCCCCTCGGCCTGACCCTCCTCCCTGGGGCTTAAATCGGTATTCTTCACTAGTTGCTCCACAGCTGTGGAAGCCAGGAGAGGGGCTGCGAGGGGGTGTGATGGTTCTCTTCTTGGGGTCTGGAGAGGCAGAGCCGGTGGCCTGGGGCATGGAGCTCCTCAAGTACCCCCAGCTCACAGCTTGCGAAAGGGGAGAGGGCATGGAGCTTTTTAAAATGTAAGATTGAGCCCTGGCTGGTAGCACAGTGGTTAAGGCGCCGGCCTGCGAACCCAAAGGTCGCAGGTTCGATTCCCCAGCCAGGGCACATAACCAGGTTGCAAGCCAGGTTTCCAGTCAGGTCTGTAGCTGGAGGCAGGTGAAACGCAACCATACATTGATGTCTCTCTCCCTCTCTCCCTTCCCCTCTTTCTAAAAACAATGAAATAAAATCTAAAAAAAAAAAAAATTGTAAGATTGCCTTTATTTATCGTTTGGAAGAATAAGACACTTATAGGCCACACTTTATAGTGGGAATGTGTTATAAAATTAAAAAGTTTAGTCAAAAATAATCGGCATTTTCTTCATTTGGAGAGCGAAGGAAAATAAAACCTGCTTCCATCATGAGCAGTGCATGCTGACCAGCTCGTCATTAATCTTCGTTTCAAAGCCGGGCCTGCTTGGGGACCTCTGACGTGGAAGGAGCCAAGGAGAGGAATCTGGTGCTCTCTGAGGCCAGGGCCCGCTGTCCGAGTGTGTCAGAAGCTGGGCTGGGGACAGGTTGCTCCCCGGAAGACCTTGGGGTACATACGAGCCAGGTTGCCGGGGCGGTTGGGAAGCCTTGTCGCTATTGACTGTGCCGTTTCTCTCTTTATTCTGGAGAAGAGGGTTGGGGAGGTTGGCCACTCCCTCAGTGCCCACATCTCTGAATCCTTGCATGCCAGCCGCACCCCACTCTTTTGCTCCCGTGAGTTTGTATGTGCAGCCCTTTGACCTTAAAAAAGGAGAAAAATCATAGTTCACTCACAAATCAACGCACTTGATTCCAAAGCGCTGGCAGCGTGTGATGGTCAAGTACTCATGTTTTCCTTCTGTGAGGACTCAACTTTCTTCTTGGACAAAGCCCGCCTTAGCGTGTCGCACCGTCAGCCGGGTTGAATCCAGAGGAATTGACGGGCATTCCTTTGGAAAAGCTGCCTTGGTTGCTCTTAAGTTCTCTTGTTTGGGGACAGCGTTAATTAATTTTGTGGGCATGGAGGTTGCCACTGTGGAGGTCGCTGTGTGGCTGAATGTTCCCTGTGGGGAGTCGCTGCAAGTCCAGCCTCAGGTTAGTCGGGGCCCCGCCGAGGCGGAGGGTGCGCAGAGCCGTGCTGGCCGCCAGCCTGTTGGCTTCTGCCTCCGCGGCCAGCGTGGCTTTCTTCTGCAGGGACCTGTGAAGCCATCTGCTGTCCACTCTGCGGGGCAAGTTCCCTCACGTTCCCCCGGGCAGCCTGGCCAGGCCCGAGGCCGTGCTGGACGGTGGCAACTGTGCTAATTACTTAATCCTTTCAGTGTTGCTTTATGAACCTTTTGAAGAAATACATGGTTATATTACAGAGAAGAGTTAGCTACTACGTTATAAAATGGGTGTTTGCGTCTTGTTAGACTGCCACCAGCTCTTATCAGTGTGGCTGCATCCCATTATTTGGAAATAATTTTACAACTAGTTCCTTCTTCACCAGCACTGCCTGATGTTTCACACAGCTGCGGGCCAGCAACTGGAGGAGGAATATCGGCCCTTCGGGTGGGAGTGTTTACGTGGGGAATGAGGTAGGCCGTGTTGGCATGTGCACCCAGATCCTAGCTTTGTGCTCTTAATCTCCCTTGGAAGGAGGCCTAGAATCCACAGCAGGAGGGCCCTGGATGTTGGCAGCTTTGTTTGAGAAGCACTTCAGTGTGATGTTTGTGTCTTAAGAACCCAAGAAATGCCACATTGGCGGAGCTCCGGGGCCCATCCACCCAGCAGCTGTCTCTGATCGCGGCACCAAAGGATGGTTTGCGGGCACACGTTCCCGCTGCTGGCAGCCTCGTGGCTCCGTGATGCACCCCAGCATCTCTGGCTTCCTCTCATAGTCCGAGCTGGATATGTTGTCCAGGAATTGAAAATCCTTCTTGAAATTATTCATAGGTGCCAACTCTTAGAGTGACAAATTCCAGAAGTCAGCAAGTAATTGAATGCTTACTTTATGCTGACCACAGTACTAAGCATTATAGAAGATCCAAACGATACCTAACATGTGATTCCTGCCCCTGAGCTTATACTTTGTTGAGGAGACAAGACTCAGTTGCATCTTGTGGAAAAAGAAGACGGGCAGTGGCATCCGATGTCACCTGGGAACCATGCGCACCAGGAGTGGATCAAATTCACAGCCACTGAGCTTCGACATATTCTTATTAGTAACCCACATTGAAAAGTACAGCTGTTAGACCCAACACTGTTCTCTCCCTCATGCAAATCTACAGGAAAGCCAAATGACTGCGTAGTTGATTACAACAGCCCAACATAGCCATTCTCGCTATCCCTTAAAAAATCTATGAAAAACAAAGTCTTTCTGATGAATTCTGCTCGAAACCTGAACACCTGGTTGATCTTTTTCACGTGTTAATATTCTATCCAGCCCGACTCAGAAGTATCTTTGCACATTTCCACTCCGTCCATCTTAGAGGCTTAAGAATTGATTGCTGGAAGATATTTCTTCTTGCCTAAATATTTTGAGAGGCAGAATCTCTGTGGAATATTGATTCCTTCCCATCCTGTACCTCCTACGTATATGCAGCCAACAACACAGTGTAGGATGAAGAGCTGAATTGTGTAGTCCTGGCTGCATGAGCCAGAAATACAAATCAGATGAGAGGTCAGTGCGGGCTGAAAGGTTAAAGAAGGCTTCTTCTGGAGGTGGCACAGATGGGGCCTGAGTTCACACTTGAAAAAGAAGAAACTCGGGGAAAAGAAGATAAGGAAGCATGAAGTAAACCAGGGGGTGCTAAAGCTTTCACTTGTCACTTGTCTGTCCTTAGGGACGCTCCTCCGCCAGTGGCCTTTCTGAGTGCAGCAGTGAGGGGCAGGATGGGCCCGAGGAAGCCTTACCCCGACACTCTTACTTAGGAGCTGTCACTTGCACTCCCTGGGTGGCAACGTCCACATCTGTGAAGTGGAAACAGTGCCACCTACGCTGTGATTTTCGTTGTTGCTCTTGGTCAGATTAAATGAGAAAATGTACATGAATGTTCTGATGCATAGCAGGAACTCATTAAATGCGAGCTGAGTCTGATTGAGTTGATTTCTTTGGGAAGAAATTTATCCTGATTTATAAATTGCCAGCTTACCTGTGATTCCCGTGGTGGCTGCTGGGACCCTGTACAGAAGTAATTGCATGGTTTGCTTACGTAGAAACGTCAGTATCGCTTCTCACAAACCTCCATAGTATGTTGCTTTGGGCCCTTGTGATTTTCCTTAAATGGCCCCATTCATCCTTCAAGATCTTAACAAAGTTGTTCACAAACATTTAGTACTTATTTTCTTATAGGTGCGGAATGGCCATATCAAAAGAATCACTGACAATGACATCCAGTCCCTGGTGCTAGAGATTGAAGGAACGAATGTCAGGTGGGTTGCCACTCTGTTCTCCCCGACATGTGGTACACCGGCGAGGCGGTACATCCCTCGGTGAAGGGCACAGAAGGCCAGGCGCCGGCGTGAACCCAGCTCCGCTGCAGGCACTTACCTCAGCAGGCCCCTCAGTCCTCCGTCCCCCGCTGCAAAGTGCGGGTGATAACCGCACGTCTTCCTTGCTGGGTTACGTAGAGATTAATAGGGAACGTATGAAACACCTGGAGCCTACTTAGCACATCTTAAGTGCTCTGCCAATATTAGCTGTTACTCGTACTCAGCCAAGGTGTGTGTGCGTGCGTGTGCGTGCTCACACGCACGGGGGGGACTGGGGGAGTGTGTTCTCATTATCCTGTGGGTGGCCATTGTGCTTTTTGGTGCCGCAATGGCCTTAGTTTTGGTTTTCTGGATCAGAATCACATCTTGTCTCACTTGAAGACTGTCTCAGATGCACAGGTCTCACTTTGCTTTTGAGGTATTTTGTTGCTGGTGTCTGGTCCTGTGTTCAGTGTTTGTTTCAGGGTCCAGCATTTTTTAAAGCCTTAGTTGACTTAGGCTTGAGGGACTCACTGGTCCATGTGTCCGGATTTTTCCAGCTGTGTGTTCCGACGCATCCTCTCGGGCTGCGTCTTGTTGCCCAGCTCATGCTGCAGAGGCACAAGCAAGTGGTGTTGGTATCTCCTCTTTCTGCAGCACCACCTATATCACGTGTCCTGCAGACCCAAAGAAGACGTTGGGAATTAAACTTCCATTCCTCGTCATGATTATCAAAAACCTGAAGAAATATTTTACTTTTGAAGTACAGGTAAGTACGTGCCCATGAACGCACATATGCTTGGCTGTCCCGGAGAGCTGTCCTGTCAACCTGCACAGAACGACTGGCCCGTGGAAAGTCTCTCCCTTTGTATGTCTTCTCTTCTGCCTGTTCCGTACGCTTGATTCAGCCCTAATTATTATGACCAACAGTAGGTATTAGTAACCGTAGTTTAATGCCAAGCTTTTAAAGAGATGCAGAAGCCCTGGCTGGTGTAGCTCAGAGGATCGTGTGCCGACAGGTGGACTAAATATTGAAAGGTCGCCAGTTCAATCCCCAGTCAAGGCATAGGCTTGGATTGTGGGTCAGGTCTGCAGCTGGGGATGTGTGAGAGGCAACAGATTGATTTTTTTCTCCCTCCTTTTCCCTCTCTCTAAAAAGTAACAATGAATTAAATATTAAAGAGAAGCAGTAAATCTAATCTCAGTGACAATTTCAAAGCTTAAGGATTGGAGTAGTACCCATATAGGGAATAACCATTTATTACGGGGTTATTGTTGGTCTCTATTCTAGTATTTTTAATTTTTCAAGGGAAGAATGTTTATGAAATCATGTGATGGCCCGAGAGCCTGACAGGTGTGCCATGTGTCATAAGCAGCTGGTGCTGTCTTGGCAGCAAATCAGCTACTTTCAGGCCATCTTCATCCAGTGTGACCTGTGTCTGGTCTGTTTTTTCTCCCTTGGATCTCAGCTTTGGGAAATCAGCCTGTGGGAGTCAGGTCCTTGCCTCCCCGGGTTGTTGGTTTCTCCCAAGGCGGCGTGAACGTGAGTCCTGCCTGCATCTCACAGGTACTGGATGATAAGAACGTGCGGCGGCGGTTCCGGGCCAGTAACTACCAGAGCACCACCCGGGTCAAACCCTTCATCTGCACCATGCCCATGCGGCTGGATGACGGCTGGAACCAGATTCAGTTCAACCTGTCCGATTTCACCCGGCGTGCGTACGGCACCAACTACATTGAGACCCTCAGAGTGCAGGTACGAGGTCCCCTTCCAGACGGAGCCCTGAATGGGAGAGGGGTGCTCTCGCACTGGCCGTGCCCTAGGGGCACAAGAGTGGGTTTCCGGCTCAAGCTTGCAAGTGACTTTTCAGGGGGCTTTGACCTCAGAGGGTCCCAGGACATATGCAGGCTCTGCTCAGCTATGGTGGGAGAATATGGTAAGCAGATCTCCCTCTTGTCGGAATCCGTCGCAGGCTCTTCCGAGGAGATGCCAAAGGAAAGAAGCTTTGACAGCACGTGGCGGTTGGGGAGCTCTAGGAGAGTCAGGGAATGAGGAAGGACAGTCATGCTTAGTTTCTCAAAATTCGTCCTGCGCCTACAGATCCATGCAAACTGCCGCATCCGGCGCGTTTACTTCTCAGACAGACTGTACTCAGAAGATGAGCTGCCAGCAGAGTTCAAACTCTACCTCCCCGTGCAGAACAAGGCAAAGGTGAGCCGGCCCCACGGGACCAGGCATTGAGCGGGGACGCCACGCTGCTGTGCCCTGCCTGAGCGTGACAGCGTGGCCTCTCCACGCCGACGCGGAGAAGGGGGTGCCTGTCCATCGGGAGACCCTAGTCTCCTCCGTCAGCACTGAGTGGGAATGACCCTGCGAAGGGCTCTGTTAGCCTCCCTGAAGCTGCACGAGGTGCTCCCAACCCCCTCGGGCAGGGGCTGCCACTCCCCACTCCCTCCTGTCGGACCTCTTTTCCAGCCCCTGCTGCGCCCTCGGACGAGGCAGTGGGGCTCACGTGCCTGCCCGCTGCTGACCCCTGGGCTTTTGCACAAGCCCAGCACCACCTCCTCCTCCCTGTGTCACGGGTAGGGGCCACGGGCACTAACCATCTATTTTCTAATAACCTGAAGTGATACGTCTTTTTTGTTTTTTGTTTTTCTCCAGCAATAACTGGACTTCAATTCAAGGGATTGGACCCTGGGCCTGATTCTTATTTTAAAAAGGAAACTCGGGAGGACAATGCAGAAAAAAATATATTTATACTAGTTCACTGTGCTGTGGTTCTTTATCTCCTCCTTGGTGTCCCTTGTCACGCACACCAGTGGCCGTGCCGTGCGAAATTTCACTGTGAGCACAGTGGGAGACCGTGGCTGCCGGAGTTTGTCCCGTCGCCTGCGCCAGTGCGTGGGGAGGCACCCCGAACTTGCAGAATTAAAGGCGTCAAGTTCACACCAACTTTTCTCTCTATGGTTTATTCTTTGTTTTATATGTTATTCAAATATATGTATATGCCGTGTAATACTCAAAATCCAGACATGAATAAAATGTTATATTCTTGGTTTATACATTTGTTCTTAGTTTGTGTCTTTTTTAACAGTGACATTTCTCTTTGCGGTATGAAAGTAGAACCCTTTCCAAAGAACATCCCATCCATTCATGCTGTGAACTAGCTGGCGGTGGGCACTTGAAGAACAAGACAGATCTACGGGTGCTGATTTGGAGCAACTTCCAAGATCCACGAAATGGAAAAACACAGGACTGGGGCCCGACTCACGGAGGCTGGGTGCCGAGTGGCTGAAGACAAGGTGGCATCCAGCGCCGATTGCCCTCCGTCTCGGTCAGCATGCAGGGCCCCACCTCCCTGTTTGAGCTCCAGGTGAACTACCTGCCCTGGATTTAGGAACTTAGGGGAAAACTCTCTGAACACTAGACTCCCAGGAGAGGACTGAAACCTTACACCGCTTGTTCAGCTCACACTTACTCTGAGGCGTGTGCTCGCGTAGACAAGTAGTTAGATTCACAGAAGGCGCCCTGACTGGGGAGCCCAGTTGGTTTAGCGTGTCATCCTGATAATAACAAGGTTGCGAGTTTGACTTCCCTTCAGGGCACATAGAAGAAGCAACCAATGATGCGTCAGTAAATGGAGCACCAGATCTTATTTCTCCTGTCCCAGCTGCTTCCCACCCACATGTTCCATATGGTACAGCGAAGAGCATGTGCAGATGTCTGGGTATCCTGAGGGGCGCACAGAACCAGTACGGCGATCACATGGTTATTGGATCATACACTTGTGTGCACTAAATATTACTGGAAGGGTCATGTTGATGTAATAAAATATCAAAGTCAAAGAAACAAAGGGCCATCCTGGACACCGTGTTCTCCCAGCGGGGCATTCTCTCTGGGTTGGGGTCCCTTTCGCAGGGACTAGGTTGGATGGTGGGCAAGGCCGTGTTGACTGATGAGAAGTAAAATCATGGAGTGCGAAGTTCGTTACTGCCATTGCTGCCTTCTGAAATGTCACATGGCCAGAGGCACTCTTCTCCCAGGTCCTTTTCCTCCAGAATCCACCTTGGGTCAGCATAGACAAATCTCTGAGCGGGGCAGGGGCTGCAGGAGGTGGGGGGCAGGAAAGGTACCCCGCTGCTCCCTTGTATGACTCCATTTCCATCTCAACAGTTGTCAGGGGCCCGGCACTTAGGTGAGCTCACCCAGGATGACTCCCCTTCGTCTGCTGAAAACCAGACTGGAGCCTCCTTTTCTTCAGGGGCTGCCGGTCCTCTTGAGGGTCCCCAGTTCTGCGTCACAGGGCACCCATCAGTGCAGGTGACAGCTGCTCCTTCAGGGCCAACCCCCTTCATGTCTGAATGCTCCTCCATCCTGTTTCCTGGCTTCCTGGGTTCCAGCAGGAGTCCTGAGAAATGCCCGGGGGGCGGGGTGGTTGGGGACCTCAACAGAGCTGCTTGTCTCTGGCCACTGGGGAACTCTTGCCCCCCGTCTGGGGTCTGCTGTGGGATGAAAGATGCTTTTGTGGCAGCGGGAGCCCCCGGTTAGCTTCGCATCTCCCTTTGGTGCTGGGGCAGCAGCACAGCGCTCCTGAACGTCCGGAGAAAGACAGTGACACCCTCTCCGCCACACAGATCCCCCTTCACCCCGGGCACTTGTCAGGCTATGTATGGGCATTACCTCACCGCCCTCTCTGAGCTGCACGGCGCAGCTGCTGACTTTCCAGATGCTTCTCAGCCATCCGGGAGGAAGTGAGGGGGCGTCGAGGGTGATGCTATGGATTATCTAAGCTGGCCCTGGGCCAGCGTGAATTGTGGCACCAGCGACTGCTCAGCCCCTTGCCCTCTGCTTTCCAGGTTGCCAGGGAGATGGTGACGGCCAGTGAGGCCAGGGAAGGAGGAGGGAGCAAAGGACAGGCCGTGGGGGCTAGAGGCCTTCCTCAGTCGCGGAGCTGGGGCCAGAGGGACCCCAGACTGTGGGGGCTGGAGCAGGCGATCGTGTTTGGGAGTCTTGTGTTTTTGAAGGAATCACCTTTCTGCTGCGAGTTAGTTCATTTTCATGAACTTGAAGGGGCTCATCTTGGGGGAGAGCAGACGCACTAGGCCATTATTTGCCTCATGCCCACAGCCATGCCTGTCCCGCCCCTGCCTGGGGCATCTCTATGGAGGCCAGTGTGTCAAGAGGACACCCCCACACCCCTGAGCTGATTCCCCAGCCCCGCAGCAGCTTCTGCCAGCAGCCTCAAGGGTCAGAGGAGTCACTGAAAAATGTCCTGAAGCCCTTGGCTGAGTCCCTTCTCACCCCATTTTGCTGATGAGGATGCAGCAGCTCGGAGAGACAAGGGCTCACCCTGCACCCTGAGAGACGGGGGCAGAATGAGGCCCAGGATCACATGGTGCAAGTCATACGCCAACCATGTCCTCTCGTGTTGGCGTCCCCCTGCCTCCTGGATAGCTGGCTGTGCCCTTTTAGCAGAGGACACTGACAGGTCAGATAACGTCCACCTGGGTGGCTGCGCCAGGCAGGCCAGGCGGGAGCTGGCTGCTCAGTGGACAGAGGTCAAGATCTGGACCCAGCTCTGCCTCTGCAGCGAGGCCTTGCCTGGACACCACTTCTCGGTGCCCCTGAGCTCAGCTCCAGGGCCGGAGGCTGAGGGTAAAAAGCCGTGGGGCAAAGGTTTGTGTTAACTAATGGACCATAAAAGTAACACATGCCCGTGGGGAATTCAAACTGTACAAAGAACTGGAAGAAAGACCTAAGTCCCAGCCCCCATTCTTGAACGGGAAAGTATGATATTGGGATGGGTCAGGCAGGCAGAGTTTTCACCACTTCACCGGGATCGGTTTTACCCGTAGGAAAAAGGGTCATTTCATTTGTACAACTTTTAACTAGGCAGAAGAATGTATTGCTCTGGGACGCATTTATAAACAACTATCTACAGTAACAGGCAGGGGACTGAGTGTCTCAGCGCTCAGGAGAGAGTTCTACCCAGAGTTGGGGGTTAGGGGACACAGTGACCAGAGAGGCCCTTCAGGGGGCTTCCAGGGACCACTGATGCCTCCTCTCCTAACCGGGCTTGGGCTCACATGTGGATGTTTGCTTCGTTCCTATTTGAATTACGTACAGAAAGCTATTCTTCTGATTAGATTTCTCAATTTAAAAAAAAAAAAAAAAAAAGGCTGAATTTAGATTACTCAGCCCTGGCCCTGTTAAAATGCATGCTCTTTAGGCCCAGCTCATTAAAATGTAGATTCGCTTTCAGGAGATCTAAATCAGGCCCAGAAATCTGCATGTTTAACAGCCTCCCCTGGTGATTTTTTGATGTTCCTGTCACTTGGAAGCTGCTGCAAATGGAAGGAAGCAAGAATCACTAGGATGGCCTTGTGTGGAGAAAGTCCAGATGCCAGGAGGGAAGGAAGCACATGTGCAGAAAGCAGCCTCCCTCCTCCCCCACTGCAGACACCTGAAGTTCCCTTGGGGCAAAATTCTAGCTAGGCAACGGGCATCTCTGTACCTCCGCCATAACCTGAAAATGGAGCATCCTGTGACGCGAACCACCGGCACCTCTGGGCTGTCATAGAGGCACTTCAGGCTAAACCCACAAGGCCGTGAACATCTGGATGGAGCATGAGGCTTGGAAAAAGTGTGCCTTTTGGTATCCATGGTGTCAGAAGCAAAGCAAAAAATAAAATAAAATAAAGTGCAAGGGTGGGATATGGAAACGCGTTGGACGGAGCCCCTTATAAAGGGTGGAAACGTCACCCAGAGCCTCTGCTGGTTTATAGCAGGAGGGTAATAAATATAAGGGTCTGTGTCATCACGGGGGTGTCTCCCGACTCTTTCTTCCATGAAGTCTTACGTCGTGAATCCTGGTGACTGGGGAGAAGATGCTGTAAAATTAGGAAATACAGTAGAATTGACCCACCCGTTCTAGCCCTTGGGTTCCACGTCCCCCTCCAAAGCTGCCGCCCCTCCCCGAGACCACCCTCATGTTCACTTGACCCTGAAAGCATCCGTCCAGGCCCGGGACCGCTTTTCTTCACATCAGAAACCCACCTAAGCCCACAAGTCAGATTCTTGGTGACCGTCAGGTGCCTTCAAGGCTCACGAGAGTTGGGGGGAGCTCTCATTGTCCCCCCTGAAGGCGGGCGGGCTACCTGGTGGTGGGCTGTGATCGCAAATCCACGAGTACAAAACAGTCTATGGAGCCCGAGAAAGAGATTCCCACCGCCTGTTCCTAAAACCCAGCCACGCGCGCCCCTGTTCGCTCTCCGTGGGGAAAGCGAGGGTGCGTGGGCAGCACAGAGATGGATCCTGTGAGACTCCTCGGCGAAGTGTGAGTGTGAGAGGGGAGGGGGAGCTGCAGGCCCTGTGGAGTTTCAGACTAAACATGCTCCGAAGGTCTTACCTGGCCGGCTTGCCAAATCCTTACGCTCCATTTTCATGGGGACTGAGGTATGGATATAACGCTCCTGGCCAGTTGCACATTTTGGACTTGACCATTCACCAACGAAAAGGTCTCTGATGTTGCTGTACGACAGCTCGAGTGTCCCGCTGGCCCCCGTCCCCAAGAAATCACAGCAACATCAAACTAGGGGAATGAAGAAGAAGCAGGAGCTTCTCTGGGCAACTGAGCCCCAGAGTGCCGCTGGCCTGCCCCGGGGGGACTGGGCACTAGGTGCCCTACTGCGCCCACTGGCAGGGGGAAGCCTTTGAGGTCGGATGGGTGGGTGCTTCAGGGCACCACCCCTTCCTCAGGAGGCTTAGTTCGCCCCACGCCGTGTGAGGGACCCACAGTGGCTGCCACTCTCCTCTCCCAGTGGGCCCTCTGTGGCCCCAGAGGCACCTGCCTTCTTGCCTCATCTGCAAACTCAGGAAAGAAACACGTGTTTCTTTTTCTAATCGCACTCACAATACTCTGACACCAGATGTGTGGGGTGTTTGCCGCAGTGACCAAGTCTAACAGCAGCTGGGGGCCCTGCAATTCAGTTCCATTCTGACAGTATCCACGTGGGGTTGGAGTCAGATGCCACGGATTAAAGGGCTCACTGCCCCGTCGGATGCCAGTGGCGAGCAGCGGGCCTCAGGTTACCCTCGCTTCTGGGGGGGTTGGTTACCAACTGGGAGTCTCCAGACTCCCTCCTTAGGCTTGATCGTTTGCTGTCCTGGCTCACAGAGCTCCAGGAAACACGTTTACCAGTTTATTCTATGACAGAGGAGGTGGTAAAGGACACAGATAAACAGCCGGATGAAGAGATAAATAGCGTCATTGGCCCGGAAGGGTACCCAGGGCAGGAGCTTCTGTCCCTATGCAGTTGGGGTGCATCACCACGCTAGCATGTGAACATGTGTCACCCAGCCTGGTACAGGAGAGATTTCTCTGGCGGCCTCAGCACGTAAGCATGATCAATGCTCAGCTCAACCTCCCGCCCTCTCCCTCCCCAGAGGACAGGGAGTGTGGCTGAAATTCCCAGCTCCTCATCATAGCTCTGTGTTTCTGGTGATCAGTCACCATCCAGGAGCCATCAGGAGCCCAGGGGGAGTCACTGCATTAGAATAAAAGACATTCTTATCCCCCAGAAAATTCCAGAGGATTTAGGAGCTCTGTGTCCAAAAACAGGCCAAAAGGTGCTTCTAGCCCTCTTTATTGCTTCAGAAATTACAAAGGTTGTAAGAGTTCTGGTCAGGAGCTGGGGCTGAAGACCAAAATATTCATTTCCTCTTAGATCACAAGATCACACATCTCTCCTGGGGGGTCCCCTCTTTCACCTCCTGTTCCTGGGGAGGGGACTCTGGAAGGGGCAGGCTCCGCACCCCCATGCCTGGCCTCCAGGTCTGTGGGTTTGGGCCTGGGTGTGGGCTATGGGGGGTTCTCTGGTCCCGTCCCCCCTTTAATCCCTTGCAGCTGTCGTGCCCTCCCCAGGACAGACAGTTGTGTTGGAGGGAAGGGAAAGAGTTATTTTGAGTTGGCCACTGGCTTCTGACCAGGAGACGTGCGCCGATGGCCGTGTGGGGGTCTGACGGTGGGGTGGTCCTGACTGGTGATGGGGGGTGGGGGCAGCCCACACGATTAATTACAGGGGGTGCTGGGGAGTAGGACATGGTCCTCACTGAGATGGGGGCTGGAAAAGAGATGGGTGGGCCAGGGAGGACACAGTCTGGGATGCAGAGATGCAGAAAACGGAGCTGGCACCCTGAGCAGAGTCTGGATTGGTTGCCGGGCTGGAGAAGGTGGGCACAGCCTCCCCACCTTGGCCACCAGCGGCAGTGGGGAGGCAAAGGAGGGCCCTGTGACCATGACTGGGCTTCGGTGGAGATTGGGGTGTCTCCCACTGAATAAGCGGCCTGCAAGGGTCTGGGCTGGCTGGGCTGCCTATGGGCGTAGTGCCCCGACTCCAGGCAGGCCCACCCCAGAACCTCCCTCCAAGCAGAGACCAAGTTTGGTGGAGACTGTGCCCTTCAGTGGCACCCCCACTTCCGGCAGGTGGGGTCAATGCAGGGCCATGAGAGGAATGGAAAAGCCAAGTGGCCAGTAGCTAAGTCCTTCCCTTTAGGGTTGCCAGCCAGGGCTCAGGTCCTGCTCCCGCTGTGCAGTAACCTGGGACCTTAGGATGCACCAGTAAACTTGGCCAGCTTCCCTTTTGCAGAAATGAGCATTTCAACAGTGATGTGCACCCCGGGGGGATCTGCTGAGAGAAGGCATAAACGTGCTGAGGAAGGGCCAGCCCTCCGTGAGCGTTGTCATGGTGACAGTGGTTGTCTGCAGTACATGGCCGTCACTGGTGCCATCATGGTGGGTCTCCCTCTTGGGCCTGCGCATGGGCGCCAGGAGAGGTTTTGTGGGAGGACAGGAGAAACAAGGGGCACTTCACCAGAGAGGAAGCTGAAGGTTCTCAGAAATTTGGAGAGGAGCCCACTAAACTGCACCCCTCACGAGGGCAGGGCCCACTCACTTTCTTCCCCATGGTGTCCCCAGCACCCAGGATGCTGCCCAGCCAAGCTTGGGGGCTCAGTGCAAATGTGCTGAGTGAATCGATGAATAAACAAATGAATGAATGCAGTTCTGAGTGAATCACCAGTGGCTCAGGGTGGGAACCTGCCCTGGGCCCCTGGTGAAGAAGATTGAATAATGAATTATTGGGCTGAAATTTGAACAGGGAGCTGCAGAGGGAAGGGGCATCAGGAGAGAGAAATGGGCCCCACAGAGCAGGGGTGGGGTCAGCCCTTCTGAGAGGGAGGCCACCTCCTCCCGCCCGTCACCTCCCCAGCCGCCCAGGGGTGGCTAGAGTCAGGACATGGGAGAAAGAGGAGGGGAGTGTGCCCCATCTGGGACACCCTCCACCATGAGGGGCTTATGTCCCTTCCCTCCCAGCCCCCTGCACTGGGCAAACATTGAGCCCCTGCTGGGTACTGGTCGTGGCCGTGGGACCCAGGGCTGAGCCATGGCCCCACCAAGTGGTGTCTGTAGTGGGTAGGAGTCCAGAGAGACACATAACCCCGGCTTCGTGGGAGTGGAGTTGGGGGCAGGGGGCACTTCTTGGAAGAAACTGCATCTACTGTCTGTGCTGAGAGCTGCGGGGTAGGTACGAGTTGGTCAGGGAACAAAGGGAAAAGTGATTTTCCAGGCAGGAGGAACAGCATAGGCAAAGGGTTAGAGGCTGGAGGGAGCCTGGCCCAGTTGCGGAAACTGCATGAAGTTCCTTGTGGTTGGAACATGGGGTGGGGTGGGGTGCAGTGGGGAGAGACGGGCCCAGCAAGGGCTCCGGATGGGGACTTCACTCTGGGGTCAGAATCTGCCTGTGCTGGAGGGTCCAACCCAAACACGACAAGGGACAGCTGCGCTTGAGTGACGTGTCCTTGGAGCAGAGCCAAAAGCCAAGTGCCAAGCCTTGAGGCCGGGCGGAGCTGGGCACACCCCCAGCACTGCCTCTGGCTCTGTGACCCCGGGGCCCGCTGCTGTTCCCAGGGGTGCTGTGCCCATCTGCAGAGCGCAGCGTCGGTGCCCTGCTCCCTGTCCAAGGCTCAGGGGGCACCGCTGGCTGGTGAGGATGGGGCAGCCCCAAGTTTGCTCTCTGCAAGGAAACCCCTTTTCCAGGGGCCAGCACGGTCCAGCAGGGGCTGCCAGCACCCTTGGATCGGGTTCGGCAGAGACAGCGTCCACATGGCTCCTGGCCTGGGTGGCTTTGCTCTCCCCTGAGGGGACCCTCTCCATCCTCCCCACCCACAGAGGCGACCCAGCCCAGCCCTCCACCCCTGCCAGGCCCTGGGCTGCCTGGCTTTTCAGGGACAGCTGACTCACAGCTTTGGCAGTCCCTCCCTCAGCCTCTTCCTCCAGCTGAGGGCCAAGGGGGCCTGAGCCCTTGCCTGGCATCCTTCCCACCGCTAGCTTCCTGCCAGCCTCAGGCCTTGGCAGAGAGGTAGGGTCTCCTTTATGTCTCGGGGCTCCTTCTCACCTGGGCTCCTCACACACGCACCTGCTGGGCAGGTGTTACCGGCCCATTTTAAGGGGTGGGGGTGGGGGCACTGAGGTTCCAGGAGGAGCAGGAGCCCTGCCTGATGGTGTCAGAGTCACTCAAAAATGCATTCATTCATTTGCAGGGGGCGAGGGGTGGAGGAGGGGTGGAGCTGCTGCCCATCTCTTAGGGAGGGGGTCTGCTGAGGACCTCCCACTGGGCCCCCATCCAACCCAACCTGCAAGAGAGGCACCAAACTGCCTCCAGAGAGAACCCTTGGGAGCGTTCCCTAAGGGCTGAGCCCTTCACCCCTTCAGGTCCTGCCAGGTGGGGTCTGCAGTGTGGGTAGCTGTCGAGGACATGGGGAGCACGTGGGTTAAAGGCCTGGCTTTAGGAGTCAGTTGGCCTTGAATTTGCCACCCAGTTTGGCCTTTTTCTCACCGCCCAGCTTGGGAAAGACCCCTCTGGTTCCAGATGGAGAACCTCTGTGCCTCCCTCCCAGGGTAGGAGAAACGGGAAATGAAAGGAAATGATCTTTTCTTTCATTCAAAGAAGTATTCATTGAGCCCCGGGACTCGAGGTCCATGAAAGGAATGGATGTGGGCCACTCATCAAACTGACGCTGCAGCTGGGGAGGCTGCCAGGCTGCCACAGGGGTGCTTTTGAGCAGGTGGTGAGCAGCGCAGGCTCTTTGGGAAGAGCATTCTGGGGGAAAAGGAACAGCGTTGCAAAGTTTCAGGGCTGGACTGGGCCAAGGGAGTCAAGGAGCAGGGAAAGCAGATGGGCCGGGCAGCAGGTGAGAGCGAGGGCAGCAGACGCAGGGACTGCCCCTCCCCGGGACCCAGGCCACAGGAAGCCACCCCCAGCAGCTGTGGAAGGTCAGGGCCTGTGTGGATGCAGGACGCAGCAACTCGAACGTTGCTTCCTTGCGCTGCGTTTTGACCGTGTCCTTTCTCGCTTCCTGCCGTCACATGGCCTCTTCCTCAGGTCCTTGGGTCTGGAGGCCTCCCCCACTATGGCCTGTGACACCCCCACCCCCCAGCCCTCCCCAGATTCCCCTGCCACCGCCTCTGTCTTGGAGAGCCCTCTGTGTCTACTCCGCCAGCCGGAGCGTCACAAAGGCTCCTTTCACCAGAGGGCATTGTAGGGGGACAGAGCGGGGGACATGGTGCCCTGTTGCCTGTGGGCATAAAGACCCCCTTTCTGTTCCTCTGTGCCAGCCCTCTCGACTGGCGGGTGGAGGGGCTGGGTGCAAGGAGATTCTTAGCCTTCCTTTTCAAGTAAGGGCGAGACTGGGGCCCAGCCAGACAATGGTGGGGGTTTGCAGTCTGCCGGCCACCCGACGGCCACTGAGCAGCCTGGAACGTGTCAGCGGTGCAGGGGGCTCCTTGAGCCAAGAGCCCTGCCCTCTGGGTCTGGGGGTGCCCGCCTAGCGGGAGTCCGACTCACCTGTAATGTGAAAGGGTTGCCTGGTAATTTCATAGACAGCCCCACACCCCCCAGCTCTGCTACAAAGGCCCAGAGGAAGGATGGGCCAGTGGTGGTGATGTGGTTGGCATGGGTGAAGCTGCTTGGGAAGGTGGGGTGGGGTGGGCAGGTCCCACACCAGACAAGGGACCTCTGGGAAGGCAGGGGTCCCCTCCAAGCATCCAATGTGCACCTGAACAAGGAGGGGACTGTGGCAGAAGCCAGCAGCCAGGAGGTGGGCCAACGAGGGGAGACAAGAGCAGGGCCAGTGGGTATCTGCAGCGGTGAGGAGACAGGTGGTCTGGCCACTGATGAGGCCCGAGCATTGAGCAAATGAGACCAACGCAGGAAGGTGCCCTGGACTCCGGTCTGGGCAGCAGAAACCTGGGGGTGGCCCCCGTGGGGCCGCGAGCCCTGGGACGGGGTGGAGGCAGGCTGAGGAGCAGGTGGAGCAACTTGGGGCCGTGCCCCCCGGGGACAGCCAAATAGGTGGCTAGAGAGGGCAGGAGGGGAGGTTGTGGATGGAGAAAGCCGAGGAAAATGAAAGTGAAAGAGCTTCGCAAAGAGAGGAGCCACACAGAGAAGGGGAGACAGTGAGAGGGAACGAGGGAGAACTGGCTCAGAGGGAGAGACAGGGAACGAGAAGGCCAAAGAGCACCGAGACGGGGACACGGCTGCAGGGGAGAAGGACGGAAGGGGGGAGACGAGAAGGAGCAGACGAGAGCCGTCTACGCCAGAGCTGCGGGGAGCAGAAAACAGGGTGGGGAGCCAGAGAATTCTGCCCTGCCCTTCCTGGCCTTGGCTCCCCGTGGCCCTTTGTCCCACCTCGGGGTCCTAGGAAGGAGGGGCGAGGTGGGTGCTGCTCTGTTCTCCGGCTCACGGAGGAGGAAGGGGCAATCGCGTCAAAAGCAGAGCAGACTCGCGAGGGAAGTGGCCCGTCAGTGGCCGCCTGGCCGCGTGACCCCTCCAAGGGCATGCGCTGTGTCACTCTGGTTTGGCAGGACCCAGTGTAGAGGAAAGTGGTTTTCTGACCACCGGCCTCAGTTTCCCTCTACGAGGCACTGTTGCTGGTGAGGTCACAGTGCGTCCATCAGGTGGGCCTGGGACCTGCTCTCCGCCCCTGGCCTCTGGTCCAGGAAAAGACAGCTCGGGGAGACGGGTGGAGGGCAGGAGACCGAGGAGTGTTTCCAGGGAAAAACTGATCCTTCCATGGACCACATGCCGGCAGCTGGCGGGCGCTGCCTCCCCCACTTCACCCCTCCACTCCCATCCTTCCCCTCCTGCCACCGCCTCCACCCCTTCCTCCCTCGCTTTCTGGCAGGAGGAGCCCAGCAGCTGGAAAACTGTGCTCTGCTCCCAACGCCCACCCTGAGCACCGCTGGGCCCAGGGTGGGCCTGCAGAGGGGCAGGATGTGTGTGCGCACGCGTGCTCTCCCCACGCAGCCTGGCCATCCTCACTTGCAGCTGTGGGAGTGGGAGTGGGAGCGGCAGGGGGGAGAGGCAAGCTTGAGCTGGCCGCCCGGAGCCTCAGTTTTGCCATCTGAAGTATGGGTGCGACCTTTGTCCTGTTGCCCTGGTGCTGCGGTGGGGGTCATAGAAGCCAAGGTGGGAAGGACCGGAACATGTCCCCGGACCCCAGGGATGCAGGTTGCCCTCCTACCAGCCAACTGGAGGCGGGCGCTGTGGCTTTCTGCTTTTCCCAGGGAGGAGCCTGACACTCAGAGATATAAATGGCCACCGCTGACAAGTGGTTGACCGGAGTCTGGAACTCCGGTCTGACTGATGGCAGATGGGTTACAGACCCAGGTGCGTCCTCAGCACCGCGCAGGGCTTGGGGGCTTTAAGACCTCCTGTCCCCTGCCTGGCACCCTGAGGCCCTTCCTGACTTAGGGAGCTTCTGAGGTTGTCCCAGGCTGCGGCTGGTTTTCTGTCTTCCTTCCTCTGAGCGCTAACCAGTTCCTGGAGGGGCTGTCAGCCTCTTTCTCTTCCCTGCCCGACGCCCACCACACTTTCCCTGTCCTCCCTGAAACAGAGTTGAGTCACACAGGGCTGCTCAGCGAGGATTCTTCACATGCCCCCCCAGGATGTGAGAGGTCCTGGGAGTGGACCTCTCTTCCCACACGTTGCTGAAAGAGACCCTGACCCCATTTCTGCACCTGAACCCCTCAACCGAGGTGAGTCACCTGGGATGACCCTGGATGACCAAGGCTGGGAACCCACACCACCAGGAGGCCAAGAATCGGCAAGAGACGTGCGCCCTCTCCAATATCACCTTGTGACTCCTGCAGACCCTCGCTCAGGTCAGGCTGTGGATCAGCTGCCAAGTGGTCCGTGGCACCTCAGACATGGGAGTGGCCCTGGGTGCTGGACACCCCCGATGGCAGGTGCTGCTTCCGTCCCCAGGCTGGTGTCTCCCCGGCTGCTGGGTGCGTTACCTAGAGACGCCTGAGAGGTTCTGAGCAGGGACTGCAAGATGTGGCGGTGTGGCAGCCCTGTCCTCTTGCTTCTGGAGTCCTCAGCTTCTTTGGTGTCATTGCAAATTCCTTGGGGGATCAGGTAGAGGCAAGCTTTCCCTCTACCTGATCGCCTGGCTTCTTCCTCTGCCCTGTTTGGATTGTACGGAGTGACGCTCTTAACCACTTGCGTGAAAAATGGAATCTTTGGCTCTGCGAGTGGCCTTTCCTGTAGAATGTTATCAGCAGGGCTGGAATGGGGGTGCTGCATTGGGGGCACAGGAAAGCCTCCCAGAAGTGACCTTTGAAGTGGGGCCTTGAAGGTTGAGTACGAATTTCAGAGTGGAATGGTGTCCACTCCACCTGCGGAATCTTGTCTGATTTAACTGCGGAGGACGTGGGGCGGATCTAAGAGGCCAGGAGGGCCCCTGAGCTGAGCTCCTGGGCAGGGAAGGGCAGAGCCTGCTCCAGGCAGACGGTGAGTGTGTGTGCAGCCCAGGGCAAGGGAGGGAGGAGAGGAAGTAAAGAAGAAAGTTGAGGACCGAACTGCCACCATGCTGGACTCTCACGTCACTCACCATCGGGCAGTGGCCCTGGCGGATGGACAGTCACTCTCTTCCTTGCTGAGCCCAGACAGAGCCTCGCACTCCTCACCCTGTGCCTGGCACTCCTCGAATCTATTGAATGAGCGTGTGAGGTGACACCCATTTACTGTCCCTGCCCCGGGGCAAGCCCAGGCTGGGCCGAGTCCAGAGACCTGCAGAGGCCAGGCCTGAGTACAGTAGGAACCTCCCGGGGAAGCAGCCATTGTGGCCCATAAATAGGTTAGGCGGTCAGGAAACAGGAAATCCTGAAAACACAATGAGGCCTGGGGCGCAGGGCTTTCCTCCAGGCCGGGGGTTGGACCAAGGATGCTCCTTGGGCCAAAAGCCTTCCTGAAGCAAGATTCTCTGACCGCTGTCCCGGACACCCAGCTCTTCCCACAGTCCTCAGGGGCCTCGGGGCCTCGCCTTGTCCCTCCGGGCTCCGCCAGGGCAGCTCAGGACAGGACAGGACAAGCCAGGCCAGGAATCCTGAGAGGACCCCGATAATGGCTTCAGTTCTCAGCTGAGCCGGGCACGAGGTGGTGGTGTGGGCTGCCGGACCAGCTGCACCAGGGTCCAGGCGAGGACCCCCACCCCCCAGATCAGGAGCATTTTGTCAGACCTTCCGACCCCAGGAGCCTACACACCTCAACCTTTGTGTCAGTGAGCCTGTCCCAGCCCTGGGCTCCCCAAGGGCATAGCAAGCCCCAGGCTGACCCTTCCCAGACCCTAAGAATGGAGGAATAATACAGCTACTCATTAGAGAGCCGGGTAGCCATAAAACCACATCCTGGAATAATTTTATTAAATAAGGAAAGCAAGTACTGAAACACAATGTCTTATAGGATCCCAGTTTGGTTAAAATGCACACGCACGTCAACATCTGTGTGACCATGTGTGGACGCCCACACACGAGCACAGAAGAGACGGGAAGGAGGGTCACCCAAATGTCCAAGTGGTACGTTTCAGGGGATTTTTACTTTCTTCTTTGTTCTTTTCTGTATATTCTAAGTTTTCCACGGTGGACTTTGAAATCCTAACAAAACCCACCCCAATCCTGTCAGGCCTGTTTTCTTTCAAGTCCAATGTGCACAAAGAGTTTTTAAGGTGGGGGAAATGAGGACAATCTCATGCTGAGGGGAAAACAGGATACAACCCTGTGTATATCGTATGTGCGAGAGGAGATGCTCAGGGCAGGAAAGGGGCAGGAAGGAAGCTCGCTGGGGGTCGGGGCCACTGGCTTAGGTGGGAAACTGCCCTGGTCCCACCCACCTATAGTCTATGCAAGTCCCCATGCTCTTAGGTACCGTGGGTCCTGGACACTTTCGGCAATACAGTGGGGAAACTTATAGTCTCATTGTGATTTGATGCAATGAGTGGAAGAGACAGTCTTAGAATTTGCAACATAAAGAAAAGTAGAAAGAATGGTGCAGTAAGCACCCATATGCCCACCCTATAGGTTCTGCAATGAATATTTTTACCAGACTTGCTTTAGCACAGATTGATCCGTCCACCCATCTTTATTTTTTGATACATTTTTAAAAAGACTTTATTTATTATTTTCAGAGAAAGGGGAAGGAAGAGAGGCAGAGAGGGAGAGAGACATCAATGTATGGTTGCCTTTTACCTGCCTCCAGCCACAGACCTGGCTGGAGACCTGCCTGGTTTGCAACCTGGTTATGTGCCCTGGCTGGGAATTGAACCAGCAACCTTTGGGTTCACAGGCCGGTGCCTTATCCGCTGTGCCACTAGCCAGGGCCTATTTTTTGATACATTTTAAAGCTACAGACCTCAGTATACTCCATCCCTAAACACTTGAGTAAGCACATCATTAACTAGAGTTCAATATTTGTTTGTGATTCTTTATGTACAACTGACAAATCCAAGGTGTATCCTTGATTAGTTATTACAAAGGCCTACACTTGTGTAACCCAGACCTCTAGTATGATACAGAATGTGACCCCAGAAAACTCCCTCTTGTCCCTAGCTCATCCATCTGTGCCTCTACCCTCCAAAGGCAATCATGATTTGTATGTTGTCATCATAGATCAGTTTTGTCTATTCTGGAACTTTCTATAAATGGGATCATACTGTTTACCCTTGTTTGTCCCTGGCTTCTTTCATTCAGCATTATGTCTGCAAGACGTCTCTATGTCATCGCGATAGTTTAAATTTAAATAATTTTTATTGTTGACTAGGGTTCCATTGCATGGATATACAAATACACATTCTTTTGTTGATGAAAACCTGGGATGCTTAGAGTTTTACTTATTATCAATAAAGCAGCCGTGAATATTCACATGCTTTTGTTTCTCTTGGATAAACACATATGGATGCAATGATTTGGACTCTTCATGTTTGTTAAACACTTGGAATTTTGTCTTGCCTATTTTTTTGATCTTCTTTTTCTTGATTTGTAGGAACTCTTTCTTTAGTGTTGGACCTTGAAGATACAGGAACATTTAAGACAGAGTCCCTGCCCCACGTGCCCCCTGGTTTAGCAGCGTAGAAAGACAGATGTAATTAAGACAGGACATGGTGTCTGCTCTGCATTGCCTTTGGTCCTTTGTCTTAGGACATGTAATCAGGAGGCCAGCATGGGGTGCCCTCACTCACTACCTATGGATTTCAATTACAGACCCAACAGGAAAACTCACCCTCCCAAGTAATATGACTTCTGCAGCAGAAGGAAGCGAGATTTCTTCAGCCAATGAAAAGCTGTCACCACACTGAACTCTCACTTTCCTTTCACGGGTTTTCCTTCCAAACAACCCCTGCCAACTTCCTCCTTTTTCTCTAGAAAGTAGCATTCACCTTTTTGCTTGTTGGACTAGCCTATGATTTTTGGATCGCTTGACTGTCCTGCATTGCTATTCCTGGAGAAACCCATTGTCCTGGCAAAACAACTGGCTGCTTTATTTTGAAGGTTTGACAGCTTATTTAAATGAATAAGCCGGATCATGTCACTTCTCCGCTCAAAATGCACTCATGGCTCCACCTCATTCAAAGGAAGCACCTACCAGGCTCCACGCAGTCGCACGTGCTCTAGTCCCCTCAACCTGTGGCCTTACCTTCTGCTACTTCCTTCCCTTTCTTCAACCCGCTGCAGCTGCTCCAGCTCCTTCCTGCCGCACACACAGCATGATCCCTGCTCCAGAGCCTTGGTTCTTGAGATTCTGTCTTCCTGAAACATTCTTCCCCAGCTCCCAACATGATTTACTTCCTGTATGAGTTTCCTCCGGCTGCCCTAACAAAGCACCACAAATTTGGTAGCTGAACAATAGAAATTCATTCTCTAACAGTTCCACGCAAACCCCTTTTTCCCATAGGGTTACATTCACAGGTTCTGGGGTCAAGGACACGAACCTACCTTCTGGGGTCCACCATCGCCATCTACTCGACTTCTTAACCTCCTCCAGGCCCTTGCTCAATTCATTGTTAGCTTCTCAGAAAGACTTTCTGTAGCCAGATCATTTTAAAAATCGGCTGACACACATACACACACCCATTCCAGCTCTCCTCAGCCTCTGTTCCATTTTTCTTTCTCGTACATACTCTCAGGCAAATCACGTGTAGTTTATTGATGTATTTATCGATTTTTATTGTCTGTTCCCCCATTAGAACGTAAGCACAAGGAAGATAGATTTTGTCTATGTTGTTCTCTGCTGGTTTCCTAACTGACAAAACTGCTGGGCGTACAGGGGACACTCCATGAATAACTAACTGTTGAAAGCATGCATGAATGAATGATCATATTGAGCCCCGAGCTCTGCTTTAAATAGAAAGGTATAAACAGTAGGACATAGAAGGGGGAAAAAAACCAGTTGTTCTGTCTGGAGTCTTGTCCAAGCAGGCTTTACAAGGAAGGTGCATTTGATCTGGGTCAGGTGAGAATGGGGAGGCATGGGGATCCCCCAAGACAGGAAGGGCAGGACTGGGAGAGGGTGAGGAGCCTGCTGTGGCCAGGCCATGGGTGAGGAAGGAGAGAAGAGGGAAAGTGGGGTGCACACGAGGCACCTGACCCCTGTGAAAGGAAGACCACCCCATTGTTGGTGGAGCAATGAATTAGAACAAATTCTATGGGAGCAATTTGGTGACTTTAAAAATGCACACACCCTTTGATGCAGGAATTTCACTTCTAGAAATTTATCCCATGGACCTGCACCTTTGCACATGAAGTTTAGGAAATAACATGTTGCCCAATGATGCGACAGTCCCCTATTTCCCAAAGGGATCAAAATAACAGCAAAAACAACATCACATCTGTCAGGGTGGCTACTGTCAGAACTCAGAGGACAAGTGTTGGCGAGGATGCGGGGAAATTTGGAAGCCTTGCGCACTGTGGGTGGGAATGTAAAATGGAAAATGTGTTGGTTTCTAAAAAAGTTCAAAATAGAGCTACTACATGAGCCAGCAATTCCACTTTATGGTCTGCAAAAGGATTTGAAAGCAGGGTCTCAAACACATCTATTGGACACTGGTTTGTTTACAGTCTTTGACTATTGCAAATAGTACTTCAGGACTCTGACACTAAATCTAATGGGTTGTTTTTCAACAGCACTAAGCTATTAACTCAATTCTGAGAAGGAAGGGAGGGAGAAAGAGCAGGACAGAAACATCAATGTGTGGTTGTCTCTCATGCACCCCCAACTGGGGACCTGGCCCACAACCCAGGCATGTGCCCTGACCGGGAACTGAACTAGCGACCTTTTGGTTTTCAGGCCTGTGCTCAGTCCACTGAGCCACATCAGCCAGAACGCACACCTGATATTGTCTTCCTGATGGCAAATGAAGTTGAGTACATTTTCCTATGTTTATAGGTCCCTGGAAAATCCTTTTTTTTTTTTAATGAAGCACTCACCAAGTCGTTTATTCACTTTTCTTTTGGATCATCTGCTTTTTTCTTATTGTTACATGGGATTTCTTTATATGTTTTGAATACACGTTTTCTGTGGGACCTACAGATCATATGTGTCTTCTCCTACCAGGCAGCTTCTTTTTCGTTCTCTTAATGGTATCTGGTGAATGGATGTCGTTAACTTTAAAGCATTGCCTTTTAAAGCAACCTTTAAATGGTTTGTTTACAGTGTTATTTAACACTTGCAATTGTGAAGTCATATCCCCGGGAAAAATTACTAAATCTGTGTTAAATGTCTGCCTCCTTCCCGCTCCCCCGCCCCCAACCAATGCTGTTGGGTGTCCGCCACCAATATCCCAAATTAGAATTCACTGAGGTCATTTCAGGCTATTGTGTCTTCCGTAAATAGCCCATCCTTGTTTAAAATAAAGGAACCAGAAAGCATCAGGTAACCGAGAACCCTTATCAGACCTTGCAGATAAGGGGATTCTTTTCTGAGAGGAGGGAAAAGCAGGTGTGGAATACTCAGGTGCAGTCGGCCTGCCCAGAAGTCTGTTCCCATATTGTAATAGAAAAATGTGGGAAACACCCCCTGTCATAACTGTGTTCTGTTCTTTCAATGGCATAGGAAACAGTCCTTCAACAGAGAGAAGATGCATTTATGCACAAGAATATAGACTTACATTCCTTACAGGGGACAAGCTGGTGGTGGTAAAGGGTGTGCGCCCGCCTCTGCTTATCCGAGCACCATCTGCCGGGAGGGGAGCAAACCGCTGGTATGGAGGCGACAGGGTGCAGCGGTGCGGGGAGGGTGCCATCCTTTTGCAAATCATTTGGGGCGTCCAAAATATTTTAAAATCCATAGGCATCTACCATTTATTTCAAAAGAACCAAATTTTTGAGAAAAAAAAAAAAAGCCAAGTGAAGGAATTTGAAGGGGAGTAACCACTTTCATCCTAAGAAATGTATCCAGTCATTTTGAGCATTGAGTGGGTCCCTTCAAAGCCATCAGAGCTTCTCCTGTCCCTCTAGTGTCCAGGCGAGGCCAGGGTGAGGGCTAAACATGGGGGTGTCTCCTGTGGGGGCTTTACTTGCATTCTGTGGGCCCCAGGGGTGGCCACTCAGGGGTGACTTCTCCATGAGGCATAGTGGGAGCAGTGTTTGAGGTCTACAGTAGTTCTAGGGTCTCAGGGAGACGTTGGAATTTATTTAAGAACGGTAGGAAAAAAAAAAAAAACCCAAAATATAACCAGCCTGGATTATAGTAGCCTTCGTACCAACACAGTTATAAAGTACAATACTAAATAGTATCTCTACTTTTATATTTATTATATTTTACGTTATATAATTAAAATTTTATAACATTACATTAAAGTTTAATATAATATTAAATTTTATACATTATTTCTACCCACACCATTGTTTTTCTTACACGAAGGGGTTCATGAAAGTGCCAAAGGACCTAGAAAGTTGTAACGTGGCCTTGCGAAAACTTTTTCTGTAAAGGGCCGGTCGATGAATATATTAGGCATGGGGGCCAGATGGTCCCTGCTGGGACTGGACTCTACCCTGTAAGGTGCAGAGAGCAGAAATTCGAGCAGACACCCGCAGATGGATGGACGGGGCTGTGTTCCGTACTTCAGTTACAAAAGCAACCGGCGGACAGGGGTGTGGGTCCGGGGCCAGCCCTCTGCAGTTGGTACTGAAGACTTAGCCTCTGTCCGGTGAATGAATGGACGGAAGCGGGCATGGCTGCCAGCCTGATCTCCGTCTGGGGTCCCGTTGGGGTGGGTGGGTGAACACCAGGCTGGGGGCCAGTTTGCCTGTTACCCCAGCCTCTAACTTGCTGCATGACCTGGGGCAAGTGGCCACGGCTTGCTGAGTCTCAGCTCCTGTCAGTAGGTAAGATGGAGGCAGACCCCTCCCCGTGCTGGGCTCCGCTGAGACAAGGAAGTGCAACAGAGGGTATGGGAGTGCCTGGAAGAGGAAGAGGAAGAGGAAGAGGAAGAGGAAGCGGAGATTCCCATGGGGCCGTGCAGGGCAGCAACGGCCAGCTCCCTATAGAGGCCTGGCAGCCTAGGAGACGTCACTTTGGCGGGGGAAGAAGGGGGTGGGGGCGGCCAGCAGCTGACCCGAAACACAAACACAAACAGTCCCCAAAGAGGGGCCGAAACTCTCAGCTTGGTGAAAACACGCTTGTCAGGTTTTCACCCTGCCTCAGAGCAGGGTGGGGCTAGGTGCCCCACTCTGGTCTCAGGTGGCAGTGGCTGTTAGGCTGGCCCAGGCTGGCAGGGCCTGGGCCCCTCACGTGCTCCTGGGCATACATCCAGCCAGAGGTGGCCCCAGGTGCCCCATTGTGCAATTGTTGATCAGCAAGGACACTGGCTCCAGAGCCTGAGGTCAGACCTCAGGAGCCAGGTGGCCAGCCTGGGGGAGGAGGGCCCATGACCCCATCTCTGCAGGGCTGCCCCTCGGGCTGGTGACCTGGAAGGGCGATTTAGAAGTACATATTAAAGCAGACAACACACGTTTCCAGGGATCTGAAAATGTCACCTTCTCTCCAGCTGGATATGTCAGAGCCCTGGCAAGATATACCATTCACTCCAGGCAGGCCAAGACAAGGCATGCACTTTCGTGACTTCTGGAGGGGTGGTCAGGGTCACCAGACCCTATGAGGGAAGTCAAGGTACCACACTAGCCCAAAGAAACACTCTTGAGAATGCATGAGGAGGAACGCCTGGGAATAGCAATTGCATCTTTATAATGGACACATTACAAAGGAGGAACCCACCCGTGGAAGGAACTTTGAAAAAAGTGATTACACCCAGGCTGTGGCGGGCAGGTCAGATATCAAGCTGTGGAAACAACCTAACTCTGAAATCTCTATGGATTGATATACAGGGCTCTTTTGCTCAGCCTTTGTGTCCAGTGCAGGTTGGGTTGGGGTCGCTGGAGGGGCACAGAAATTCAAAGTCCAACTGGACAGACCAAAGAGACTACCCTATTGGCTCTCACAAACCAGTGCGATGCAGCAGCATCAGGTCTTGCTGTATCCAGGGGCTCAAACCATGTCATCTTTCTGGGCAGGCTGTTCCCATAGGGGGGCAAAGGTCAGAGATAATGGGGCCATTGCCTGTTCCTGGTAGGGATGAGCAGGGGATGGGAGACTGACTCCATTGGAGCCTCCCCTGTTGCTGCAGCTGAGGTGGAGGGCTGCCTTTCTGCAGCTCATGACCTCGGGCAGGAACAGGAGTGGCTCCAATCAAGGTGTGCAGCCCGGAGATGGGAGAGTGGGTGCCCGGTGGGCGCAACCCACTGTGCGCACACATTCGAGCCCACCGCTCCGCTGACTCCTAGCACCGACCCTGGGAGCTGAATCCCCTGCCACTGCAAAGGCAGAGACCTCCACTGAGTGAGCTCCCAGGCAGGGCTGGTCTCGGGCCCAGGATTTCTGAGCCCTTGTCAGGACTTTTCCTGGCTTACCCCGCTGCCCCTTCTCTGATGTTCCAAGGCCTGCTCCTTTTGTCTCACACTGCCCAGAACAGATGCCGGTGCAATCCAATTAGGTGACCCCTCCTGGTATCTGGGGACAAGGAGAGGACAGAGGCACCACCCCTTCACCTCCTCCTACCCTCTACCCCACCCAAGAAACTCAGCTCTGTTCATTGGGGCCCCTTCTTCCGCGGGTGACATCATCTGCACACAGAGCCAGAGTCTGCAGAATGTCTTCCTCTCTGTTAGGAACCAAGTAGAAGGCTCTGGTGGGGAACTGGGGGCAGAGGCAGGGAACAAATCCTAGACACCAGCAGGGGCTGCAGGGAGGGGCGTGGATCTCTCTAGATTTTGAACATGGTGGTAGAAGCCATCCTCCTGGAACCAGCATGGCTCCAGAGAACTGGGAACCCTGATTAGAACCAAAACTCATTCTTGTCCAGGCCTCAGTTTACCCATCCAGACACAGGGGCTTGGGCTAAGAACTTTCTGGCTCTACAATTCAATGAATAACCAAGGGCCAATCTCCTCACATTACAAAGAGTTCCCACAGACCCCTAAGAAGAGATACCCCAAGAGAAAGTGGGGCAATGGGCATGAGCAGGCACTCCTGCCTCCTCTAGAAAAATTCCCAACTAGTTAACAATTTACAAGAGAGGAAAGGTTACACTTGGCAGCTATCAAAGGACTGCAAGTAAAATCAACATAGCAGCTTTACTTTCACTGATCGTGTTGATAAAGATGATCTCATGCCTAGTGCCTGGGGGGTGGGGGCCAGCACTCAGCCTCCTAGGGGACAAGTAGAAACAGGTGCTACTTTCCCTTCTAGAGGGTAATTTGTCGTATGTAATAAAAGCCTTAGCATGCTGTGGGAGGGTGGTTCCACTTCTAGGACTTTCTCTGAAGGCAAGAATCATGGAGGTTTGCAAAGGCAGCTGAACAAAACTTACAGTAGCCAGAGAAATAGTCTTGTAATCAGAGATCATTGCCACCTTCTTCCTCACCCTTTAAAATGCGCCAAGCCCTGGCTGGTGGCTCAGTGGATAAGGTGCCGGCCTCCAAACCCAAAGGTCACTGGTTCGATTCCCAGCCAGGGCACATAACCAGGTTGCAAGCCAGGTCTCCAGCCAGCTCTGTAGCTGGAGGCAGGTGAAAGGCAACCACACATGGATGTCTCTCTCCCTCTCTGCCTCCCTCCCTTCCCCTCTCTCTAAAAATAATAAATAAAATCTTTAAAATAAAAATGCTTCAAAGGTTTCCTGTCAGGCTTAGAAAAAAATTCAGCTCCTGACCCTGTCGCCTGGCCCTGATCCTTCTTTCTCCTTCTCACCCCCTTTAGTACCTGCTGTCTCCTTTCTGTTCGCAAACATGCTGGGCCTGGTCCAGCCTCAGGACCCTTGCTCTGGCTACTCTCTCTACCTGGCTGCTCATCTCCCTTGACTGTAAGCCCCAGGAGGGAGGGTCTTTGTATTACTCACTGCTGGATCCTTGGCCAGACCCCTGACATCAGCAGATGTTCACTGAATAAATAAACAGCTAAGAGTGTAAGCTATGGAGTCAGAAGAGGGTGTGGGCTTGAGTTCAGGCTCCACCACTGATTAGCTGTGCAACCTTCAGCAAGTTCCTCCACCTCTCTGAGCCTGGGGATCCTCTGGTGGGTAGTGCAAACAGATGAACTGCCCCGTGGGGGTCCTTATCAGGATTAACTACAGGTAACTGTAGAAAATGTGGTACAGAATGAGTCCCTGGGAACTGTTCGTGATAATTAGGGATGTTTCCAAGATAGTATCTGTGATTGCCCTGCCATGGGTTGAGCACGCACCAAGGATGTTGTAGAAAACAACCCGTGGATATGAAAGGTAGTGAAAGATACATGGTTTAATCACTCATTTCATCATTAAAAATCCAGGCAACAGCCCTCCCCCTCTCCGGAGCATGCCCACACCTGTCCTACCCCCTGTAACCCTCCCCCACTCCCCGTCCCAAGCTGTGACCTTTGTCTTTCTCTTTTCTGAGCTCCAAGGGCCTTTCTTCTGCCTCTGTAACTTGTGTCCTGAGTCCTGGCAGCCCCGTGGGCTCAATTCTACTACCTCTGCAACTTTCTACATGAACTTCCTCTTATAATATGGTGAAAATAAATAAATAAATAAATAAATAAATAAATCAGCCCTGGCGGGTGGCACAGTGGATAAGATGCCAGTCTGAGAACCCAAGGGTCTCTGGTTCAATTCCCCAGCCAGGGCCCATAACCAGGTTGCAAGCCAGGTCTCCAGCCAGGTGTCCGTATCTGGAAGCAGATGAAAGGCAACCATACATTGATGTCTCTCTTCCCCTCTGCCTTTCTCCCTACACCTGTCTCTAAAATAAATAAATAAAATCTTAAAAAACAATTCAGGCCACAAATAAAAGTCTTCTATATCTCACGTTTCTCGTTTAAATTTCATGCTATACTGGCTGGTGTGGCTCAGTGGATTGGCGCACGCCTGTGAAACCGGGGGTCTCTGGTTTGAATCCCAGCCAGGGCACATAACCAGGTTGCAAGCCAGGTCTCCAGCTGGTCCGTGGCTGGAGGCAGGTGAGAGGCAACCATACATTGATGCTTCTCTCCCTTTCTTCCTCCTTCCCTGCCCTTCTATCTGAAAATAATTTAAAAATTTTAAAAATAAATAAATCTCATGCTATAGTAAATGAAAAAGTCATGACTGTAATGAACGCACTATTAGCCAATAAAATTTGTTAATATATACTCAGAAAGGGAAGCCCGTAGGATTTACAATCAGATATTAAAGTAGAAATTGCTGATATTTTTCAGAGTCGCCCTTAGCTCTTTCATGGCTTCCTCACTATCCCGATGGCCAACTGTGCGTTGCCATTGGCAATCCGAAAAGCCCATGTAACAGCTAATGGAGTCCCCACGTCCCTGTCTGTCAGCACGTGGCTGCCTGACTCCCAGGGCCTGCTGAGGAGATCAGGTGTCCTATGTTGTCTTAGGCAGCTGGCGGGGACGGGTGCTGTATCAGGACCACAGTGTGAGGCTTGCTTCTTAATAAACCTTCATGGATTGAAGAGAATTTGGTGATATCCTAAGAAGAATCCTAGCCCTGGCTGGTAACACAGTGGATAAGGTGCCAGCCTGTGAACCCAAAGGTCGCTGGTTCGATTCCCAGCCAGGGCACATAAATAACCAGGTTGCAAACCAGGTCTCCAGCCAGATCTCCAGCCAGGTCCGTAGCTGGAGGCAGGTGAAAGGCAACCATGCATTGATGTTTCTCTCCCTCTCTGCCTCTCTCTCTTCCCCTCTCTCTGGAACTAATAAATAAAATAATAATAAAAAAGAATCCTTGGTTGGCAAGCAGGATGTGTTAAGCTAAAGCACACATTTGGAACTCGGAGTACCCGGGGCATCAATCAGGAGAAAAGTTTTAAAATAGCCCAAACCAATACCAAAACCAATTCTCATGGGATTAAGCCATAAGGGGAGTGTTTATTAGTACACGGAACTGAAAACCCAGGGCCCGAGAGCTTCAGGAATAGTTGGATCCAGGTGCTCGTGCGGTGCCTTGCAGAATCCTCAAGACTCTGTTTTCCTTGGTATTGTCTCTCGACAGGTGGTGGCAACGTGACTCATCAGCAGCTCTAGGCTCCTGTTGGGTAGCTCAGCAATCCTCCCCACCCAATTCGCGTTTCTGTCTCCCCAAGCGCCAGGAGAAGTCACGGAGAGGCCCTGATTGTCCAGACTTGGGTTTCCTGCCCACCCCTGAGCCATGCACTGGGTGTTGGTTGGCTGGCCCTGGTTCGCCAGCTCTCCCGGCCCTCGACGAGATGGTCAGCTCCACCAGAACCCACGGACTGGGAGGGAGTGAGGGGCTGTCCCCGCAGGGCAGAGCTCCTGGTCTGCAGCATGCTGAAGGCTGTGCCCCACGAAGCACAAAAATGCCCTTTATCAGGAAAGCTGGATTGATCAGAACACCCCGTCCACAGCTCTTCTAAGGAGCCGAGAGGAGGCCCCACGTGGGGCTGGGGAGGCTGGGGGCTGTGGAGGGAGACAGAGCTGGGGTCCGTGTCCCGATCTGTACAGGAAGGTTGATCTGGTTTGAGGAAGGTACTGTGTAGTTTTTGACGAAACCATCGGGGTACAGTTGCCCCTCGCTTTTCCCGGACTTGGAATGGCCTCTTGATGGAATCCCGTTTGTGGCTGTGATCCGTGCTGGCCGGGTGATGATATCGTTTTTCCAGGAAGGGCCTGTTCACTGGGCTGTAAGTGGAGTTTGGAGGCTATTTCTGGCAAAGACTGAGGTGGGTGAAAAAGTGGGGGTGGGAGGTGTCAGGGACACTTGGGGAGGAAACCTGAGCCGGGCTTCATGCCCAGGGTCTGGGCCGAAGGGCTGGTGCTGGGGGTGAGGAGGGGCTGGGCCAGGGTCGGCAGGATGCGGCCTCAGCAGCTGGGGGGACAGGAATGTTCCTCCTCCCGGCACCTGTCCCCAAGCTTGTGACCATTGACCCCATCTCACCAACAGTCCTGGGGAGAAAGGCAAGGGGGAAGCCTCCTCAGCACCCACCAGGTACCAGCACCGAAGATAGAGATACTGGTAACAAACCACGGAGAGCCTGCCACGGGCTAGGTGCCGTGCTAAGTGTTTACAAGGAGCAGCTCCAGCAAGCCTCGCCACCGTGTGAGACAGGTGTGGCTATTAGTCTCATTCTGGTGATAGAGAATGTCAGGGAGGTGAAGGGACTCTCCCAAGAACACACAGCCTGTGAGCACTGGGCTTGCTGTGAGGATGGGCAGGCTGGGCTCAAGGCAAAGAATGGCCAGGATGCACGTGCTGGCTGAACCAGGGGAGGGAAGAACGTCAATCACCTGGATTGAGGTGGGAGGGCGGGGATCTGGAAAGGCAAGTCTGAATCTGCCCTTGAAGGATCTGCGCAGGGAATGGTGTTCATGCAGGAGGGAACAGCCTAACAAAGTCATAGAGGCAAGCGTGCGCAGGGGACACTTGGGGCAGGGCAGACAACCTGGAAGGCGCCTCTGCCCGTGCTTTGTGGGTCATGAGGTCACTTGAGCAGTGGGCGGAGGGTGGTACTGCTGTGCCCTGAAAGTGAGGGGAGGCCTGGAATCTACAGAATTTGCTGGAATAGCCTGAGGGCGGCTGACCCCTACCTACACTTTTGGGTGAGTTCACGGGTCTGGAGGCCCAGTCTGGCAGCCTCGGGAGGACGTGGCAGGGCAAGAGCCCTGCGCCTTGGACCTACACGGAGGCATCCACACAGCCTGGGCGGCTCTGGATGGACAGGAAGCCGGCCATTCCTTCCCGTGAGTGGGAGAATAGCTTCTGTGTGAGCCACAACAAAAAGGCTTTTCTGCCAAGTCCGAGGGGGAGGAAGCAGCCAGCTGGGCCCCTGCCCCAGCCTGAAAGGAGGCTCTGTTGGTGGCCCTGGGGTCTTCCATGCCTAGAATGTGTGGGGAGGGAAGGCCCGGGTGGGCAGGGGCCACCTCATCTCTGCCTGCTTCCCCAGCAGCACGAGGTGGGGTGGTGCTGCTGGGAAACCGGCCCCTCTGGGTTCTAATCCTGGTGCAGCCATTCCCTAGCTGGGAACCTTTGCCCACATGACTTCACCTGAGTCCCTCCTTGCTCATGAATGCAATGTACTCAATGGTGGGGGAGTGAGCAGCAGCCTGTGAGGTTGGTCGTGCTATTCCCTGTACGGAGGCTTAGGGTCTGTATCCTCAGGCTGAAAGCCTGGGATGTTTTACTCAAAAACTCGTAGCTGCGCAAATGCAGGGGGAAAAAAGGGCTGGAAGGAAGCCCGTCCAGCTGCCAACCCTGGCTGGGAGAAGTTAGGTGACTTCTATTATAGTCTCGTTTTTATCTGGAATGTCTGAATTGTCTTAGGTGAGAACTAGAAAATAGAAAGGAACACAAGATGGTGAGGGAATGGGGGCTATCAGGGCTCCCAGGCAAGTTTAGGCCACAGCCACATTAATAATAATTATTATTATAATAATACAATTTAAAGATGCAGGCTCCTGTTTAATGCTGGGGCCCAAAGTCTTACTGGGGATGGGGGTAGGCAGAGCTGAGGCATGGAGCTCCACCCATCCCTCCTCAGAGACCTGCACACCCCTGGGCCCAGAGGGAAGAGACCGGGGTACCTGGGATGGAGCAGGGTGCAGATGGCACCTGGGAGAGCATTCCTTCAGCCCCTGGATTTTTTTTTTTGTTTTGTTTTTGAGATTGTACAGAGCTTGGGGCTGGAAGGGCCCTCAGTTTCCTAAGGGGCTGATACTCCCCTCTGCCAAGTCTCAGGGAGACAGGCCTTCATGTTCTTTCTCATCCCCGTGACCTCTGGGCTTCTGGGTGACCCTCAGGTTTCAGCACCAGGCAGACCTGGGTGGGGGCCCTGTGGCTTCTGCCACAGGAAAGCTGACAAGATGGTGTCCACCCTGGACCCCCATTCCACTGCCAAGGTCCCTGTGGTGGGGGGAGATCACAGGACATTGCCTAGCTAGACAGGAGAGAGGCCTGCGGGGCTTCCCAGGCCAGCATTTCCTCCTCCTTCAGCTAGTTTTCAATACAAAGAGAGGAAAGGATGGGCTGAGGGGCTGGGGAAGGGGGGTGCACTGTGGGGGAGGGCGGGGCCTGGAACAGATGGCAGGACCCTTGTCCAGGGGTTTGTGGAGGCCTGGCCTGCTCCATGGTTGGGGTGACACCCCACTACATGTGGTCACTGCATTCCTGGGGGTGTAGGCGGTGCTCAATAGGACGGCCCAGGGGGTCAACGGTAGTGGGTGGGCGGATGGTTTCCAAGGCTCGCCCAGCCTGGAGGGACAGCAATGCTTGTCTTGGGTCTCCTGAGTGCCATCAGCACCCTGCCTGGACGGGCTTTTCTGCTGCTTCAAAGTTGGGAGGGCACAACTAAGTTGCCCCTTACCCTGTGAGCAGAGCATGGAGGCAACAGTCCTGGCCCGGTTCTCCCTCACTCTTGGATGTACCACTGCATGCGGGAAAACAGGTTGCCCTTTCTCACCAGCAATGAGTGACAAGCATCTTCCTCACTCCTCCCCTCCCTGCCCTGCCCAACTGAACAGAGCTGCCTCTCATTGTCCACCCCAGCTCCTCCCCTCCCGGGGCCACTGCAGGGAACCCCCCACAGTCCTGGAGGTCTCTTAGGTGTGGGAACATGTCCCCTAGTCCCCGTTGGGACTCTGCAGGTCACCTGCAGCCCTTCCAGCTGTAAGTAAGCTCCAGCCCACAGCCTCTTGGCTCGCCGGCCATACAATTTAATCAGTGCATATTATTTACAGAAAGAAACATACAGGGGTGGACACGACCCCCCTCCCCCTTCCTTGGCTGGCTCTCTGGTTTCAAGGATGGAGGAGGTGAAAGGTGCTGGCCAGCCCAGGAGAACCCCTTCCCTCTGGGGCCCTCAAGATTCTGGGGGGCAGACCGGCTTGCTCAGGGCTGCAGGGGTGCGGAGGGGACAGCCGGCTGTACAGTACCATTTCCCACAGCAGCCTCACCTCTGCTTGCTTTGAGAAAAAAAGGAAGCATCTCTGCCCCTCAGCCCCGGAGTGTCCAGGTTACAATGGGGCTCCTGCCGGCCACTCTGACTACTGCCTGGGGGGCAGGGAGCCTGGTACAGGGTGGGTTGTGGGCACTCACAGAGCTGTGCATACTCTGACATCCCGCACCCCAGCCTGGGCACCCATCAGCCCCTTGCCTCCCCAGGAGAGCCGGGAGGTCGGCAGCTACAGCCTGAGGCTGGCAGAGTTTTGAGACCCCTGAGGACAGTGGTGTAGGTGAGAGGTGGGATTAGACCCTGGGGAGGAGCCCGGGTGGGTCACACAGCTCAGAGGGAAGGTAGACAGGGGGCGGAGGCCCAGCCTGGGGGGTGAGGCTCCTGGGGTGGGGGGGCCTTGGCAGGCCCCTTTTGGTCCTTGGTAAGGCGGGCCCAGAACCCCTTCTCCAGTGCAAAGATGTGGGTTCAAGGGGCACCCGGGAGCCGGGGGTGGCTGGCCCCTCCGCAGGGCTCTCAGGCGCCAGGCGCCCACGCTGCTGGGGTTGTTTGAGGTTGGTTGGGAAGGAGTCAAAACTCAACACAGACTCACAGCCAGGGGTCACCTCTCCCTCTGTCCCCTCTGACTTGGGGTGGCCCTGGGTGAAAGCGGTTCCTAAGGCAGAGAAAGATTTAAGTGGGTGGACACCAGGGAGGCCCTGCCAGTCTGCAGAGACAACAGAACTCCTTGCGGCTCAGGCTGCGGAGGGCCCAGGGCCGGAAGAACCTCCATGGTCACTGTCCCACCCGGGCCTTCCGAGCCTCCCCTCTGCTGGCTGCAGCCACAGCAGAGGTGGGCGGGTGGGGACCTAATTCCCTGTCTGGAGCAAAACCCCAATGAGAAACCCTGCCCTGGGGGACGGCCCCTGGTCACGAGAGTAGAAACCAATGCTCAGTTAGTGTGCAAAAACAGAAACAAAAAGTAACAACAAAAAACCCGGGGCATAAATAAACCATGAGGGCAGGGCTGGCAGGGATGTTGAAGGGCCTGGGGGACCCCAGTCAGGGGCTGAGGGAGCCAGGGAAGGCTCTTGCCGGGCACCCCAGGAGCAGCCTCAGAACTGGGGGTGCCGCCAGCCTGGCCCCTAGCACCGTGCGCAGCAGGGGGGCAGCCGTCAGACCCATTCCTGCAGGGACCGCTTGCAGTACAGGAGCATGCGGGGTGCGCCCCTGCGCTGCATCTGCACCAGGGCGTACGTGAGGCCCAGCACACACAGCAGCAGCAGCAGGGGCGGCACCAGCACCATCGCCATGTTCGCTGTCCGTGTCACCTCCTCCATCTGCACCACCACACGGCTGCCCTCGTCTTTGTCTGTCCCCGCCCCAGAGTCCCCCTCCCCGGCATCCGGACCAGCCTCATGGCCCTCATCCTCCTCCTGGCTGTCACCGCCCGCCCCAGGCTCTGCGCCCCCGTCCGGGTTGAAGGGTGGACGAGCCACGTCGGGCCATCGGGGTCCCGGCTCTTCGCAGCCCATGAAGTCCCGCAGGATGGACTTGGGGTAGCCAGGCTCCATTCGCAGCCGCTGGTTGTCAAACTTCCAGTATTTGGTGCCCTTGTAGAAGTAGGTGTAGGCTGTGTGGGCAAGCAGGCCGGAAGGGTGTCAGTTAGGCCACGGCCATTCGCTGGCCAGCAACCCTCATAGAAGACCAGGACATGCTGAAGGGGCCCTGGCTGCTCCTTCCCAACTCACAGACACAAGACTGGGCTCCCAGAGGGCAGGGTCTGGGTCAGGGGTGCCACTAAATACCGTGCTTCTTGGCTGGGCTGATGCACGCTAGGGCTGTGCATGGCGGGAGGGTCTAGCAGCCTGTTGGGCTCCAGACTGCAGTCAGGGGACCCTGTTACTCTGTCCCTGGACTGGCTCTGCCCAACATGACACTGGCCAATGTCTCACTCCGGGCCACGCAGCCAGCCTGCAGTGGACCTGGAGGGGAGCCCAGCGCTGCCTTGGCCCAGCTCTTCGGCCTTGGGCATCTTGCCACCTCCCATCAGCCTCAGGAAGGGCCAGGTTTGAATCACGGGGTGAATCTATGCTCTGCTGACCACAGCAAGATCAGAGCGGCCACACGGTGATGCCATCACACACAGAAGTATGTGGCCCGTCCGGGCACCGGCCAAACCCGCAAGGCCCCTCTTGGGCCCGTGAGCCCGGAACCTAAGAATCAGAGCTCCAGCCTTTCTTAAACTCACCAAGGGTAGTGCTGGAGAAATACAAGGTCTGTCCCGAACGTATCGGGTGCACAAGCTGTTTTAATTAGATCGATGTTGGCTCGATACTTTCAGGACAGACCTGGTAAGTGCCACGTCTTGGTTATCACGGCAGAGATCAGGCTTCCCCACCAGGGGGAAGTGGGCACCCTGGGAGGACCCTCGCCCCACCTGGCAGAGCCAAGCACAGGCTCGAGGCTCCCTGCAGGCTGCCCGAGGGTAGCTGGACTCTGCGGGGAGCAGGGCAGTCCTGGGTGGGACTCCTGACTCCACGCTTTCTTACTGGGGTGCTGGGTTCTTTCCTCAACCTCCCGGCTATAATGCATGGATTATTTGATGACTATTTGATGACGTTGGACCGGTCTGTCCCCTGTGTGTGGAGGAGGGGGGTGGTGAGTGCTGGGCAGACCAGAGGGTGCTGGCCGTGGTACCTGCATCGTTGCTCAGGAAGGCCCCTCTGGGGGAGACAGGGACCCCGTGCCAGATAGTGATGGGCTTGGGGTAGCCGGGGTCTCCGCGCTGTGTGTCCTCATTGAAGCGCCAGTACCTGTGACCGAAAGCACCAGGCTGTGGGCCTGCCCAGGCCTGGAGTCAGTTCCCCTCTGCTGGTGGGTTCTCTCTGGGTAGACCCCGGAGTGGGGACCTTTTTCCTTTAGGGAAGGGGGCGCTCACCTGTCCTCTTGGAAGAAGAAGGTGTGCCCTGTGGGTTCCCACCAGATGGCCGTGTCGATGCGGTCGTAGGGGATGCCCAGGCCGTAGCTGGTCAGCGGCTGTGGGTAGCCGGGCTCCAGGTTTGCTTCTCGGAATAGCCAGTAGCGGTCACCTGTGGGAGGAACGGGGGGGTGGGTGCGGACAGGGCTGGGGCTGAGGGGGTGGGCAGGAAGGGGATGCGGGAGTGCTAGTCGGGGTCCACGAACCCATTCCCATCCACTGCCACACTCATTACACTCGCGCACACACACAATCATGCTCATACCCTGCACACAGGATAGACACTGACAGCCACAACATTCAGGGCAGCTCTCCCGGGTACCATACTCACTCTGTGCTCATGGCCAACTGTGACACACTTGTTTGCACACATGCATGCACCCCCCACCCCACACACAGTCACGCTACACACAGACCTGCATTTCCATGTGAGCTTTCATCCCCCAACAGTTCTCATAGAGACAGGAAAGACAGGGAGCCCTGCCTGGCGTCTGGGTCTGGTGGCTGGTCCCTGGGCACCCCAGCACACAGTCCAGAGCTCCCCACTTTGGATAAGGGCCCCGCCCTGTCCCTGGGGAGCTCCTGCCTCACTGAAGCTCGGGACAGCTGGACTGGGGACACAGCTGACGGGGGTTGCTGCCCTAATGGAGGCAACCACCCCTTCCCTGGGCCCAGCAGGGTCCGAGGTCAGGGACGGAAGGCCCTCCCACCTACCCCAGCTCACCTTTAAAAAACACAAAACGCCCGTCTTGGCGCTCATAGGCTGCGCTGATGTCACTAGGTAGACCACGCCAGAAGTGCCCAATGGGCATAGGGTAGTTGTCCAGGACACGGTTGTGCCGGACCCGCCAGAACCAGCGGCCCTGGGGAGGGTGTGGGTGTGAGTGCGCTGCCCCGAAGCAGAGGGACCACCTGGGGCAGACAATGGGACCCCAGGGCAGCACCAGGGAGGCAGCCCTGGGTGGCAGGGGCGGGCAGGTGGGTGAGGCCGACCCCGGGGCTTGCTGCGTGACTCCAAGGAAACTCCTTGCTCCCTCGTCTAGTCTGATGGCCGCCCAGTGGCTGCTCGGAGCGGGAGAGGGGACGGCGAGCAGCCAGGTCGGGCAGGCACAGCTCTGAGGGTGGGGCTGGGGGGCCCTCCTGCTCTGCATCTGGGCCAAGGGGCTGTGGGAGGCATGGGCAGGAGCCAGACCTTGAACACAAACATCTCCCCGCGCAGCATGGCCACCGTGTCAAAGTCCCCGTCGCAGATGTTGGGGCCATACTGGTCAGGCCGCTCTGTGGTTCGTGGCCGGACCGGGGGGCCTGGCTTTGGGGGCCGCTCTGGCTTCCCGCCTGGAGGTGGAGGCTGGGGGGGCCTGGGGGGCCGATGGTCTGGCCGGCCTGGCCGCCGGGGTGTCACAGTGGGGAGGGGCCGGGTGGGCTGTGGCTGACCATCTGGGGTGCCTGTAGAGCAGAGGGAGGGGGAACGAGAGGTGAGGAGGAAGCCCCAGAACCCAGCCAGGGCTCCAGGTTGTCCTCCCCAGAACCCTGGACCCCAGGGGCCCTAGCTGCAGAAACATGTGCCCAGGTGAAGGGCCCACCCAGGTGGAAAGCCCTGTCTGTCCACAGCAGACCCCCCACCATCACCACCCTCAGGAGGACCCCTGTCCTTCTCCTTAGAGACCCCTCCTTGACCATCTCACACTGGGCTTAGGTCACTGCACCCCTGAGGCGGGTCCTGTCTCCATTCCCCCTCAGGATGCCAGCCTGTTCCATCCACCGGAGGATCCAGGAACACATGGTGGACACTCACAGAGGGAAGAACAAGACTTTACAAACCTGCCAAGTTTCCCTCTTATGACCCGGTTGCTAGGGTTACAGCATCTGTCATGTGCCAGGTGGGCACTTGCCAGCCCCAGGGAGGGGCGTGGTGTGGGCACTACCGGCAGATCCAGACCCACCAACCTGGACCTCAGGAGACCTCCCCACTGGAGGATTTCTTGGTTGGGGCCTGAGTTGGAGGTGTCACCAGCCTGAGAACCACTGGGAGATGACAAACCAACAGTACTCAGCAGAGGCCCTGGGTCAGGCTCAGGCTGGGAGCAACAGCGGCAGGAATGAGGTGATGGAACGCAAGGTTCCTTTAATCTAACGGTAATAGCACCGAGGCTGAGGAGGAGAGGGGGTTGGAGGTACAACCTGGGGCTACCTGGGGTCCCTGCACGCCCCAGCCTGCAGCCACTGCGAGGGCCCTGGGCCGGATTTCTCGCACCCTCTGAGTGATGTGAACAAGTCAGCATCCTCTCTGGGCCTCATTTTCTCATCCATACAATGGAACAGCAGGAACGTGTGCCTTTCAGGACTGGGAGCTAAGGATAGGTGCACAGGGCCCCCTGGCTGGGCCCCGCTGGCCACCTGCTCACCGTAGAGCTGCTGGATGCCCCGGAGGTCGTCCTCAGGCAGCTGGAAGTTGTCGATGTCCATCCACTGGTAGAAGGGTGCCATGATGGCACTGGGGTTGCTGGAGTGCTCCAGCCCCAGCGCGTGGCCCAGCTCATGCACCGCCACCAGGAAGAGGCTGTTCCCTGTGCAGGGCCAGCAGCACGGTCAGCACTGGCCTGGCCCAGGACCTGGCCACCCCGAACGGCGGGCTGAAGGAAACCAGGGAGCCAGGCTGCCCTTGCTTCACTCTTAGAAGAGTCAGCTGCGCTGACTTCTGGGCCTCCAACTTCCCCATCTGAGAAATGGGTGCAGTCAGTGATCCCTTCTCCTCCCCACCACCCTTTGAAGATGGTGGCACAAGAGCTGGAGACCAAGTGTCAGTGTCCCAGAGAGCTGTGCAGGGGAAGCTCTCCCCTCCGAGCCCTGCAGTTCCAGCTCTGCCTCCCCTGCCCTGGCCCTGGCCAGCGGTTCTCACCATGCACGTCTGTGCTGGAGAAGGTCCAGGGCTCATCTGCATCGAAATGGGTGTCGCCACCCAGACCAGGGCCTGGGAAATAGGCGTGGGCCAGAAAGCCTCCTGTGCCATCAAAGGGTGAGCTGTCGCCATGGAAGCCAGAGGCAAAGAGGACCATGATGTCAGCCTCCTTCTGCCTCCGCAGCCTGATGTCCTGGTAGGGCACCTCCTGGAAGACCAGCGGTGTGGCCTGCTCCCACACACGGAAGGCCCTGCGCACCGCCTCCAGCGAGTGGTACCAGCCCAGCTTCTCCGTGTAGTTCTGGATGCTGCGGTGGGAGGGGAGATGCCTGAGTGAACACAGGGCCTGGGGCTTCTGTCCGCGACTGGCCCCCACGGGCTGGAAGCTGAGACACAGGGCCCCAAGGAACTTGTGTAACATCCGAGCTGATTCACCGACAATGCCCGACCATATCAAGCATTAGTTTACTCCCAGGTGAATTTGAAAAAGAGAATGAAGATGTCAGATCCGGAAGTTCATTAGGATATCACCAAATAAGGTCGCATTGTGCCAAACAAGCCTCTTTTCAGTAAGAAAACAGTAAGTAAATAAAAGAGCAGGGGTATGGAGCTCAAAGACCTAGAAAGAGAGGGGCAAATGGGTGATGTCGAGGGAAACACAGGGCCAGCGGTTCTGAATGTTGGTTCTGAATGTTGGGTCAAGGCCAGGCTCTAACATTTGCGTGACTTTGGGCAAAGGACGTGGTCTCTGGATTTGAGCATTTTCACCTGTCACCTGGGGGAAAAGGAGAGCTGTGCTTTCATCATGGTTCCTGGGAGGATTGAATGAACCTGTGAGGAAGTCTGCTGTCGCCCGTGCAAATCAGAGTGAGGCCTGCGTGCTGGACTGATGTCCAGTAAAGCCGGCTGGACCATCAATTCACTCGGGGCCTGGGGTCTGAGAGGCCGTGGGAGCTACTCTTCCTCAGGAGATGGAGCTGTGGTGGGGCCCTTGGGGACCGCCACATGCTCAAGGCTCAGGGGCGTTTCTTGCCTTAGGACTCACTACAAAGGAGGTGCCTGCTGCCTGCTCACCAGACAGGCCTGGATTTCGGGCTCCCTGCCCTCCCCAGTCTCAGGTGCCTGATGCCCCATGCTCTGCACTGTGGAGGTCCCCAACTTGTGCTGGTGTGGGACCCATCTAGGGCAGTGAGGCCAGACCTGCAGCTGGCGGGTGGGGGCAGGGGAGGCGGGAGGAAAGAGAAGGGAACGGAAGCAGCTCCAAAGGGCTTGACCTCCTCTGGAGGAAGACCTCCTAGGGTGTGCAGCCGGAGTCAGTGTGGGGGTTGGAGTGGGTCTGGACTGTTTATACTGGGCACCCTGGGGGGCTGCTGGGAAAGGAAACCTTCCAGGTGAGTCCACTAGGGAGCCTGAGTTCTCAGGCCAGTTGGTGTGGAGGATGCTGGGAGAAGCACCATCCTGGGAGGGCTGGGCTCCCTACCTGAAGGTCAGGTGGGGGTTGTTCCACTTCCTGCCAGTGAGGGCATAGCGTTTCCTCCGCCGCAGGTTGGCTTTCACACGCACCCCAAACTGATCTGGCACCCCACAGCGAGGCCGCTTCATCCACCTGGGTGGGCCGTGAATGTGGAGGGGTGAGCACAGAGCCTCCTCCAGGCAGTCCACCTGCTGCCACCCTCCTGCCTCTGGGAGACTAGCTGAGCTTCAATTCCCGCATCAGGAAAAGGGATAACATGATCCTGTATTGGAAGACTGGACACCCAGCAAAGGTGAGCCCCTTCCCACCAGCACCACCCAGGGATGGGGCAGTTAGTCCCGAGGCCTTCTGTGCCTACTCATCAAGGATGTGGCCTTTGGTCACATCCCCCCGTTAGATTCAGAGCAAGGCCTAACTAAGCTGTCTGTCTGTCCCATCCAGGGCAGATATCACTAATTGATCCTGTGCTCCTTGTGGCCAAGCTGGGATTCGGCCTCAGCAGCTTTCTCAACAACTGGGCTTGGGGCAGCCACTCCCAGCAAGTCTCCACACAACTCTTTTCCGGTTACTCCACGTGCCGAGCCCTCCTGAGAGCAGGCCAGAAGTAGGGCTGGTGCCAGGGGGGTCTGGGAAGGGCCCCACAGAGGGACTCACGCCTTGGTCTCCTCGTCAAGCACCCCGGTGACAGGGATCCCGTAGAAGCGCTGCATTTCAGCGAGGGCTGAGGCCAGGATCTGGGCCGAGCGCATGGTGGACATGTGGCGGCTAGGCTGGGGCAGGTAGCCGTACAGCCGCAGCCAGTTCTGCAAAGGAGAGACCCCGCCAGTCAGTAGGTCCTGGTGCGGCTGGCTCTCATGACATAGGGCCTGCATCAGGCCTCGGCCTATGGCCATCACCCCAGAGCCGCCATCGCCTCCCACGTTCACCTCCTTTGGTCTGTTTTCACGTAAGAGCCAGAGCAAAAGGCCTTTACAAGTCAGCTCTGAGATCCAAGGACTTTTCATCTCAGAGAAAAAGTCAATTTTTACAGAAGCTCCTGGGCCCTTGCTCCCTGACCCACGGCAGCCCTCAGACTTCACTCCCCCTACTCACTTAGCCAGGCACTCTCCTGTCCCAGGCCCTTAGCACATGCTGCTATCTCCCAGCTATATGCATGGCTCACACCCCCATTTTCTTCAGGTCTCTGCTTCAACCTCACCTTACTCGGAGCGGGGGGTCTTCTCTGACATTACATAAAAAGAACCCCGCCTGCTGTACCCTGCAATTTCCTCATTCCTTGCATTTGTCACCACCTGACATACCATATATTTCACGTAGGTGTTTATCATGTCTCCCTTACTAGGATGAGAGGAGGGGCGTCCGCAATGAGCCACTAAGTTGTTTAAGGAAGGGGATTCTGACCTGCCCTCTCATGCCCCCAAAGCTGTAAGCATGGTGACCGCTGTGACAGGCTGTTGGCACAGAGTCCAGGGATTTGAGTGGGCCTTGGAAGTGTGTCCTTTGCTGGCCCACCCTGGGCTCCTGGGTGCCTCCAGAGGGGACAAGACCTGAAGGCCCACTCTCTGTGAGGCCCCGGAAGGTAAGGGCTACACTCAAAGACCCACAGGGTAGGATGGAGACTGGATGTGGTGGCTGCTCTGGGCCGACAGCCTTGTGCCAGCTGGCCAGAGCCACACCCACATCTGTCTGCCACCAGTGTCACAGCCAATTCCACAGGTACTTGCTCCCTCAGGGCCACCCTTCAGCTCTGGCACCCAGAGGGAGGGCCCCCCACCCTGTGCAGAGGGGCTGTCACTGGAGGGACTGTGACTGAGCTCAAGAAGGAAGTACAGGGAAACAGCCCTGGAGCCAGAGATGAGAAGCAGCCATGGCTCTGGTGACAAGCAGGGCTGAGGGCGTATCCAGCCAAGCCACTTCCGAGGTGCAGCTCTGATATACCAGGACCTGCCTCACCGCGTGGGTTTCTGGGGAGACTAAATGGGGACAGCCACATGCATGCTCGTATTGTGCCCGATAAATGTATCATTAGTGACAGAGGCCAGGGGACTGTCTGGTTGTCCCTGGAGCAGCAGACTTTTGCTTCTGCCAACAGGGTTGAAGGTCCCAGGCTCCAACAGGGCCTGAGGGCCGTGCAGCCTCAGGGGAGGGCAGGACAGCTGGGGAGGCAGGTGGCCATCTGGTCTCAGGCATCTTCCCTTCCTCCTGCTCTTCCCGAGCATGAGAACCCTTTTCTCAAGTTCCTGTGTGTGTTTGAGGGCGGACGCCCACCACCTTTCATGGACACGTTTTCCTGAAGAAGCTTGGAGATCTAGAGGGCGAGTTGGCTGTGACTGTCAGCCAACTCAGGGACAGGAATCCAGCCCCAGCCGGAGGAGGTGGCGCTGCCTGCTGGCAGATCAGGGCACCTGACATCACTTATTTGCATAAGGTAAAAATATCTCAGGGAGCTCAATCACAGGCCACCGCGGGGCTGATTAGCAGTGTCGGCAGAGTGACAGGAGAAGGGCAGGGGGGAGGGGAGGGGAGGGAGCTGGGCCTGTCTGCAGAGAAGAGCCCAGAGCCCAGCAGAGGACACAGGGTCCTTTAACCCTGGGGGCAGGTCAGGAGCTGACGGGGCAGTCACAAGGGCACCTACAGACCCCCCTTTTCACAGACGAGCACCCAAGCACCCGAGTACCCGTTGGGTCTCAGGGAAGCCGAGAGCTTCCACCTCAGTACCCACGGAGCCTTGAAACCCCAGCCTCCAGGTCACGAAAGCTTCCCGGCCACTGCCAGGGTGTGAGGCAGAAGCTGAGGGCCGGTGGCAGGGGTGGGGTGAGCAGGAGCACAGTTGTGGCCCAGAGCAGCCACCTCTGAATGGCAGATTGAAGGGCTGCGGGGCTTTGCCTTCCCCCAGTGCCCAGAGGGAGTTCCTCACACCCTCCTGCTGGGCTAAGCGCAAGCCCAGGAGGTGAGGACATGGAGGGGGGACAGTGTGGGGCAGGGGCTGCAGATGCACAGCAGGGGCTCTGCTGCCATGGGACAAAAGTGGTGAGCAATTTTCAAGGTCATGACTGACCTCTGGGTGTCAAAGCAGGCGAGGGCTGGCTGTGTTCAAGCTCCTGCCACTCCTACTGGTGACTGTCAAGTCTGTCCCTTACACACGGGGCCTCCTTTCCCTCCCTCTCACTTAGCCTCACAGGCAAGGTGGAGAAACTGAGGCCTGGGGGAGGTCAGTGAGCAGCAGAACAGGGGGACCTCCTCCATGAGGGTCACTGTTGGGGGGCGGCGGGGAAGGTTCTGATTAGAGATCTGGGGCTGTGAGGGCCCCTCCCACCCTGATTCTTTCAGCCTTTTCTCCCTTAACCACATGTATAGATAGATGCTTCTGGTGAGTGGCTGGCCTAGGGCGAGATGTGGGGCTATGAGGAGTCTGAGGGGGGATTCCTGGCCCCTGGGAATGGCCATGAATGCAGCAGCAGAGGGCTGAGAGTCCGCTGTGGCCTGGCCTCTGCTCATCATCCCACTCAACACTCAGGCACCCCATTCCCCTTATACAAATGGCAAGGTGGCCAGTGGCCTGCCCAGGGCGGCCCAGCAGATCTGACTAGAATTAAGAGCCCTACTGGACTCGGCTGCTTGTGAAGTAGCACTAGGTCCTCTCTGCACGTGGTGTGTGTGTGTGTGTGTGTGTGATCTTATCCTCCCCAGCCCCACATCTTTGGCTGGTCTGGGCGCTGGGCCATGGCAGCAGGGCTGCCCCTCCCAGACCACAAAGACAATGCCAAGCAGGCCTGCAGGGAGGGTGTGTCTGGACGGAGCTTCCAGATCAATCGATACTGTGCGTGAAGCGGCAGGGGGCAGGGCGGGAGGGTGGCTGCAGTCGCCACCGCCAGCTCCTCCAGGGATGCGGAGCCCCTCCAGGGATGCGGAGCCCCTCCCACCCGCCCCAGCAGACTCTGATAAGACAATCCCCATCTCAGCTGCCCTGCTCTGCTTCTGCCTCCTGCCCAGCTCTCTGTCTTAGCAGACCCCGGCAGGGTTGCCAGACAGGCACGAACAAAGGCGTCTTGTCAGGCCTGCTGGTGACGAACAGATCTTTCAGGGCACAGAAAGGTCCACACGGTGCCCATCTCCCCAGCCAGCGTCTCGGTCTGAGGGCCCTTGGGGGCAGGCCAAGGCCTTGCCGGGCAGAGCGGGTGCTGAGAGGGATGACAACCCTGAGAGACACAGTCACTGCAGAGGCAGGACAGGCACCCGTCCCTCGGTCCTGCCTGCTGGTCCTAAGAACAGGCCGTCAGAGCAATGGAAGAGGGCTAAGACAACTTCTCTGAGCCCTGACTGCTCCTCTCTGCCAACTGGAGTCATTTTCACTCCCCTTCGGCAGCACAGGGGTGGCAGCACAGACCACCCGACCAGCCCCAAGGCCAGTGAAGGAAGGGGGTAGGCACCAGGCCGGGCCACCCTTCTTTGGTGGATCATTTGCTATATTTAGCAGCAGCATGGTCCGTATTCTGGCAGTTCTAGAGGACCTGGCCTTCTGGAAGGGAACGCTGAGGGTGGGGCTCTGCAGCCAGGGAAGCAGGAAGCAGGTGGACAGCCTCTGTTCCTGCCACTTCTTTACCTGGGGCCTCCCGGCCTGCCTGGCTTGCCTGAACCTGGAGGAAAAAGCAGCTGGGTCCTTGGTCAGTGAGCGGGCAAGGCAGGGTGAAAGAGCCCAGTTTGCTAGTGGTTTCAGGTTGCCGGGCGGCCACCGAAGACAGTGTCTCCGAGATGGGGCTGTCCATAGGGCAGAGCCTGGGTACTGGGCAGGTGAGGGGGAGGGCTCCAGGTTCACCCAGTCCCCTGACCCACCTCCTTCCCAGGCAGCTCACAGGACGACCCACTGGGCTCTGACCTGCAGCCACGAAGCTAGCATGGGGCTGGGGGTCTCAGGCTCAAGCCATACTGACTTGGGGTCACATCCTCACTCTACCACCCCCCCTCAAAGGGAAATTTAGGGTAAATTCTTCCACCTCGGTCTCCTCTTCCGTACAATGGGATAAAAGCACCAATACAGAGTCAACACCAGGCTTAAGTGTGAAAATGTACAAAACACCCCGAGGCTGTGGCCAGGATAGAACCAAACATGTTGAAGGTGGTCAAGAGCACCAGATGCCATTGGGCCACTGCGCACGGTGGTCAGCATTTTCCCTGAGTGCACTGACTCTCCCTAGTAATCCCATCCAGTAGATGCTATTTTATTCTCACTTTGTAGATACGGAAACTGAGGCTCAGATGAGTTCAATGACCCACTTGCCCAATAGTAAGTGCCATTTGCTCCTCACTGTCACTGCATTTGGCCACCATTTTGCAAGCACTTCCTATGTACCAGAGGCCTTGCCCACAAGTGCTAGACATGAAATGAAATTGGGCTCTCGCCCCTCCAGGATGACAGTAGTTCCCGTTCCCGGGAGGACAGGGTGGTGCCCAGGGCCAAGGGCCAGCTTGCAGAGCTGATCCACACCCTGGCCTCCAGCAGTTCAACCATCAGATGGCAGTGCATGTGGGGTCTCTCCCAAGGCTGGTTAATGGCCTGGACCCAGGTCCTCATCTGTCTGTCCAGATACTAGAGGTTGAGTTGGGTCTTCCTTCTTGTGTCCTGCTGTCCCCACTTAGGGAATGGGATCTGGCATGAGGCACCCCCCCTTGTCCTTGTGGGGGGCTGCAAATCCTGTGCTCCCTCCCCAAAGGTGTCCCTGGAACCAGTATCTTTCTGGGGAGTGGCCTCACATGCGCTGGTGTGGCAAGAAGGCACCTGTTGGGTGCCGCAGGCCGGCAGGGCCCCTGGTTTCACAGTCACCTACGGGGTCTTCCCAGAACCCCCTCTGGGAAGAAGGGTCCACGCTGAGAGCCCCCCACCCCTCTCTGCTTCTGCAGACCCAGGGATGTATCTCCATGCCCAAGGCAGCGCTGGCAGAGGGGCTGGGCCCTGCCAGGGTGGCTGGCTGTGTGAGCCACACACGTCTCAGGATGATCTTGACCATGCCAACTATCTTAGTCCATTCGGGCTGCTAAAACAAAAATACTGTAAGCTGGGTTGCTTTTAACAGCAAATATTTATTTCTCACAGTTCCAGGAGCAGGATGCCTGCATGGACAGGTTCTGGTCAAGGCCCTCTTCCTGGCCGCAAATTGTCAACTTGTCACTGTGTCCTCACTGGGTGGAAGGGGCAAGGGGTTTTCTTGGGAGTCGTCCCTGGGGTGGGGGCCCTGGGTGTGTTTCTAGGATGTTTCTTCTCCACCCTCTTTGGGTGGGGCAAAATGAGGTAGTTTGGGCCAAAGGTTGGAATGGGCAGGTCAGACAGGTGGACTATTCAGACAAGAAACACGCACTGCAAGCAGGCAGCTGACTGATGGGCTCCTGGGGTGGCCCTGACACAGGGACCTAGCAAGGGGCTGGGCATGAGGGACACAGCCCCCACCAGATCCCAGGTCCCTGGCTGCATCAGTCAACCCAGTTTTCTGCAGGATGGTTTGTTAGTAGAAAGAGAACAGACCAGCCAGCACGGATGGGCAGGGGAAGAGAGGAGATTCAGCTGCTTTAGGCTGCCATGAATAAGATTCTCTCATAATTTCTTCAGGGCTGGGCACAGGTCCCCACAGTTTCCCTTCCATATTTGAGAAAGAGTATTGATAAGAGAGCAGGTGCAGGGGCCCTGGGGAGGGGGTGGCCGGCATGGAAGTGCCAGCAGACACTGGAGCACAGGAAGCCTGGGGCTATGGCTCACCAGTCAGACCTGAGGGTCAAAATCAGAATTCGAGCTGACCCCCACCCCTCCTTTATTTAGCTCATCCTGCTCAGCCGCCACATAGGGGCGAGGAAGGTATGCAGGAGTCCGGTCAGGGAAGCTGAGTGTGTCCAGCCTTAGTGACAGCTGCATTAAACCTGTGAAGTCCCGGCAGTATGAGTCACCTGTATGGGGCTGGCTGAGGGCCTGAGGCTAGGCTGCGGAGGACAGAGGCGAGAAGAGACCACAGCTCTGGCGAAAACCAAAGGTGCTTAAGCAGGTCAGCAGCTTAGACGCCGCAAGGACAGGCCTGAAGGGGAGCTTGGCTCTCAGGCCAGGGAGGCCAGGAGCTAAGGCTGGTACCTCAGCTACACGGGGCAGTGGGCTCCAGCCGGGAACAGCTGGAGCTGGGACCTGACATCCCAGGGAGGGAGAGAGTGGGATAGTGCAGAGTAACTCCGCGGCGGCTTCTTCAAGAAAGACAGCCTTTCCTAGGCAGGTTGCAGGTGTCTGCCAGCTTCCAGCACATGCCAGATTCACAATTCCTCCATCTAGTGAAATTCCTGTGGTTTCTGCCCTAGGAGGGCCTTGGCTCAGTTACCAGGATGCTCGGAGAAGGTCCCAGCCATGACCTAACCTGAAGTCTGCCGCGGTGGGGATTCTGGGCCAGGACCGAGCCTCTCTCCCTTCCTTGCAGGCTGGGCTGAGCAGTCTCTGCGGCAGGTCCTTAGAGCATGTGGACCTGGGGACAACTGTCCCACAGCCTCCTGCAAATTCGCTATCTGCTGAAGCCATTCAACTCTTTGGGCCTAGATCTGGCCAGACTTGACGAAGCTCCAAGGAACAGTCTGTACCCCAAAGCCAATTCTAGGAACAGGGGTGCCTTTAGCCCCTGTTGGTTTACAACATTCAAGGGTCCCCTAAACCTTCCAGTCTTTTCTATCAACAGCCCAACCTCAATTTTCCTCCCAGAGAGAGGATGCAGGTCATCCACAGAATCTCTAGCTAGTGCCACCAAAAAGTTTAGGGCCGTGGTTTGTGATCCCAGGGAGCAGAGAGCGTGATGGTGAAGCAGAAGCAAAGGAAAGAGAGAATGAAGTCCCACAGACCACAGGTCCCAGCGCCCCAGCTTCTGGCCATCTAAGATGACAATTCATAATGCATGGCCACCCAATTACAGCTTGGTCCAATTATAATTGCTTCCTGTATGGAGATGCCTTTCCTAAATAGATTAAAAACTGCTCAAGGGTGGGTCTGTGACTGGCAATTCTTTGGTACCCCACTCCAGTGAGTGGCAGGTGGACCCAAACACTCCTCACCAGTACCTGGATCACTGGCTGAGGGCCAATCCCCCGCAGCAGAAGCCCCCTGCTCGCCTGTCTGTATCAACCAGGAGGAAGCAGCTGGACTGGGCCTGGGCTGGGCTCCTACCCCACCTCCTGCCAGGACCTGGCTCCCTGCAGCTTTCCCTGGCCTGGCCAAGGAGGGAGGGAAGAGCAGGTGGGGAACTGGCTGAGAGGTGTAACTTGAGCTGGGAGGAATTCCCTGCCCTTCCTCCAAGCTTTTATTAAAGTAGGGCGGGGAAGGGCAGGCTTCCATCGGAAAAATCTCCCAGGCAGCAGGGGGAGGTGGGGAAGCGACTGGGGGCTGGGAGGGAGCAACAGCCCAAAAGGTACTAGAAACGGTGTCAGGCCGGCCCAAGGGCACGGAGGCCGAAGCCTACCTGGGCAAGCGAGGGCAGAGGCAGCCGTCCCCCATTACCCACTTTCCTTCCCTAGTCGTAGCAGCGGGCAAGGTCTTAGAAGTTGGTAGAGAGTGGACCTGGCTCTGGGGCAATGGAACTGGTGCTCTCACTGTCCCTGCTCCGAAGGACTGCGCTGGGAGCCTCCATGGAGCCGGGGACACTGGCTAGACCCAGGTCTGCGCCAGGAGGCCTCGCCGATCCCCCACGGAAGACCCAGGGAGGGGCCCGTAGGAACGCCAGGAAGGCTCTGGGTGAAAAGATGTGCGGAGTTCTTCCTCTGCGCACAGGCCTCGGCCTCGGTGCAGAAGCTCTGGCGGAAGCGCCGGGGAGACTGGGTCTCTCCCTTGGACCCCACCTGGCCGTGGCGCGGTTTCCGTGCAAGAACCCAAGAAAGTAGCCAGAGCGCCCCTGCGACCCGAGTCTGCCATCTCCGAGGTTCGCACCCCTTACCCCAATCCCGGCCGGCCGCGGGAGGCGCGGGTCACCCGGACCTGCTGTTACCTAGGTGGGGGAGCTGCCCGCTCAGCCCGAGGTTCCCCCGGGGCAGCCCCCACCCACTGGTAAACAATGTCACAGTGCCCGCAGGGCTCTCGAGGAACCGGCAGCGGGCGGAAGAGAAGAAGGGAAGCAAGGGCTGGGGGCGTCAGAAGCGGCTCTTGGCTGGGAGCTCGGCAGGGCTACAAGGGGTAGAGAGTGGGTGCGAGCCCTACACCCTCCAGGGTTTGGCAAGGGAAATGAAGGGACCGCCTGCCTGGCCCCTTTCTTCCCCCCTCCCCCCGGACAGGGGGCTCGCCTCCGCGCCCTGCACCTCCGGCCCCGGGCTGCAGGCGTGTCTCCTTCCCTGTCCCTCGGCTCCCCAGAGGAGGATCCTTACCTCGGCATTGACTTCTGCGTCCTCCTCCGCTGCGCCGCGGCCCAAGCAGCCCAGAAGCAGCAGGAGCAGCGGCAGCACTCGCGGCCGCGCCGCCGCCTCCCGGCCGACCAGGAGGCTGCCGGCCCAGGACGGCCGCCCGGGCGCGCTCCGTTCGCCGCCCATGCCCTAAGCGCCCGGGCGAGTCGCGAGCGCTGCGCGCAGGGCCCGTCCGCTCCTCGGGTCTCCGCACGAGGCTTGGAAACTTGCGACGCTCCCTGGCTCTCCGCCGGGCGGCGTGCGGCAGACCTCCCGGTCTCGGAGCCCGCTGGAGCCGCTAGGTCCCCTCGGCAAATTCCCACGCCCGAGGAGAAGCGGGCCGGGGAGGTTCGGGCAGGCGGAGCCGACCCGCGGGAGAGAGGGCCGGCCGGAGCTGCCTGCTGCCGGGTCGCGCAGCCTGGGCGCCCGGGGCCCGGCTCCCGAGAGCAAGCGCAACTCCTGAGCCTTTGTCTGGCTCAGCGCTCCGGCCGCCCGGTCCCGCGGCGCCCCCTGCGCGCCCAGCTCCCCCTGTCCATGCCCGGGGCCGGGCGCTGCCCAGAGCGCGCGCCTCCCGCCCGGGTGCTCTGCTCGCCCCGCGCCCAGCCGGGCCCGGGTCCCCGCGCAGTCCCGGGAGGAGGCGCTGGGGGCCCGTCAGAGCGAGTGATCGAGCCAGGGAGCGGGCGCCCGGCTTCCCGGGAGAGTTCAGCGCAGCTCCGGGCGCTCCCAGCCCTCCTCCCTGCGCTTCGATCCCGCCGCTCTTAAAGGGCCAGTGTTCTCTCCGCGCGCGGCCGCAGGCGCGGGGCGGGGAACGGGGGCGGTATCTTAGGCGGAGGCTTCTTGGTAGCAGGTGCCGGCGGTGAAGCCATGCAGGCGGCTCTTCACTCTTTCCAGACGGCGGGAAGCCCCCCTAGCCTACCTCCTTCACTCCCACCCATGCTTTTGGAGAGTGGGGTTGAACCCCAAAGTGACCTCCCTCCAGAAAGAATATGGAGAAATGAAGACTCCTCCTTCTCCCACCAGGTGGGTGGGTGCGTGGGGATATTGAGGCCGCGGTGGGCAGAAAGGAGGGTTGGGGCAGGAAGGACCCAAATGTCCCTTTTCAAGCTCAAACAAAACAGAGATTAAACAAAATCAAGAGTTTTCTCAGGAGCCCACCAAGTGACTTTCCTCTGTGGCAAAGCGAGGGGTTGGAAATGGTATGGACGCCTGCAGGACGACTAGGCACCGGTTTAGGAGGGACAAGGTGGCAATCCTGTGACTACTTTACCCGCCGCTGGGAGGTGAACAAGTTACTTAACTTCCCTGAGCCTCCATGCCCTCTTTTGGAACTTGGGGCAAAGTTAAAGGTGAGGGGTAGGTACGCTTCCGGCTCCTGGCCTAGCACACACTAGGTAGCTATCCAAGTTGAAGACGCTATTCTGTGCGAATGAAATGTGACAACACCGCCTGACCAAGTAGGTGCTGGGCGGGGAGGCACAACTTCCCACCGAATGGAGTTAAAAGTACTAGATTGAATTCTGTCTTTTCCAGGATCAGCTTGAGAGCCTACGGGTGTGGGAGCAGGAGGCTTGAGATGGGGGGCGCTAGGGCCGAGTGGCCAGACCGAGGTCAGCCCTGGCCCAGCAGATTGGTGGCTCCCAGCTGGATGTGAAGGCACTGGGAGGGCAGGAGGGCAGAGACCTTCCCTCTGGTCTGCCACCTCCCAGCCCCGGAAATGGGAGCTTTCCTCACCGGAGGGCGATTTTTCTTGAAACCACCCCAGCTGGCCTCAAGTCCAGGAAATGGGCAGAGATCAAGAGATCAGGCAGAGCTTTAGGAATTGACCTGTTCACTGACTTGCCAGGTGAAAAAAAAAAAAACACAAGCCATTGAAGAGGACAGAAGAAGGAAGGTGACGAAGATAAACAAACGAACAACTATTGCAATAGGGGAAGAGAAACTCCTAGAGACTGGGCCTGATTCCCAATACAACCAGTAACAAGTGGGGATTTACAACTAAGAAGACGTGAAGCCCGGGGCTGAAGGCAGGCCAGGGTGATCAGATACCACTTGGGGGGCGGTGGGGTTCTGGAGATGAACCAGATATATCAAGGGTGGGGAATTCTTACTAAACTGACTTAGCATGTTTTCTTGCTAAAACCGGATCCTACGGGAAGTACACGCATGGGCTGTGTTGGGGAGAGGGTTCAGGGCAGCCAGCCTAAGGTGTTATCAAGCCAAGAATCTTTGTCAGTCTCCCCTCTTGTTCAAGGGAAGAAGAGCCATTCTTTTTTGCTCTGAACAATATAAATCCACTTCTCACATGGTTGCCTTGATTCCTTTAGAACCAGCTGAATCATCTGTTGAGACTTGGTGACAGAGGATAATTGCTGTATACTACATGGCCCACAGACATTTAAAAGAAGGAGCTACTTTGAAGATAAATGGAAAGATGAAGATTAGAGGCTGAATCGACCTGTTTGCCCAGCTTCGTAGGCCTTCATGGCTTGACCAGAAGTGCACATCCTGTTGTCCCTCCCTGGTGGGTGACGGTGGTGATGCACCATTTCTCCGCTCACCTCTGGAACCATCCTGGTTATGGCAAAGATGGCAGGTAGGGGACAAAGGTGCAGCAGTTGCTTCTGATCACCATGCAAGTGCCCCCTTCTGCAGCTAGGGTCACATGGAGGTAAATGCCATTATGGAGAAGAGCGTGCTGGATTTCTCATAGTTGGCAAGTCCCGAACTCAAGGCCAGTGGTGATGGTAACTACCAGAAACAGAGGATTCGTGCCAGCAGCTGGTACCCCCAAGTCAAAAATAGACCCAAACAGCAGAACTTTCAGGCAACGTTACTGCCCCAGCAGATCACTATAGTTAAAACTAAGGGACATAGCGCACAAAATTCTGTGTTTCTGTAATATACCCAGATCATGTACCACCCCCAAGGCACAGGGAACATCAGTGTAAATGTTAATGGTCCCTCTGCTCTTCTGCAAGCACCAAGTAAGAGCAATGACCTCAGTTATATGGGCTGATTTGACATTTGGGAGGGCTCAGTATTTTGGAAGTTTATTGAGATCTGTAATGGCATATCCAGCCCAAGGGCAGCTTGTCCTCCCTTTGGAGGTAGGAGCCATCAGGGTGAAGGGTAAGTTCAACTTTGGGGAGAGAGGTTTCTGATAACGCCAGCCCAGGATAGGATGATGATCTGGGTGTTAATGACACACCTGCGGGCTGTCCCATCTGTGGGTAAAGGTGGGCAGGGTTAAGATGATGACAGTGATGTATGGTGACGGGAGTGGGAGAAAGGAGTAATATTTCATAGGGAGTAAATCGAGACGCAGAAAAGGGCTGCATAATTTCATTAAGCGATGGTGTCTGCGTCGCCTGAGGAATGCGCTTGGTGATCGGGTGACCGAATGCTAAATCAGAGGCAGCTTGGACAAGTCTGGCGGTTGCCGCCATGGCTCATGGGGGTGTTACACTTTGGTACTGGGTCAAGGACCAGTACCAAAATCCCAGAGGTCTTTGGTATCCATTATGCTTCTGGGATAACATTCTAAGGGCACGACCCTCTGGTTCATGTATAAGCTAAGGAAAAGGCAGAGGGTAATTGGGAAGCCCAAGGGTGGAAGGTGAATGTAGAGAGCCCTTAAGGTCCTTGAAGGCATCATTGGATGGGCTGCTTCCCGTCACGGCATAGAGGAGTGAGTCAGTCATAGAGGAGTGAGTCAGTCATAGAGAAATGAGACATTGAGGTCCCTAGCAAGGCCTCAATGACTTTCCTTCCAGTTGTCGTTTTCCCTCAGGGGGAGGAAAATGTTGAGTTGTAGAGACTCTGTCTATGGAGACAGGCTTACCTTCAGCTGAACTATCATGACCCAGAGAGCAGACACACAGAGAGAAGAGTTGAATTTTGTCTCTAGCTGCCTTGTGGCCCTTTCTCACTCATGGCTTGTGAAGGTTATTCAGCATCCAGAGAAGTTGTCGTAATGGTCATAACATAGAAGGAGGTTGTCTACATATTGGATTAAAGCAGAGCATCCTGGGAATTTTAAGTCCTTCCAATCGGCAGTCAGGGTGCGCGAGAGGTGTAGTAAGTAGGAACCTCAGTAAATCCTTGGGGCATCATAGTCCGTGCATATTACTGATTATCCCAAGGGAAGACAAACAAGTATTGGGATTCCTTATGAAGGGGGATCCTAAACCAGGCAGAACACCAATCAAGGACTGTGGAATGCTGGGGATGTTGGAAGGAAGAGCCAGGACAATGTTAGGGTTAGGCGTCAAGGCAAATCTGGGTTTAGTGATTTTATGGCTAGATCTCAAGATCTTAGACTAACTCATATCCTTGCCTGTTTGGTTTTTTTGACAGCCAAAAGGAGAGTACTTACTGCGTGGACTCCAAGTGGGGACCAGAAATGTTTTGTCTAACAGACCTTGGGTTATTGGGTGGAGTCCCTCAAGTCCTTCTGGCTTTGAATGACACTGAGGAATCATGGGGAGGGGCAAATAGACAGGGTGTGTGTGTGTGGGGGGCAAAGGTCTAGGTCATGTAAGTTGCACTGGTTGTGGTTAGGACCCAGATCCAAGTCATGGTGCTAGAAATTGTTCAAGAGAATGAAAGTTGGTCAGATGTTAAAGTGGTAAAGAAGGATTTTACTAAAAAAAACTATTGCAATAGAGAGACACTCTAGTATAGAATGGGGTTCAGTTTCCAATAGAACCAGAACAAGTGGGGATTTATAACTGAGAGTCAAATTGGGGGTGGGGTTATTGGTATCTGGAAAATCGCCCAGATGAGAGAGAGATCAAATCTGGAGGGGTTCTGGCTGAAGGCAGGTGGGGTGATCAGATATCACCTGGGAGGCAGTGGGGATGGGGAAGTGGCCAGATAATTCACCTGACTTCATAGGATTCTAGATAAAACTGGATTCCAGAAGGAAGTCCATGGATGGCCCTTGTTGGGTGGAGGGTTGATGGGGGGGCTAAAGTTTGATTGAACAATGACACCCATTGTCAACACCTGGTGTTTGACAGGCTCCTCAAGGAAAGGAAGTCGGGTGTGAAGAAAAGGTTGGGGCAATTTCATCCATTTCCACTGATACATTTTCTCTGTGGGGTCCCTTCTTTGGGAAATGGATTTCTAAATTTTTTTTTTTAAATAATTTTTTAAAATATTTTATTTCATTATTTTTAGAAAGAGGGGAAGAGAGAAAGAGGCAGAGAGGGAAAGAGACATCAATGTATGGTTGCCTTTCACTTGCCTCCAGCCACAGACCTGACTGGAGACCTGGTTTGCAACCTGGTTATGCGCCCTGGCTGGGGAATTGAACCTGCCACCTTTGGGTTCACAGGCCGGGGCCTTATCCACTGTGCTACCAGCCAGGGCCAGGATTTCTAAATTTTTTTAGCTTAGAAATTTTCTTTTGGGAAATGTATAGGAGCCCTTAGAAATAGACAACAGGGTTGTCTCATTTTAACTGAACTCCCCTCCATCTTTCACGCTATTTATTCCCAATCAGGCAATTTTTAAAAATGTTTGCGTTTAGGGTACTACCTAGTAAAGAGGTACCTAGGAGCCTTGAGCAATGTGCTTAGAGGCCTATGGGAAGACTAGCTTGGACGTTGTTTTTCTCCTGGCAGATGCGTCCTCTCTTGGGGTAAGTCCTGTCTGACCCAAGGAGATGGCATCTCGGTGCCCAGACCCTGAAGCTCCCAGCAATCGGTTCTGGCTCCTACAGGTAGCTCAGGGCCCAGGGTGGGTCTGTATATCCACCCGTCCCAGGGATCTGTGTTTCTACTGGGTTTGGCCCGCATCTGAGGCCTGAGGGGACCAGGGGGCCTGAAATGCGTAAACTCCGGCCCTTCAATCAGTCTGCTTTAAACATTCTCCACATTTTGCCCATATCACTTCATCCAGGGCCTAACCTCCCCCACCCTATTCTCCTCAGAGTCTTTTGAATGGAAGCCCAGACGCATCCTTTCACAGCACAGTTTACTTCTGAGCCCCCCATGTGGTGTGAGGGGTTGTCCAAACAGTCCTGCGTTAGAAGCCCCACCATAGGGTTCCGGCCCCAGCTCTTGTTTGCTGGGCTTTCTTGAGCCAGCCCATTCCCCTCTTTGGGTTTGTCTCATTTGCAAAAGGAAGCTTCTGGCTCAGGTAGTGGCCCAGGCCCCTTGTTTGGTAAAGGAAAGGCCTTGTGGATGGGAACAAGGCCCAGGACCCCCTCGCCCTGCCCCCCAGTGGTGCTCAGACTCCAGGTACCAAGGCAGGGAATAAACAAACAAGCCGGGGTAATTTTCCTCTTCCTTGGAGACAAAGCTCGGGTGGTCTGGAGAGCAAGGAGGAGCGGAGAGCCGAGAGTGCCAGGTGGAAATGGGCCAAAGAGGCCGTGGGGATGATCAGAGATGATGGTTTCCCTGCCCTGCGGGGAACATCTGAGGACACCGAGGCCAAATGTGCTGATTTTGCACCCTCCCTGGTGCGACAACATCCCCATCAAGAGCAGGTCTTGACTCTGGGAGTCGGACGGGCTGCCGGGGGTGGACCGGGCCTGCTCTGGTGCCTTTTCTCCCGCGTGCATCCGGAGCACATCGCCTCTTAAGGAAGAGCCCAGCGGCTTCTGCACAGTCAGCGGCACACTCGAAGCCTGGGCGCCCGCCAAGCCCCTGCCGCCCCGCCGGGCCTCCCCTCCCCCCAGCGAATCTCCTACTTCCTTCCTCTATCACCACCTTCCATTCTCCAGCGAGGAGCCGGTTATTGATCTTGGCCGTTTCTCAAAGTTGCTGCGCCCTCCTTCCATCGCACTACATCCTCCCCCTGGGCACCAGGGGCCAGTCCTCCCAGTGTGCGGCAGGCACGGCTACCTCGTACCCGGCCCCTCCCCGGGGAGGGCAAGTACCCCACATGGAGGCTGGTGGCCCTGCTGAGGAAAGCCAGCCGGTCTTTGCCTACAGAACCTGCCTTGTGGGAGGCTGGCTTCCATCCTGATATTGGAACCTGCAGGAAACTGGGTGGTTGAGAGGTTCCAAGTTGGGGATGGGGCTTCTCCTTGGTGCACCCTGCTAGTGGCCGTTCCCCACCCCCATTACGAGCATCCAGGCCTGGATGAATCTGATTCACCCAGCCGTGCAGTTCGGGGCCTGGCACAGGGTGGGGGTCCGGTCTGTAAGTGCCGGCCGCATAGCCGGGTTGCTGCGCTCCTTGCATGCCATGAAGGAGGCTCTGCTTCGATCTCCAGGCAGATCTCACAAGCCAGAAGCCTGGCTGACCAGTCGGAGTCGAATCAGCAGGTCAACGTGGCAGGACTGGGGAACAAAGCACAGACGGTGGCTTCCCGGGACCTGCAGCGCAGCGATGGGGAGCTTGCCTCAGGTAGCGGAGGTGCAGGAGGCAGAGTGGGAGCCAGGTGACAAGGCCCCACCACTCCCCACCTTCCCCTCCAGCCTGACCAAGGCAGGACTGAGGTTAGGGTGGAGGTGGGGCCTTACCTTTGATTTCTCACGTGACCACAGGCGAGTCATTGAACCTGTTCTTCTGTACAAGTGGATGATCGTTCCTACCGAGTTCGCCTTTCAGGGGGTTATTGGGAGGAACAGATAAGAAGGTCCAAGAAAGGGCTTTGAAGTTGCTAGTATCAGGCCTAAATGTTATGCATATACCAATGAGGAGCAGGGGTGGTGACCCCTGCCATGTGCCAAGCCCTGGACTAGATGTGGTGTGTGCGGCCTTCCTGGGTGACGCCATGCCAGCATTAACATCTCTATGACCACATTAGCAGTCATAACAGACTCCCAAACTGACTGAGGTGGGGTAGAGAAGAATGATTCTTTCACCCAGTTGGACAGAAGCAGTCGGCAACAAAATCCAAAATATAAACTGTAATTTTTATTTGTTGAACATAATTTAAAACTCGAACATACAAATACTTTTTCATCCATCACCAGAAATCCAGATGGCAACTGGAGAGGACTGTTCTTTGCTTTCATGAGCGCTGGAAGGATAAAACCCCCTGCAAGCCCTGGTCCCCAGCCCATGTCCCTGCAGAGGCCCCAGAGAGCGAGCCCTGACCTGGGGAAGACTCCTCTCTGCCTCTTGGAGAGCCGAAGGGAAACCAGAGGTCACGGAGTGTTGGAGGCCTGGCTTAAAGCCACCGGCGAGGCCAAAATGAAACATCTGCTCGTCTCCCCAGGCACCTGGCTAGGGGTGAGTGGGAGGAAGGAGTGGAGAAAACTGATGCTGAACCTCAAATTAGCACCCTGTACCTTGGCCCTGAAATGGCCTCCGCTGGCATAGGAAGAGGTAAGACTAGAAGTAAATAAATAAAAGTGACAAGCTGCAAGGAGGGAGGGTGACAGGCCCCTTGGAGCACCTTATGGCCTAGCTGGGGCAGGGATGAGCCCGGACACAGTGGTTCAAAAACACTGGTCTGAAGCCAATGACATCACCATGCAAACAGCTGAAGGGGTTGTCAGGGGAATGTGGGGAGCGGCCATTTGCTGGAAGGACTACAGTGGGGGTTCTGGCTGAGCATGGGTGGGCTCACTGGGTGACCCCATTTGTGCAAGAAATCACAGACCTAGAACTAGGGGGCCCAGTCTGCCCTCTACTGGTGATCTTTGGGAAGGACCGCAACACAGCCGCACTGGACCTGGACCCTGAAGGACCAGGAGATAACCAGCCCCCGGGGACCACCAGGCCTCCCTCTGGCTCCTCCACCTCTGCCTGGCCTGCAGCAGTTCCTGCAACAAGGTGGGCTTCTGCTGCTCACTTCAAAGGCATCGAGAAGAACTTGTTCCCAGACTTGCAGCGGACTTGCTCGGCCAACACACGCAGCAGCATCTCGGAGTCTTCAAACTGGTCCACGACTTCCTTAAACCAGGAGCCAGAAGAGGAGAGTCACTTTAGGGGACTCAGGGACTCCAAGGCTGCTGCAAGCAAATCCAGCCTCCCGAAGTCCTTCAGGGGCTGGGCAGGGCTGAGGGGAAGCGGAAGCCCCACAGGCTCCAGGCCCTGCATTCAGTTATCTGTCTAATTCGCTCTGCAGCCTTGGGAGGCCGATCCTGTCATCCCAACCATTGCAGAGGAGGAAATGGCTGCAGAACCAATAAAACCAGGATGGGCCTGGCTGGTGGCTCAGTGGATTGAGTACCAGACTGCAAACCAAAAGGTCGCAGGTTCAATTCCCAGTCATGGCAAATGCCTGGGTTAAGGGCCAGGTCCCCAGTTGGGGGCGTGTGAGAGGAAACGATGGATGTTTCTCTCACACACTGATGTTTATTTCCCTCTTTCCCTCTCCCTTCCTCTTTCTCTAAAAGTAAATAAATAAAATGTGAAAAACAAACAAAATCCCAGGAATGGGACCCACGTTGGCTGGAGCCCCAACCCCCAGCTCTCTGTGCCCTCCAGCACGACCGGGCCTAGAGCAGAGGGGGCTGCTTCATGGTGACCCATGGGCTGTGTCCAGGCTGCTGGTTTTGTTAGGCTTGCAAAATGTTTCCTTTTCTTTCTTTTTCTTTCTTTTTTAACAGAAATTGGTTGCCAAGATTAGAAATAGGGAGATTATGCCTAAACATCTGGATTTCGGGCTTCTGTGGAAAACCAGGCATGGTGGCAGCACCAGGCCGGCATCGCTGTATGCCAACCCCTCCCCCTCAGCCCCCCTGATCGGAGAACGAGCAGCAGCCTCTGTGTGAAATACTCCGCATCCTATCCCAGCACGAGAAAGGCTACGAAGGTGGGTGTTCCTCACCTGGCACATGCCCCTCATTTCCAACACCTGCCAGGTCCCCGTGGGCACCCCAGCCTTTGACCTCCAGCCCGGACACTAGGACTCAGGAGAGGCCTGCAGCATCCTCTCTGATCAGGTTCTAGGGCAGGGCGCCTCAGGTTTTTCATGCACACAAATCCCTGGGGATCTTGTTAAAGGGCAGCTCTGATTCCTGAGGTCTGGGTTGGGGCCTCAGAGTCTGTAGTGTAACAGGCCCCCGGGTGCTGCTGCCACGGCCCGCAGCTGCACTTCCAGGAACAAGACAAGGTGGGGTGGGGGGCGCCTCCTGCCATGCCAGGCATTTCCTGGGTTTCAGGTTGGCCCCCCAGGGTCAAGCAGTTCCCCTTACACTTCCCAACGTCCCCTCACCCTGGAGCTTGGCACCCAGCACCCTTGTGCTCCCGCCCTGGGGCCTCACCTGCAGCTCCTTCAGGCACTGCCCTTCCAGAAGGAGACGCGCATCGCCCACACACCAGGCCAGGCTGACGTGGAAGGAAGGGTCCTGCAGGGGAACGGCAGGGGGGCTGTGGTCACCCAGGTGCCCTGGTGGGCCCGGGCAACACAGAGACCTGCGACAGACTTGTCATAGCATCCCTGGATGGCTCCATGGAGACTAGACCAGTGTTGGTCCCAAGGCCCCTTTACAGGTAGATGAAATAGCCCTGGGTTGGTCCTTGCTATGGACAGAACTGTGTCCCCCCACATTCACGTGTTGAAGGCCTAACTTGCACTATGACAGTATTGGAGGTGGGGCCCTTGGGAGGCAACTGGGTGTAGAGGAGGTCATGAGAGTGGGGCCCCCGTCATGGGATTTGTGCCTGTTGAAGAAGAGACACAGGTTGGCCACCTGAGAACACAGTGAAAAGCCGTCTACAAGGAAGGAAGGGAGTCCTCAGCCCCAACTGACCACGCTGGATATCGAGGCTCCAGAACTGTGAGAAAGTGAATTTCATGTCTAAGCCCCCAGCCTATGACACTTTGTGACGGTGGCCGGAGTCTGACGGTCCTGTCCTCAGACTGCTGTCACAAACTGCAGTGAGTCACTAAATCCAGGCAGGACACTCAGTCTATTCTCTGATCTTAGACAGTTCAACGGATGACATGCTTTTTAAGATGAAATGAACAAAACCCAAAATGTCTAAAACCATGAAGAAACAATCACTGTCTCCATTCAAATTCATATTTCTGTCTCAGCACAGTTTAAAAGGAACACGTCAGGCAAAACCAATGGCGCTTTAAAACGCTGATACTTGGCTTGGAGCCTGAGTGACCCCGGGGCGAGGCGCAGGAAGGTGTGTGAAGCTGCATGCTTTGGGGTGTCAATCTTACTAGAAAATACTAGGGAAACCGTGAAAACAACATGGAGTAGAAGGCACATTGCTTGTGCACATTTAAGATACATAAAAAAGAATTCTAAGCAAGTCGGACTTTGGATGGGTTGCATCCGACCACATCCCGGACCTCGCAGCTCTCCGGGGGTGGTGTTTGTCCTCTGGAGGGTGGCATTCGGGACACCTGTCAGGGAGAAGTTCTGAAGGGCTCTTTGGTTTGCCTCTAAGCGAAGGCTGGCTTTTCTCACATTACAGATGGGCCACCGGGACGGAAAAGGCCTCGCTCATTACCTGGTAGAAAGTGGTGAGGTCGAATTCCTCCATGACTCTGTCTACCTCTGACACCAGGTCCAGGAACTGGGCGTGCCCAGAAGTGACCTCGAGCCCGATGAAGGTCCTAGGGGCAGGGGGAGACAGAAGCGGAGACCACAGGGGCATGAGATGCAGCCTCTGAGAACATGAACCATTAGTGATGGGACAGAGGAGGTGACAGACAGAAAGCCGAGCACCCAGTGCCTGGGCAGTTCCCCTTCCTGCTCTCTGAGCAGCTCATTCAGCCTTCCCTCCTCCATCTGGAAACCTCCCTTTCCTAATCTAACCACACGCCTCCTCTTCCTCCTTAGGGTCTAGTCACAGTTGCAGGAACACTTGTATCTGTCACCTCCAAGTCTACAAACGGCGAAGCCCCTTCACCCAGCTCTCCAGCATCTCTGTGAAGCCTGGCCCCTTTCTCCAGGACTGGGTTCTGCAGCGCCGGCTACATCCACATCAGCACTCATACATGCTCTCTCATCTTCAGCTTTTTTCATGTAAGATTTCATTTATTTATTTTTTAGAGGGAAGGAGAGGGAGAAAGAGAAGGGGAGAAACACTGATGTGTGGTGGCCTCTGGTGTGCTCCCAGCCGGGGGCCTGGGATGCAACCCAGGCCTGTGCCCTGACTGGGGATCAAGCTAGCAATCCTTGGGTTCGCAGGTAGGTGCTCCATCCACTGAGCCACACCAGCCAGGACAGGGCTCATCTTCAATTTTTAAAATGTGTTATTTATTTTTAGAGAGAGGGGAAGGAATGGAGAAAAGGAGAAAAACATTGATCCGTTGCCTCTCGTACATGTCCGAGTAAGTGCCCAACCTGGACTGAGCCCACAACCCAGGCGCATGTGCCCTGAGTGGGAACTGAACCGGCAATCTTTGGCTTGTGGGATGATGGCTCAACCAACTGAGCCACCTGGGCAGGGCCTCTCCCACATCTCTAAAAACCCTCCCTGGGACCCACATCTTCAGCCAGCACCCCCGTCCCGATTCCCAGTAAAACTTAAATGAATTGTCCACTGTCACAGTCTCTGACTCTTTACATTCCATCCTCAGCCATTTTGCCAGGATACTCGCTCAAGCTGCCAAAGGCCTCCATGTCCACACCCGATGGACCTGTCTCTGTCCTCACCTTGGGGGCAGCTGACACCTCCCTCCCTGACGCCCTTCTCTCTCCTGGCTTCCAAGCCACTGCACCCTACACAGTCCGGGCTTGATCCCGCCTCTGGCCTCCTTGCTGTCTCCTGTGCCGCCCTCTCTCTGTTCCAACCTCTGCATGGCGGAGGGTGGCAGAGTTGCGGCCTCAGAGCCTTTATCGGTCCCATCTGCACTCTCCCAGCAGCCTGCGTGCACCCGGCCCTGCTTTAGGTGTCACGCAGGCTCACGGACCCCAGACTGCAGCTGGCCCCTCTCCGGCGCAATGCGATCATATACATGACGTCTCCATGGGGGTGTTAGGAGGCAGCCTAATCCAACGGGCGTAAAACAGAACGTTTGACTTTCTTCCCACCAGTGTTTCCCATCACAGAAAACGGGGCTGTTGTTTACCCAGCCTTTTCTACTCCAAACCCAGGAATATGCTTTGAGTCATCCCCTTACTTTGCACAGATCCAAGCCATTGGTAATTCTGGCTGATTCAATCTCCAGTAACGGGAATGTGGCCGCCTCCTGGCCTTTTCACTGCCATCACTCTAACCCAGGCTGCTGCGGGCCCTCACCTGGGTGGTGACACCTGCCTCCGCTCTGCTCTCCCTGCGTTTGCCGGCTTCCTACACGTCTGCTCTGCTCAGTAGCCACAAACCGATCTAGCCAGATGGCATTTGCAACCCAGATCAATCAGATCATGCCTCTCCTTTGTACCCGTCCCTCCAATGGCTTCCATTACACTGAACAGCCAGATTCCCTTCCTTAACCTTAAGGGCCCTGCATGAGCTAAGCCTGCCCAATGCGTTGCTTGTCACCTCCCTGCCTGCTCCCCGGGCTCCCATGTCACTGGGATCCTGACATGTCAAGCTCCCTCCTGCCTCAGAGTCTGCAAACTTGCCATGTTCTCCACTGGGAAGTTCCTGCAGCAGCCCTTCCTCAGGTCCCCAGCAAGTGCCACCTCCTTGGGCACCTGCTCCTACCACGGCACAAGACAATTATGAACGATCTCGTTTGCTTTATTATCTGTCTCCCCTGCAGAACGTGAGGCCCCTCTGGGCAGGAGATTAGCAGCGGAGAGTTGAGGGATGAGTGAGTCCTCCTGTCAGAAGCGCTCAGAGAGGGCAGCTCAGGGACCAGATCAGGCAGGAGGGCTCACTTCAAAGCTGTGATAGTAACACTTCTTTCTCACGCTTATCAAAAACTTGTTTGGCTCATCGGAGCCGCACAAGTGGCCGGTGATGACTGTATCAAGGACAGGCATGTGATGGCATAGACACGGATCATACAGGTGAAGAAAGACTCTAAACGTTAAATTGGGGCTAGAGCTAGGTGGGAACCGAGGTGTTTTTTCCAGCTGAGTCGTAGGCTTTTTTCAATATGTCAAGCTGTTTCCTCTAACTCTGCTTCCTCCCCTCATGTACCTCTCTTATTTCTCTTAATGAAAGGTTCAGATTTGGCACCAACGGCCTTTGTAGTCACCGAGTTGATTAAAACACAAACAACTGAAAAACTGTGGCAGTCAAGGCTAGAAGAAAGCAAGCCCTCAATCTTCACTCCAAAGAATCTTCTGGAAATAACAGGGCCAAAGGGGAAGACCCACCTGGTTTTCTCTTGATTGGTATAAATCTTTACCCGGTTGGCAGTGAAGCAGAATCTAAAATTGAGGTGAAAAGATCATATTTCAGGAAGAATAAGGGGAAAAAACCAGAAAAGCAGTTTGTATTTAAAAATAGCACTTTGAAAATAGAGTTTACTCATTTCACACTTAGTATTGTCGTCCTATTACACAGGTGCTAAGTTGAACCCTAAAATATTAGAGCTGGACAAGGCCTCACACAATCACCTGGTTCAAGTAATACATGGTTTCATCCAGATGCTAGCAAAACTTTTACTTATTAATTACATTAAATTATTTAATGGAATGAATGCATCCCTATTGGGGAAAATGTTCGGGATAATGGAACTGGCAGGAGCTTGCTTAAATGTAGATTTTAGGAAGTGTCCTACCAGGTACCTGACTAACACCCTGGTGTGGATGGAGAACACTGGTGTCCAATGATGGTGGTTAATTTTATGTGCCAACTTGCCTTGGCTAAGGGATGCCCAGAGAGCTGGTAATTTCCCCATCTCCTGGTATGTCTGTGAGGGTGTTGGCATGAGCATAGCATCTACACTGATAAGACTGAGTAAAGCAGAGCCCTGGCTGGTAGCACAGCGGTTAAGGCGCCGGCCTGCGAACTCAAAGGTCGCAGGTTCGATTCCCCAGCCAGGGCACATAACCAGGTTGCAAAACCAGGTCTCCAGTCAGGTCTGTGGCTGGAGGCAGGTGAAACACAACCATACATTGATGTCTCTCTGCCTCTCTCCCTTCCCCTCTTTCTAAAAATAATGAAGTAAAATCTTAAAAACAAACAAACAAAAAACACTGAGTAAAGCAGACAGCCCTCCCCAGGGTGGTGGGGTGAAGTAGAACGAAAAGGCAGAGGAAGGGCAAGTTCACTTTCTCTCTGCATGAGGGAAGACATCCATCTCTCTCCTGCCCTCTGAGTTCAGTCTTTCCTTCGTAGGTTTTCAGGCTCATATTGGGACTAACACCATCCGTCTCCCCCACTCCTGCACTCCACCCATAATTCTCAGCCTTTGAACTCAAGGAAAGTACTCCACTGGCTTTCTTGGTTCTCCAGCTTGCGGGACTTTTAAAAAAATATGTTTTATTTATTATTTTTAGAGAGAGGGGTAGGCAGAGAGGCAGAGAGGGAGAGAGACATCAATGTATGGTTGCCTTTCACCTGCCTCCAGCCACAGACCTGGCTTGCAACCTGGTTATGTGCCCTGACTGGGGAATCGAACCAGCGACTTTTGGGTTCACAGGCTGGCACCTTATCCAGTGCCACCAGCCAGGGCCAGACTGTGGGACTTTTTGAACTTCATAACTGCGTGGGCCAATTCCTATAATAAATCTCCTCTTATGTATATCTATATCTACCTGTATCTGTATCCTGTGGGTTCTGTTTCTCTAGAGAACCCTACTACAGATTTTGGTATGAGAGTATTTTAGAGTTGAATTTTAAAGACAAGTTTTCTGAACTGGTTCTGGTATTTCTGGAATTCTGGGGAGCCTGTTAGTCAAGCCAGGCCAATCAAAGTCATTCCTGTGACATATGCTGAAGCTACTAGAAAAAACTGTCCTTCCAGGTCCGTAGACAGGCAGCCTGGAGAAGTGAGGGGCCTCCTTTTTGGTTGTGAGAATGAAGTCAACACAGCTGGGGACAGAGATGAGAGATGGTGAGTCAGGTGCCATCTGACATCTTCTGATTCCTCAATCCACTCATGCACAAAGCCAGTGCTACCTCTGAACTATTTACTTACACCAGCCTGGATACATTTCTTCTTTATTTAAGCCATGTTGGAGTGGATTTCTGGAACCCTCAAGAGAGTCCTAACTGATATATATATGACTAAATACATTTGGTGGTGACACTCTCCAGTGGGCAGAAAAGTTCTATGGGTCTCACGTTCCTGAACTGTGGGGTGGGGCTCTGGCTAGCTGACACTGTTTTCCTCTCTTTCTCATAACTACACATCTGGGCTTTCGTGTAACACCTCACTTGAAGAAAGGGTTCTACAGATATGACCACGTGGGTGGCTTCTTAGGCTTCATTTAGAACAATATCAGAGAATTCAGAGGACGATTTCTGGGCTCTCTCTGGTTGCTCAATCATTCACTACATATCCAATTGATGCCTGCAGTGAGCAAAGCACCTGGAAGAAAGGTAGGGTGATTAGGATACATCACATTTCTGGGCCTACAGGCTCTTGGGCTCCGAGTGGACACGGGAATGAGTGGATAGGAGGCTGAGTGAAATGAACTCTAGGGTATAAACAGCCTAGCATGGATGATCCCTGGAACTGAGGGATTCTGGGAGGAACACCAATTGGGAGAGCAAAGAAGAAGTAGGGCCTCTGGTCTGGTCAAGTGGAGGAGGAATGGTATTTCTGGTAGGAAGAGGATGCACGAAATCATTAAGAAAAAAGCAGTCTTAGGCTGGCAGATAAAACCAGAAGTGGGGTCCAGTTGAGATCCTTTGCCAAGGGCCATTCTGGGGGGAACATGTGATCTCATTTCACTCTCCCAAATCCCCTCTGAGGTTGCCAACCCCCACCCCTGTGACGGGCACTCAGGTGTTTACATGGTGGGCCCAGGTCATGTCGGATGGGCAAGCAGTTCTAGATGTTCTCACCTTTAAGTGTGGCCTGCTTACTGGGGTGACACACTCTGCACCCACATGCCCAGGGCAGCTGAGGACAGGACGGGGAGCCTCCAAGGGGAGGGAGATGGGTGGGAGTCATGGGGAGCACTCAGCACCCACCTCTGGTGGGAGGCCACACGGTCTTTCAGGGCCTGTACGAAGGGAAGGATCCAGTGATGGCGCAGAACCACGCTCTGGGACAGGCTGAGGTGGAAGGCTTCCATCCTCACCAGCCGGGGGACGCACGTCTGGGCGTGGAGCAGCAACTCGTCAAGCAGGTCCAAGAACTCCTCCCCAGCTTCATCTGGGGGGGACAGTAAAAAAGGTGGGGGCGTTCTCATAGCCGGGGAGACGGGGCTGAGTGAAGAAGCCCAGAAGGCAGAGGCCTTTTTCATGCTGGGTTTTAGGAGAAAATTACCTTGACAGCTGTCTATGTCTATGTATTTGAATAATTTTTAAATACATAGTCCTGGTTATAGAAGTAACACGTTTATGCTCACTGTAAATAATTCAAGTCAAAAAGATCCAGTGTTACTCCACCTGCCCAAATGCCCTGGTGGTGAGTAGGCAGTATAGAGAACCATTTCCATCCTGTGGATGGGCAAACAGAGGCTCTAAGAGTTTATGTGACCTAACACAAAATAATAATAAGAGCCACTACTTTGTGTGTAGTGCTGAGAACCTGCCACAGATGATCTGATTTATAAAAGTCTTAGGAGACAGGTATTACTATCATTCCCATTTCAGAGATGAGGAAACTGAGGCTCTGAGAAGTCCAGCAAAAGGCACCCAGAGTAGTGAGTTGTGGAGTAAGGACTGACTCTGAAGACATGGCATTTACTATTTTCTTCCTGTCACTCATGAGTGGGACTAGAACCCAGTACGCCTAAGGCCCTCTGAAATCAAGTGCCAGCTGCAGCTGCACTCTGGGGTGGCCCTGACACTCTACCTTAACCTTCCCTTGGTCACCTCCTCATGAGCAGAGAGGCTATTATACCTAGGGTTAATAAAAACTCTTTCAGGAAATGATTTGAAAACTGAAACTAAGCCGACAGAGAAGTTCCCCAATTCTTGAACCTCGTTGTCTCCGGGCTGAGTCCATCTTTCCCACCACCGTCAGAAGCTTGGGGCCTCTTCTTCCTGGCTGGGGCCAGCTTTCTCCCATACAGAGACACCCATCGGTCTCAGCCCCTGCCTTTCACACATTACTCACACGGTACGTAGACATGGGTGGCCCAGTTGCCCCGTTCATGGGGAAAGGTGCGCACCCGGCCCCCGTGTTTTGCACTGTCATCTTCGGGCACCTCTTCGGTGCCTGCAAACATGTGCAGCACACTATCGGGTACTGGCAACCTCTGGCTGGGAAGGGGACTCTGGTCACTGCAAGAGAAGCAAGAAAATGAGCCCATGCATCCTCTGAGCATTCTCTGCCTCCGTACTTACAGCGCAAGCCGTAACCCCCTGTGCAGGGTGACTCTGTGCACCCATTTCCCACCAGGGGCTGTAAGCAGCTGCTAGATAACTATAAAACTCTTTCCCCAGTATCATCTCATTGGGGTCTCCCAGCAACTGAGAGGCAGGACCTCAGCAGGGAGCAGGGTTTCCAGTGGGAAACAACTGAGCAGGCTGCACACCAGGTTCAGAAGTCACCTTCTTTCAAGGGACAGGCCTGAGCTGGAGTAGCACTTCTTAGCTTTGTGGTCTTGAGCCTGTCATGTGCCCCTTATCCTGTTTCCTCATCTGTAGTGCATACTCCTACCTGATAGCGCTATTGTGAGATACCGAGATACCGTCACAGTACTCAGCAAGCACCAGTAAGGGACTTGACTGGCTCTGTTCACTGCTGAGTCCCTAGTCCCCAAAGTGGGTGCTCAATGAATATTTATTGAATGAATGCAAAAACTCTCCAGCGCTTTAGCTTACTCTGCAACTGTGGTAAACGAGGCATCAGACCTAGGGGGCTACAGTGATGCGCGCCAGGAGAGAGCCCGGGGCAGAGGCTGATGCGCACCCAGGTTTCTTGCCGCCTCACCTTGGCCTAGCCCGGGGTGAGGGGCACTCTCAGGCTTTGCCCAGGGGTGACCCCTGGAGCTTCCTTTCCCCGTCCCCCTTCCCCTTCCTCGCCCAGCCCGCCCCGCCCCGCCCCGCCCCGCACTCTGTCACCTTCCCCCCGACACTCGGGTCTCCCGGGGCCTCGTGTGAACCTGCACCCTCTCCGAAAAGACTTCGATCCTCACCGAGGGCGGCATCCAGCCCCCGGCAGGGCCTGAACCCCGGCCTCGGCCTCATCCTCCGAGCCGCTGCTGCTGTAGCCCACCAGGGGAGCCGCACTCATGGGGATCTCCTCTGCGACAGCAGGGCCGACCTGCCGGCAGCCGCGCTCAGCACCCGGAATTCCGCGGCGCCGGAAATGCCCTCCAGGGGGCGGGGCCTGTGTTAGCACCGCCCCTGGGCGGGGCGGGGCGGGGCGAGCGGCTCCGGCGGAGACCACTGCCCCCCGGACGCCTCGGTCTGCCGCCCGCTGCTCTTGGAGGGCAACCCGGAGCCCCCGGTCCCCCTGTCCATTTCACAGGTCGTCTGGGGCTTTGTCTGCAGCCACTCGGGGCCAGACTTCCCAGCTACAGTCGGTCCTTAAGTCAGAGGGCAGCACACTAGACGGAGCAGAGATCGCTGCCCTTCCGAGGTCCCGGAGCCCCCTACTCCGGCCGGCCCCCCTTCCAGCTCGGGGCCCCTCTCCCGAGCGCAAGCTGAGCAGTCAGAGGCGGGTCCGCTCCGGAAGACCCGAGGGTCTCGGAGGCCCCTGCTGTCAGGTGCAGGGGTCGGCCCGGGTCCGGGGAGCCCCTTCTAAGGCTGAGCTAGGTGGTTGGAAGCGGAGTGCCCTCCCTGAAGCGCCTGAGCGTGCCGGTCCGGCGACTGGAAAGCCACCCCGCACGCCCCGCGGTTCGACCCGGCCCCGCCCGGCCGGGCCTCGGGGTCCCCGGCAGGGGGCGGCCTCGCTCCGCGCAGTCCGCTCGCCCGCAGCCGCCGCCGCCCGGCGGCCGCTCCTCCTCCGGCCCCGCCTCCCTGGCCCCGCGCGCCCGCCTGTCCTCCGGTCTCCGCAAGGCCGTCGGTCGGTCCGCCCGCCCTCCTGGCGCTCCTCCTCCTCGAACCGCTATCCGGGCCGCGCTCGAAGCTTCCTCGGTTCCGGCCGCCGCTAGCCTGTTCCCCTCCCCCGGGCCGGCCGCAGCCGCTACGCGAGGCCGGGGATTGGCAGAGCGCGTAGGCCGCGCCTTGGCCGATCGAGCCGGAATAAAGGGGCGGCGGAGAGAGCAGCGGGTCGCCGCTGGCCTCGCGCGGGACGCCCCTGGCGGCTTGGAGCAGGTGAGCCGCTGGGCGCCCGGGCGGAGTGTGGGAGCCACTCCTGCGCCTGCCGCACCCCTTCCCGAGCCGGCTCGGCCGTCCCCCCACCCTCCGGCCCGACCCGGCCGCCTCCGAGCTCCTGGGCGGCCCAGGCGGGCCTCGAGGCGCAGCGGCTTCCAGGGCCGGGCCTGCGGCCGCAGGGCCTTCCTCCGGCCAGGTCGCCCGCGGGGCCGGCTCGGGCTGCGGGGGCCGTGCTGTGCCCAGCGGGGGCTGACAGGAGGCAGCCGCGCTGGACCCGACGGGCAGTGCAGGCGGGAGGTGATGGGCTTTGGCTTCCCCAGGAGGAGGAGCTGGGATGGGACGCAGGTGTGGGCCTCCCTTGCAGCGTGATCGGGGAGGCCTCATGGCCGCACCTTCCTGGAGTGGACGGGCAGCGGGGCTGGGGGCCCTGGGCCGGGGACCTCACGTTTGGCTGCCATTCGTGCTGGAAAACACAGTTGTGTGGTGCATCCTAACCTCTACTGCCCTTGGAGAAGCCCAGTTTCCCTTTTTTTCTGGGGAAGCATTGGCACCTGCTTGCTCATGCAACCTGCTGCCTTCACCCAAAGCGACTGGCTTCTTGCCTTCTTCCTGGAAGATGCAGAGATGACAGCTTTCAGCAGAGCAGCCAGAGACCAGGCTGGCCTGTGCAGGCGTGCCCTTCCTTCTCCTCCTTCCCTCGGGAGAAAACTTAGAAACTTTTCAGTGTTAGAGGCAGAGAAACTGGGAATCTGAAAGTGGGTTACAGCTAATTCTACAAGTTCCTCCCTCTCGCTGTCATTACCTTATGCTGCTACAAAGTGGTGAGTTAGAGATTTGCCTGGGCAGGATGGTCTATACCTTCCATTGGTTGCCCAGAAAGTTATAGACATAGAGCAAGGGAACAGGATTGTCTCCGGAAACGTGACCAGGAGGAGAAATGCCCTGTGGTCGGCATGTTACTCCTCCCCACAGTGCAGAAGCGAACTCGTAATTGCCTCAATCTTCCTGCAGGCCTGGATAGTCAGATCAGAGGATTTAGCGCTGTCTTGGTGCTCTGGGAGTTTTGTAGAGCGCGGAAGTTGTGCAGTAGACAGTGAATTTGGGTGGGTCTGCGGACCTATCATCTAATCCCCATCATGCATTGGTTCAGGTCCCTGCAAGGCCACCCAACCTGTATGTGGAGAGAGAGCAGGCCCGTGGTCAGGGTGGAGGGCCTAGGGGATTAGTTGGGAGGGATGTGGGCCAGCCCCTGGCAGGAGAAGGTTTTTGAGATTGCCCTTTGTTCCATGCAGTTATTTTAAATGGGACTGGTGGAGACTGTCCCACCCAGGAGGCTGTTCTCCTGAGCAGTGGGGTTCTGAGATTCAGGGCAGCGGTGGGAGAAGAGCTGTCAGGCCTCCACCAGAGTCTTTTTGCTTTTGTCTATCTTTTATACATTGAGCTCCTAAGTAAGAGTTTATTCGCAAGACAAAGGTATGGTGCTAAAATTTTTATTTTGGATACCATGGCCCAAACTGGTCCGTCTTTTCTTGGGGCATGAGCAGAATTTGTACTGGGGACAGATCACCCCTGCCTCTGGCCTGTGAGGCAGCTGATTGAAAAGGGTTACCAGTACTTGGGAGGCCCTGGACACCCAGGCCCTGGCAGGGTGGAGACAGCACTGACCCAGCGCTGGAGAAGCTGAGCAGTTGGCAGACTTCTTTGGTAGTGTGTGAAGCGGGCGGATCTCTGGGTCTGTGTCCCTTCCCAGGTGTGGCTTATGTCACTGTGGCAAGTGCAGGCAGGACAGGAAGAGGAGGGCCCAGCTGTGTGTCCCTGCTTCAGTCTCATGATTTGTCTCTTCTTTACAGAACCTGACATCGGGGAAGGAAGAGCCTCCCCGGCATTGCTGGCACCCTGCCTCGAAGAGCCCCTGTACTGTGGGCAGAGCCTTGTAGTCTGTCTTCATTCATGACTTGGGCCTTCTGACCGGTCCCTCTTCTGTGCCTTGTCTGAGGTCCTTGTCTATCCCTGATCCCAGGTAGCTTCTCTCTCTGGGTTGGCTCATCTTAATCAGGGAAGCTGAAGCCATTACTCTCCAAACCCAGTTTCATCTTCCCAAGCATGTCAGAAAGCTGGCAGCAGCCGCCGCAGACGCAGCCGCAGCAGCCGCAGCCGCCGCAGCCTCAGCACCACCCGGAGCCGCCACCGGCCCTAGCTGAGCACTCGCTGCCCCCAGGCACGGCTGAGAACCCCCTGGGCTGTGCCGTCTATGGCATCCTCCTGCAGCCCGACCCGGGCCTACAGCCCCCGCAGCATGAGCCCCTGCAGGCAGCCGGTGAGCCGGGCCCCAAGTGCGGTGTGTGCGGTCACGACCTGGCCCACCTGTCCAGCCCGCACGAGCACCAGTGCCTGGCGGGCCACGACCGTTCTTTCCAGTGCACGCAGTGTCTCAAGATTTTCCACCAGGCTACTGACCTGCTGGAGCACCAGTGTGTGCAGGCCGAGCAGAAGCCTTTTGTCTGTGGCGTCTGCAAGATGGGCTTCTCGCTGCTCACCTCTCTGGCCCAGCACCACAGCGCGCACAGTGGCACCGGTGGCCTGGTGAAATGTTCCATCTGTGAGAAGACTTACAAACCCGGCGAGGCGGCCGAGCCAGCGGCCACTGCGGCCCCCTCGCTGCCCCCAGCGCCACCCCCAGCGCCGGCTGTCACCCCTGCTGAACCGGTTGACAAGCCGTACAGCTGCCCCATCTGCCAGAAGCCCTTCAAGCACCTGTCAGAGCTGTCCCGGCACGAACGGATCCACACGGGTGAGAAGCCGTACAAGTGCACGCTGTGCGACAAGAGCTTCAGCCAGTCATCGCACCTGGTGCACCACAAGCGCACACACAGCTCCGAGCGGCCCTACAAGTGCTCCGTCTGCGAGAAGACCTTCAAGCACCGCTCCCACCTGGTGCGGCACATGTACGCGCACTCGGGGGAGCACCACCTGTTCCGCTGCAACGTGTGCGAGCTGCACTTCAAGGAGTCCTCGGAGCTGCTGCAGCACCCGTGCACGCCCAGCGGCGAGCGGCCCTTCCGCTGCGGCGAGTGCCAGAAGGCCTTCAAGCGGCCGTCAGACCTGCGGCAGCACGAGCGCACGCACAGCGCCGAGCGGCCCTTCAAGTGCGACCTGTGCCCCATGGGCTTCAAGCAGCAGTACGCGCTGATGCGGCACCGGCGCACGCACAAGACCGAGGAGCCCTTCAAGTGCGGCCTGTGCGAGAAGGGCTTCGGGCAGCCCAGCCACCTGCTCTACCACCAGCATGTGCACACCCTCGAGACCCTCTTCAAGTGCCCCGTCTGCCAGAAGGGCTTCGACCAGTCGGCCGAGCTGCTGCGGCACAAGTGCCTGCCGGGTGCGACCGAGCGGCCCTTCAAGTGCCCCGTGTGCAACAAGGCCTACAAGCGGGCGTCAGCCCTGCAGAAGCACCAGCTGGTCCACTGCTCCCCGGCGGAGAAGCCCTTGCGCTGCACCCTGTGTGAGCGTCGCTTCTTCTCGTCCTCCGAGTTCGTGCAGCACCGCTGCGACCCAGCCCGCGAGAAGCCGCTCAAGTGCCCGGACTGCGACAAGCGCTTCAAATACGCCTCGGACCTGCAGCGGCACCGGCGCGTGCACACGGGTGAGAAGCCCTACAAGTGCCCCCACTGCGACAAGGCCTTCAAGCAGCGGGAGCATCTCAACAAGCACCAGGGTGTGCACGCCCGCGAGCAGCAGTTGAAGTGTGTGTGGTGTGGCGAGCGCTTCCTGGACATGTCGCTGCTGCAGGAGCATAGTGCGCAACACAGCGCCGCTGCCGCCGCGGCCGAGGGCGCCTACCAGGTAGCTGCCTGCCTGCCCTGAGCCCCTGCCGTGGCCCCCGCCCGGGCCAGGCTAAGCCTCCTTGTACGGAGGTGCCCCCGACCCAGCGCCACGTTCACAGGCCTTGGGCTTGTGGACAGAGGAGCACTGGGCTTATGGAGGGGCTGGCACTCCTGGTACCTGCCTGGAGTGGGGAACCAGATCGCTGTGGCTCCACAGACCTCTTTCCCATTACAGGATTTGTTTTCCTGAGAGCCATCAGCCTCCCGTGTGTGGGGGTCTGGAACCTGACTGGAAGTCAAGTGGCCTGTCCCCGCCCCAGGGAGGTGCCAACCCAACCTTCCCAAACCCTTTAGCCAAATTGGAAACCACACCAGAAGGTTAGGAAAGAGGATGGTCATGGGAGAAGCACTGGACTCCGAAGGTGGGCTGGGAGGAGGGCATCCCCCTTCTAGTTGCTGCTTGAGGGAGAAGGTAGCCTCCTGATGGAGTCTTGGGGACCAGGAGGCAACCACGAGCCGCAGGCCGGTCTGCTCCAACCAGGGGTGAAGCATCCTCCTGGTTTCTGACAGGTGAGCAGTGGAAGAGGCCTAAGAGCAGTTGGCTTAGCTAGACGGGAGGAGGTGAGAAGTTCTCCAGCGAGAACCCGGCCTGGGCTGGTGCCCAGGATAGCACCGTCCACAGGGAGAGAAGGAAATGCGGACTTTGCATGGAGGTCTAACCCTGCTATTTTGGAAACACCCCTCCCACCTGTGCAGCCTGGTTCCAAGCTCTGGTGGGGAAAGTACTCTCAGCCGTACTGAACTGCTGCAATGCGAGGGGGATTGTTAGACTGCCTGGTGCCCCACAGGAAGCAGGGCCAGTGGTCAGGAACCAGCGCCCTCCCCCTTGAATTTTGTGAACAGAAATGTCAAGGGTGTGGCCTCTATCAACTCCCAGCCCTGCCTCAGGGCCAAGACCGGGCCTGTGTCCCCAGGGTAGGGCAGTGAAAGGACTGTGAATGGCCTCTCAGGGCACAGGGCCCTCCAAGCCCATGGGAACCCTCTGCCCCCATCAGGCTCCCTGCTGGCCTGGACCCCAGCAATCTTACATGGCCCAGATGCCCTGGACAATATCCAGCCATTTCCAAAGCCAGAGAGTTCTCCCTTGGGTCCTGCTAGCACCTCCCATGTCTCTGCTTTCCCACAGGGCTTGTCCAGCCAAAGGTGTCAGTGTGGGGAGCAGGCAGGGGAAGAGGGTTGTTAAGGAAATCAGTTGGTGGATGGAGTCCACTGATGTCACTGGACGTCTGGGGCCTTCGGGAAGCCCAGAGCATCTTTATTACCAAAATGATTACTTTGACCCCAGCTCTGCCCCTGCCCTCTTCCCTGCTTCCCTTTAATCAGTGCACCGAGGACCCAGACGAGTCCCCACCTTGTCCTACTCTCCCCATAACAAGTCGGAAAAGGGCCCATCATCTCCCTCTGACCGGGCTCCCTTCCTGCGACCAGAGAGGGGCTGGCTGACCCTTCTCCTTGGGGCGGGCTCTCAGCCACAGCTCCTCAGGGGACATTGAGCCCAGGCTGGCAACAGTCCCAACTGTTAGTTTTTTATTTTCACTTTGCTTTCTTTAAAAGCAGTTGCTACACTCTTCATAACATTGTATAGTTTAATTTCAGGCCATTTTAGATCTTCAATAAAAATGTGAGAATTCGGATTTTTTACAAAGAATGACTCCATTTCATTTTAGATAGCCCCTTTTGATGTTAATATATAGTGAGTCCAGTGTATGCTTTAGAAGTAAAGACATTGACCATCACAGACCAAAGCACTGCGTGTTCTGTTCTGCCCAGCGGCATGGCGGGATGTGGAGAGGGGAGAGCTGACTGGGTCACAGGCTGGGTTCGAATTCTGAATATTGAACATTCTGTTGGTATGATTTGGGGCAAGCAGGTATGGGAACTCCCTCGTTGGGTGAGGGACAGTGCCTCTTCTGTAAAATGGGGAGGTTAACCTTTCCCTTGTTTGGCTGTTGTGAGAATTAAATGGATACGTGTATGGAGGCCCTTGTGGGGAACCTGTGAAGAGGCTGACAGTACCAACTGCAGGACGCCTGGGGTCCTGGGAAATGGCCCCGAAGCCTGTTGGCCCCCTTCAGGTTTAACCGCAGCCCCTGCAAGGGGGAGCTGGGCTGCCAGGGCTCAACAGCTCATGGGTGGTCGGAAGCCGGGAACTGAGCCTGGTAAGCAGGAGAGCTTGTTCAGGACCTGCCTGGAGCCACAGTGGACCCCGCCAGCCCCTGCCTCAGAGGATAGCCTGCCACCGTTCACTTCCACGCGCCCTGCGGTACAGGGGTCTGTGTGGCCAGCCCAGCTGCCTTCCCGCTCTGCCGTCCTGCATTCCTTCTGTATCCCTGTCCATCTCCCAGCGGGTCAGCTTCAACTCAGCCTTCTTCCATATCTCAAGGTCGAAGGTGCCGGTGAGGAGAGAGAGAGGGAATAACTTCCCCAGGTCTGAGCATCTGAAAGTGGAGGGTGGTCAGCAGGGACACCCTGTCCTGGGCACGGGGTGAGGGTTAAGGGTAGAAAGTCAAAAGGACAGGGAGTTGTCCAGGATGCAGGGGCTCAAAAATGGGTGCAAACACCAGCCTTGAATCCTGGCCTCCTTTCCAGCGGGGTGAGCTCGGGCAAACCCCACCCAGCTCGCAGAGACGCCTGGGACGCACTTGTGTTTGGTGCTTTATAGCTTCAGGTTGCCTCTCCTGCATGGACAGACGATGGTCTGCCTGGGCCAGAGGTAGGAGGAGCCTTGGCTGGGTGTGGCTGGGCTCACGTGGAGCCTGCAATGACGATTTCTTCCTCTGCCGGCACCCCTACTGCCCCTGAAGAAGCAGTGAGGCACCTACGGCTCCCACTTGGCCCTCAGCCTCTGTGCTCCAGCCTGGGCCCAAACCCAGGGCAGTGTGGGGAGCCCTGGCCCGGGAGCCTGGATGCTCAGTTTCAAGTCCTAGCCCTTTGGTGACAAGGATGCGGACATGTCTCTGCTCCATAATACCCCCTCTGAAGCAGAGGTCTTGATCCCTGATCTCCATGGGTCCCTAGAAACCTGAGGCTGATTCTGGGAAGATGACAATTGACCCATGTCTCCTTTTCTCTTCCTTGTCTTTCCTGGCCCCCAGCCTGCTGCCCTCCTGTCTCAGTTGTAAGTGACAGGAACAGCACAAAGTAGTTTAAGCAGCTGTGCAACGCACCTGACACACAGGTACCTCTCTCACCTGTCCTGTGTTTGATGGAGCTTTGTTCTCTTAGAATGTCGTATTTTCATGGGGGAATTTCAGACACTGTGACCAGTGCTATCTTCTTTAGTCTCTGGGCAACCATTCCCTTCGCCCCAGCCACTGACAGTATGACAAGAGGGTGGTACCTTGGTGTGGGAGTGACACCTGAATGACAGCCAGAGCTGGGAGGAGCAAGAGACTGACACAGCTTTACATTTTGGAGTTAGAAGTTCCTGGTGGCTGGGCGGGAGGTGTTGTGCTGGGCGGGAGGGCATTCTCCCAGGTTCCATAAGTCATTGCCAGGGCAGGGAGGGCCACCAAAGACAACTTCCCTTGGGGGCGCATCATCCTGGCAGCTTTGTCAAGTTCCCACTGTGGGGCTGGCTCTGTGTCAGCTGTGCACAGGGACAGTGGGAGTGAAGTCTGTGCTCATGAACCACAGTAATGGTGTGGTGTGGTTCAGAGGAGTGTCTGGCATGGAGCTGGCAGAGGTGCAAGGCGGCCAGCCTAGCGCTCCCACCTTAATGTCGAGGCTGTCCCTACCCCACTCCGACACCCTGCCCCCAAGACCTTTCACATCCACCAGCCAGCCAGAGCCTCGTACCATCTCTACGAGATGGGCAGGGTGGGCCTGAGCATTCCTTTGTGCCAACCCTTGAGATATCCCAGGGTTGCCCAAAGCTGCCATGAAAGTGGCCTGAGACTGGGGGGCTGGTCAGGTGGGCCAGGCTGGGGACAGGCAGAGGGGCTTGGCCAGTGCTGGGCTCAGAATCTGGGGCCTCCAGTTCTAGCCACAAGCCTGGGGCTCCTACTCCAACCCTCTCCTCACTGACCAGGAAGTTGGAACAATGACCGGGGCTGGTGCTGGCCCTGGGTCTGGCCAGGAGAGCAGGGACACTTTTCCCAGCTGGCAGAGGGGTCCGCCAGCCCTCTGGCCTGTTTCCTTGAGGGGCTGTAGCCATTGTGCTCTGATTTCTCTGCAGAAGCAACTTTATAAAGAGCCTAGGCCTCTGCATGGACAGCTTTCTGTGTCTCCTGTCCTCCATCCTGACCTCTCCACCCCTGCCCCCTTCCTGCCTTCAGAGCCGGCCTCAGACCGGACCAGGGACTGCTCAGCCCTTGGAACTCTGCCCAGGGCCTCCCAGCCTGGGCCAGCCTGCCTCTGATAAGCTCCACATCCTATCCTCAAACCTGCAGGTTTCTTTGTTTCTTGAAGGTCATGCCTCCAGGAAAAGCCTTGGCTGCTACTGATCTTCGGCAGATTTGCAGATTCCAGCTGGAATGCCCCGTCTTCCTCAGGGCCAGAAAAGAAGGTCGAAGGGAAAGCCTGGGTGGGGAGAGCCTGTGGGGTTTCCCTATTATACTGTGTGCCCATCCTCATCCCAGTACACATTCCTGCCTTTGCTCACCCACCAGCATTGCTGTTTGCCGGGAACGGAGCTGGTGAAGCAAAAACTTCAGATGAGAGTTTGGAGGTTTTCATGTGTCAAAAGGTAGGATCAGAAATGTCAGTGGTGCTGATATCCAGTACCAAGTATTACCTGGGAGAGTCCTCCCTGACCCTCCCCCAACCCTCCCTCAGCCAGGACCCTGATTCTGCCCCCCACCCCGCCCTCCTCCCCCCCGCCTCGCCAGCCTCCAGCCAGTAAGGAGGTAAGGAGTTGTGCTTTGAGGGTGTGTTAACACTACTAACACATGATGATTACTGTGTAGCAGTGATTTTATCTAGTCCAGACCTGGGTCTGTGTTCTGGGAGGCCCCAGGCCGCATTCCCGAGCTCCAGGTCCACGGGGAGAGATGTGAGAAGCCGGCAAGTTCAGTATTTCCTGAGAGCTAGAGTCTAGAAGTTAAGTCTCTCTGGGTCAGCTTTGGTCCCTGTGCTCATTGACTTGGTAGGAGAATGAGGGGGGAAGGAAGGACTTGAGGGAGGCCTGCCTGGAAGAAAGGGTGGGGTTCCGGTAGAGGGAGATGAGGAAAGCGCATATTAGGGGCAAGGAAGGCTTTGAACAAAGGTTAGGAAGCAGCTTAGAGCCTGGGGTGTTTGGGGTGGTGGACTGGGGTCAGGCCAGGAAGGTCTGGGGTTAAGACCATGGAGGCTGGGCTATCCCCAAAGCAGTGGATGCAAATGTAACCTATTTACTAGATTACTAGGCTGGGAGAGAGTGGCCCAGCTGGGTGGGGGTAGGGCTTTCCATTTCTTGGCCTCTGGGTGGGATTTTTAACCTGCAGATTTCACCACTGCCAGAAACTGCAAGAGAGCTTTCTGGTGGGATACCTCCTCCTTTCAAGCCCTGGTCAAAAGTCCTCACCTCCAGGAAGCCCTCTCTGGTTTTCTCCCAACCCTTGGCTTACATCTCTCTCAAAGCAGGAAGGCGATAGACTGCAGTGGCCACAGGCTCAGGGGTCAGGCAGGCTGGCTTCAATTCCAAGCTCTGTCCATCACCAGCTCTGTGACCTTGGGCCAGTCACCTAACCTCCCCAACCCTTTCATCATCTATAATTACCCACCTCACAGGGCTTGCACAGTGCTTAACACATTGTCTTGCATTTAAAAAATGGGAAGTGGCCCTGGCTGGTGGCACAATGGATAAGGCCCTGGCCTGTAAACCTCAAGGTTGCTGGCTCTATTCCCCAGCCAGGGCATATAATGAGGTTGCAAGCCAGGTTTCCAGCTAGGTCTGTAGCTGGAGGCAGGTGAAAGGCAACCATACATTGATGTCTCTCTCCCTCTCTGCCTTTCTCTAGAAATAATAGAATCTTAAAAAAAAAATTAATTAAAAGATGAAAAAGAAAAGTTTACACTAAATCAGAGTTGCTAATACTCATCTGCTGTGCGTTTCCTTTATCCCTGGGACCATGTCCAGGACAACCCCACTCAGAGAGGCTAAGGAAGTGTGTCTGTCTCCAGCAAGGTGAGGGACCATGGTGCCTGTCTTTTGTCATGAGTAAAGGGGCTTTGATGACAATAGAGCAGAAGACAGGACCTGACCCTCTACCAGCCTCTGCACAACACACACAGGCATGGGCCTGGTACCTCCCTGTGGGAGAATTAGGTTTATTTCTGGTAAGGTAGAACTCTTAGGGAGATTGGGGGTGCCACCATGCACCCTCTGTCCTGCTGGGGAACCTGAGGGGGTACGGTCCAACAGCTTGGGGCTCCACCTCCTCTCACAGGTTATCGCCAGGGGATTAGGTAGTTGATACGACTGTGGAGAGAAACAGGGGTGAGGTGGGGGCCTCCAGGGCATCCTGGGGAAACTCAAGCTGTCTTTCTCTCGTCCACCCCCCAAACCCACCCTTTTGCCTTCAAAGCTCTGAAAATAGCTTCCACTCTGTCTCTCTATGGCTCAAGAACCTTTAATGCCTCCCTATTTCCTTTTATATATTTTCAGTTGCTCTGTTTGACTTCCAAGCCTTCTCCCTTCCAGTTTGCCTCATCTTTACCTCCCTGGGATCCCCAACCATGCACTGCTTTACCCATATTCCATCATTTAGTGAACCTACTCTGGCAGGCATTGTACAGCAGTAAAAAAAAAAAAAAAAAAAAATTGCAAGTGTCCCCTTGGATGTGCACAGGGTGGGTGAGAGAAGGTAAACTTTCCATCAGTAATTATCATGCAATAGCCCGTGTGCCATCAGATAGGCATATGCATGCGTGGTGACAGGCTGGAGGCGTTTTGAAGGGTTGGAGCTGGAGGAGAGGCAGAGGTGCAGGGAAGGCATCAAGAGTGGGACCTCTCCGTAAATAAGGCTTTAAAGCCCGAAGAGGAGTTTTTCAGGTGCAGAAGGGTCCCCTAGGCGCTGAAATGGCCTGAGCACGGGGGTGGAATGGCTGGTTGTGCTGGTGGTTTGGGCGGCACCCAGGAAACTGCTGAAATGCAGGGAGAGGGGCTGGAGAGGTGGGAGGCAGACGAACCCCGGGAAGCTGGAACATCCTGCACGCTGCAGGGAGAGCACTAGCCCTGTTTTAACCGCTCTCGGCAGCCTGGAGGGTGGTCTTGGCTCTTTCCATCAAGTTTCTTATGTTTGTTGCTCTTCTGGTCCATCCAGGTGGCCCCACCCCTGCCCTGGGCCTTCACAGGGGCAAATTGGGTGGGACGAGCTGTCCTGCTGCTCCCTCCACTGGTGGGCTGCGCTGCATCTCTCAGGAGGGAAGCAGTCTCCGCCCCCACCTCTCTCCGACATCATAGGGACTGTCCATCCTTTGCATCCTATTTTGCCAGGCTCCCCAGGCAGAGCAGGGGTCTGAGGATCTCAGGGGCCAGGGTGGGGGCTGGGTCAGCCTTACCTGTAGTGGGACCCGAAACTTCGGAAAGCGTTCCTGCAAAAGAGGGAGGAGGGTGACCCGGAGATGGGGAGGCGCACTCCCATCGCGGGGGGCTCACTCTCAGCCACCCTCACTCCCGTCTCCGAGGTCCCCCCCTGGGAGAGTTGCACCTCACCTCCGCCGCTGCATCTAAATGCTCCACCCCCCCCCCAAAGGGTGAAGTTGCTAGTGTCCCATTTAGTAAGAGAAAACAATGCATTCATTTTGAAATGGCGACTTTCTTGTGGAGTATTTTGGAGCCAACCAAGTTTTCCCAGGCCTTCGCGGGGAGCCGTGGCTGTGGCCTCACTTACAGAGAATCGTAAGGTAAGGGCTTCTGTCCGTATCGGTCCAGGCTGGGGTTCTGGTTGAGACAGTACTGGGGGGCAGGCCAGAGGGACGGGGAGGGGTGGTCCGTGAGCCAGAGGCCGCGAGGGGGGCGGACACAAGGGCTCCCGCTCACGCCCCCCAGCACAGCGCTCTCTGCGGGAGATCGTAGCCCTGGGGACCGGGGGACCTGCTCTCGGTCTCCTCTCCCCTCCCAACACCCTATCCCGGGTTAGCCGCTCCTCCACTTCACCCTGCTGCGCCCCCAGGGACGCGTCGGTGCGGGGCCCTCCCTACCCGCCAGTTCTGGGTCATCTCCGGCTTCAAGTACCGCACCGCATAGCCGCTGAAACTCTCGACTGTGGAGACAGAGCCCACCACCTTCCGCCCCGCCCCCTGAGCAAAGCCCCGCCCCTCTCCCACCTGAGCCCCGCCCCCTAGAAAAAGCCCCACCCACACCTGCACCCAGGCTCTGTCCCACCTCAAGGCCCCGCCTCCAGACCCTGCTTCCTGGGTCCCAGAACCCACCCTGGACTCAGCTTCAGCCCCAGTGGCTCTTGGCCCGAACCTGGCTCCCACCTGTCCCTAAGACGAGTCGCTCCTCCAGGTCCCTCAGTCCGTCTCAGTTCTTCCCTACGTGCCCCCGCTGCCCCTCAGCGTCCCCGCCCAGTCCTGGCAGGAGCCCACCCGCGATGGCCCTCGTCCACCGGTCGGCAGTCAGACTCTAGGGTCCTCGCTGCTCCGCTGCTCTCCCGCCCCAGATCAGCTTCTGTCCCGGTACACTGACCCTTCTTGCTCGGGCAGGGCAGCTTGAACTCTTTGGCGGAGGACACGAAACGGGACCAGTCCTCAATGGCGCGCGTGAAGCAAGGCCAGTCCACCCGGTTGATGCCGGGCGCGACGGGCGCCAGCTTTCCTTCGCGGCACCTGTCGCGGAGCCTCTGGCCGGTCGCGGTGATGTCCTGCCAGGGCGAGGGGAGTCACAGGCCCGCAGCGGTAGATGCAGAAGCCTGGGCGCCTGCTTCACACCACCCTGGATAACGGAGCTGACACTTGGCTCCTCTAAGCGAGGGGCGCCTGGAGCCCCTGATGGAGATGGAAATGGGACGCGGTCCCAAGGCAGAAGCTGAGGAAGCACATGGAGCAGAGCCCAAGACTGGAGGTGTTCTGGGCTGGGTGTAGGCAGAGCCTTCGCCCCTTTCCTCTGAGCAAACCAAGGCCCAGGGGCAAAGGACACTCACCAAGCACTGCAGGGGTTTGTTGGGGACACCAAGGAGTGTGAAGTAGGCGTTGTCAAAATCATCTGAGGAAGGAAGAGAAGGGGAGAAAAGATGTCTCCTGCACCAGCAGGGATAGGCCCCCATGGGAGAGGTGTGGCCCACACTGCTTGGAATTTAAAAAAGAGTTTGTTGGTGTGGCTCAATGGATTAAGTGCCAGCCTGTGGACCAAAAGGTTGGGTCCAATTCCCAGTCAGGGCATATGTCTGCATTGCAGGCCAGGCCAATTGATCATTGTTTTCTGCCCCCCCTCCTTTCCCCTCTCTCTAAATAAATAAAATTTTTAAAAAATTGACAACTTTAAAATCTAAGATAAAGTAGATATTTACTTAGCATGACTTACAACAGAGTAAGCTCCAAATAGATCAAACATTTCAATATAAAAAAAAGAAAAAGAAACCATAGAAGTACTAGAAGAAAATGTGGGTGAATTTCTTTTTAACCTGGGGGTGGGGAAGGTTGTACCAACCCTAACTCAAAATCCAGGAGCCTTAATGAAAAGATTGATAACTTTGGCTGCATAACAATAAACTTCTGCACTGCAAAAACAACACGAGAACTCCAAAGACAAATAGAAAAAGTATTTCCACTTATTTTACAGATGAATATCAATTTTCTTGTTACTGAAAGCACGCCTAGAAGTCAAGACCCAAAAAGAAAGAAAGAAAGAAAAAAAAAGGGTATCCAACATGCATAGGTAATTCACACACAAACACAAGAAATAGAGATGGTCCCTAAACATATAAAAAGACAGTTTCATTCATAATAAGATGAACGCATACATATTCAAAGTACATCAAGATTCCAATGGTTGCCTCTCAGACGGGGAAACAATCCAAAAGCTAGTGCAGTTAGTTATCAGAAACAGGGCAATTGCTATTCATTGGCAGAGGGAGTACGAATTGATTTGAGTCCATAGAAAGCAATAGGCAATATCTATCAGAATTACAAATGAATATACCTTTTGACCTCAGAGTCCTGTTTCTGGGAATTTTTCCCATTTCACAACTGCGCAATTGGAAAATGATGTGGGGAGAATGTTTACCCATTCCTGCATTGTTTATAATAGCAAATGAGTGGAATTGACTCGAGTATCTGCCGTGAAAGAGCTGATTAAATAAACTATGATACACCCTCGCTATGCAGCTATCGAAAATAAATAAAGTTCTCCACAAAGGACCACCAAGGTACAGAAGATTGTACGTTGTGTGCTATGTTTTGCTTTAAAGCCAAAAACTGAGACGATTGCCGGCAGAGAAGAATATACATTCAGGTTACTGCTGTAACCAAGTCATCAAACTCAGCATCACGCATCGTGGGACAATGACATCCTGTGCCTTTGGCTGAAGCATTATGGCAAACACAGTATCTGTCACCTGTGAAAGATTCTGCCCAGCAACCTTTCAACTGGCTAATCAAGACCCTACACCTAGCTTCTAGTTTACAGAAAATAGGTTACCAAGATAAAGAACACCATAAGGAAACCCTTGCTCAAGTTTGCAGCGTGAGGCTGTCTGCAACCAAATTGTTTTGGACTCTCAAAAATATTATGAGCGAAAAATGGAAACTGGGGACACTGTTTTAGCCTAAGACTAAAGAGACATTACAACCAATTGCAATGCACAAATCTAGATTGAATCCTGGGGTCCCCTCCAAACATAAGCTGTAAGAGACATCTTTGTGGGGGGGGGGGGTAATTGAAGACATGTTAATATGAACTGAATGTGAGATATTATGGAATTATTGTGAAGTTTCCTACATCTGATAATGGTATTGTGTCATGTAGGAGATTGTTCTTATCATTGAAAGCTGCTTTTGAGAGGGAGAGAGAGAGAGAGAGAGAGAGAGAGAGAGAGAGAGAGAGAGAGAGATGGGGGGGAGAGAAAATACAACAAAACATTCATTGAAGCAGGCAAAGGCAACGGGTATTGATAATATTATTCTTTCAACTTTTATCTATGTTTGACTACGTTCATAATAGAAAGTGGGTGAGCAAAATGATACATGATTGTATTTGCAATTGTAAACAAAGAGTGGTTACCAGCAAGGGGTTGTGGGAGGAGGGGGAGAAGTGAGACTTGTTAACACCTACATTGTTGCTGCATTTTGAATTTTAAACCTGGGACTCAGATTACTTTTATTGAAGCATATACTTGCAATAAATGCATATCTAAATCAAAACCAAGCTTTCCCTAAAAACCTAGATTTCCTAGAAGCCAGGAAATTGGAAGGTCCCACAGCTGCGCAGATGCCTCCCACACAGCAGTGGGGGCTTCACTTCACTTTTCCCAGTTCCCATCTTGACCCTGCAGGGATCTGTGAGGGACCTCTGGTAATTGCTAATTGCCATGAGTCTCCCTATCCCATGGGGCCAGGGTATTGTCCTAGACTCTCCCCTCTTGCCCCTCTACCCACATTGGTACCAAGTCCTGTTATTTTATCTCCTAAATACCTTCCAAACCCTTGCCAGTGATCAAGACACTATCACCCTTTCTAAAGACTGTGGTACCTTCCAGGGTCCTAACCAGCACCCCCATTATTCACCCCTAGTCCCTTTAGACCACCCTCCACTCTCTCCCCAACAATGTTCAGGCCTCTTTTCTGCTTAAAGTCTGCAGAGGTTCCTATTTCCCTCCTGAGAAAATTCAGCCCCCTGAACTCCCCACCAGGGCCCTTATTCTCATCCCTAGCCACTGCTTCTGCTACTCCCACAAACCTTTTCCTCCAGTGCTAACACACCCCAATTCCTTGTGCAGCTTTCCCCTTCCACCTGCTGTTCCCTCTAGCTGCAACACCCTGTGTTTCCCTGTGGCCTCAGCGCAGTGTCAGGCACAAACGAGGTGCTAAATCAACGACCGTGTGTTTTCTCGTGGCACCCCCACTTCTGCACCCAAGCTTCCCATCCATGAAGAGTTCTTTTCTGGGCCGCGTGCTCCTCTCATTCACGGGGGGTGTGAGGAGCATCTCTCTTCCTTTTCCAGATAGAGAGGTGACTGAACAGAAGCTCTTGTTATTGCTAATATTATTACTTTTTCTGCCGAGACTACAGACTTCTGCACAGTTCCCTCCATTAACAATAATAATATCAACAACAATGTGCTCAATTTGTTGAGCGCCTGTTAGGTGCCAGGCACTACTGTAAGTACTCTTCCTGCCTTACCTGACTAACGTCCCCCTGGCTTCATGAGGTGGGCCCCGTTGTCCCCCCTCACCGTTCTACTGATAAGGAAACAAAGGCTCAGAGGCTCCCTGGGTAGGAAGGGGCAGGGTTGGGACTAGCCCTGTGACTGCTTTCCCTGCCCCTCTCGGCCTTCCACTCCCAGATCTCTCTTCTCTAAACCATCCTCTCCTTCCCCAAGGGCGCAGGGGCCCCAGCGGCCGCAGGCGACCACCTTTGCGGCAGTAGGTCGTGGTCCGGCAGTGCTCATCCGGCAGGCAGGCCCGGACGGAGTCCATGTCCATGCGGCGCAGGCTGGGCAGCGCCGGGTGGTAGAGCTGCTGCTTCACACCGGCCAGCTGGTTTCTGTGCCGCTCCAGCGGCAGCAGGATGGCTGGGGATGCGTACACGTGGGTGGAGCCATCTTCCCAGGGCACCAGGTCAACTATGCGGGCCATGGCTGGGGAGCCAGAAGTACAAAGGACTTCATTCACCCTGGGCTTGGGCCACCAGCACCCTTCCCTGAGGGAACACACCTTGGCCAGGGCTGATCTCCCATGGTCCCCCCTTTACTGAAATCCCATTGGATGCCAGGTCCTATTTTTGCAGGAGCTCCCAGGTGGTGGCCAGGACATCCAGACAACGTGACACACGCAGGATATGCTAAGGGCTCTGACGGAGGTCAGCACCGGGTATGTGTGCTTGGGGTGGCTGGGGTTGTGGCATTCGGGGACAGTCTACAAGAGGTGGCATTTGAGTCTATTCTATTCTTAAATAAGGGGCAGGAAGCAGCAGCATATGGGTTCAGATTTAGCTCCGAATGCCTCTGGGTGACTAATTACGGACTTCTGGCCTTAGCTAAGGTCTCTGACGTTTACTCAAAGTTCAACAGACAGACACAATCATTTTAAAGACATGATAGATAAGAAAAGATATGAACTAGGGAAACATCGCTGGCCACGCAGTGACTCCCTTTAAAATGCAGGTATTCCTAGGAGCCATTCGGCCATTTCAACTTCAGGGAGAATTTGTCAACTCAACTTCCTTCCTTCCTGGGCCCCATGAGAGGTGAGAGGTGCAGGTGGGTGGTAGGTGGGCAGGAGGTGAGGACCTAAGGCAGTGGAGGAGCTGGGAGAGGGCACAGGGAGTGGAGTGGGGCCTGGGGGAGAAGGGAGGGCTCCCTGCTCCTGACCCACCGATGGGGGCTACCTGATCTGCAGGGCACAGGTCTCAGGTGTACAGGTTTATAAGGATGTTCTGCTCTTCCAACTGCTCAGTGGGGCGAGGCGGCAGGGAGATGGGCCAGGCCCCCAGCACCTTAGGAGACGGTTGGAGAATAAGGAATGTTCCGCAGGGACAATGCCCATTGCAGCCTGATTGTGAGGGCACCCACTCCTTGGCAACCCTGGTAACCACAGGCTGCCAGGGGTCCTTTGCGGCCCCCTGTACAGCCTTCCTGAAGGTGGCTGTCTCCTGGTCACAGCGCAGGCGAGGAGCAGAGCTCTCTGGGGATGGGCATGTCAGGGCTGGTCAGGGCAGGCTGTGTGGCCCTGGACTAGTTACGGTCTCTCTCTGGGCCTTAAGGCTCCTTCCCCTCTGTGGGCAGCCAGGGCCTTGCAAACCTCAGGGAAGAGGGCACAGTCCTGCCTGCCAGGCATTGGGACTCCAGAGGTGGAGATTAGTGGTGGCAAGTACCCAGGGCCAGCATAAGGGGATCAGGGAGAATGGTGGCCTCAGCAGGACAGGGATTAGCAGGTGACACATCATCCCCTGCAGGCCTGCAGCCTCCCTTCCTCCTTCCCAGAAAGCAAGGTCATGAATGCCTAAGCCCAGCACCCCAAAACTCTGGGGTCTGCCTACAACCACGGTGGCAACCCCTGGAGACAGACCCTCAGCGTGAGGAAACCCTGGAAGAGCCTATTTGCATATATTAGCATGGACTTTGCATACACCTGCCCAGGTGCTGAGCCTGAGAGATTCTGCAGCGTTCCATCCAGCCCCAGGGCAACCTCCCCAAGTTCCCTGCTCACAGAAAACTCCCCAGGGCTGATTCCCTTTACATCCCCCTATTTATTTAAAAACACTTTTAAAGCTGTAAAACATAACAAAATACAGAAAGTGCATAAATAAGACAACCAATAATTTATGAAAGGAGATCCCATGTAACTACCACTCAAGTCAAGACATGGGGCACTACTTGGCGAAGACAGTTTAGTAGTTTCTTACAAAGTGAAACATAAATGGACTACACGACCCAGCAACAATACCTCTAGAAATCGTCCCAAGAGGAATGAAGCCGTACATCCACACAAAGATGCACGCGATGTTCACGGCAGCATTCCTCACAGTGACCAAAAAGTGGAAAGAGCCCTGGCTGGTAGCACAGTGGGTAAGGCACCCGCCTGCGAACCCAAAGGTCGCAGGTTCGATTCCCCAGCCAGGGCACATAACAAGAGGTTGCAAACCAGGTCTCCAGTCAGGTCTGTGGCTGGAGGCAGGTGAAAAGCAACCATACATTGATGTCTCTCTCCCTCTCTGCCTCTCTCCCTTCCCCTCTTTCTAAAAATAATGAAATAAAATCTTAAAAAAAAAAAAAAAAGTGGAAAGAACCCAAGTGTCCACTGATTGGTGAACAGATCAACAGGCTGTCCTATACCTATACCATGGAATACTCTTTTTTTTTTTAAAAGAGAAAGAGATTTATTTTAAGGTTATTTAAGTTTAGATAATATTAACCCTAAATCTGCTAAATCCGTGTTGGGAATACTCTCGAGAAAGAAAAAGACGAATAACGGATCTGTGCTATCATGTGGCTGATCCTCAAAAACATTAGGTGAAGTGAAAGAAAGTAGACATGTTGTGCAATCCATTGATATAAAATGTCCAGAAAGGGCAACTCTTTAGATACAGAGGCAGGTTAGTGGTGGCCGGGGGTTGGGGTGGGGAGTGACTGCCACGGAGCCCGAAGGAGGTTATTGGGGTGACCAGTGATGAAAATGTTCAAAACTAGACAGCGTGAGTTGCCTCGCTCAGGCAATTTACTAAAAATCATGAAGGTGTACGCGTAAAATGTATGAATTTTATAGCATGGAAATTATACCTCAATAAAGTTGTTTTAAAAAGCAGATGCTTTAAAGAAAGCAAGAAACAAGCGCCTAGGATCTCCCACTCACCCCTCTCCAGTCACAGCCCCAACCCCCTGCAAGTGGTAACTGGGTCTCTGGCTGCATGATGTGAGCACTGCTTTTCTTTATATTGTCACTGCCGACCTGCACAGCTAGATGAGACAGGCTAATTTGGCCCTTTTGGAACTTCGTATGCATGGACCATTGGGGTCTTCTGAGCCTGACTTCTTTCCCTCCGTATAGTGCCCATGAGAGTCATCCAAACTAGTGTGGCTAAATGTTGCTTATTTTCCTTGTCCCAGAGCCCATCTGACTTAGGCCGCTCCGCAAGGTTGCCCAACCCAGGGGACACATGGCAACTCTCTGTGCATGCTAGTCGCACAGTGGTCCCATGTGACCACTGCTCTCCCTCCACATGATCCCCCCTCTTGGCTTTTAGCTTGCTCACCTGTTGGTTCTCCTTCTCACTCACTATTGGCTCCTTCAGTCTCCTATCCCAGCTCCCCCTCCTTTTCCCAACCTCAAAATGTGCCAGGATGCCCCAGGCACCGTCTTTGGGCCCCTTCTTCACGCTGGGTTCCTTGCTGGTAGGAAGAGTATTTACCTGGCGGTTGCCTTGGGGAGCTGCCTCTCACAGGTCTGGCATGGGGAGGAGAGCCCAGGGGTCACCCAGTCACAAGCTGGGTTCTCCCCACTGCACTTTCTGACCAGTTCCCTGCTTCCACACCTGCCTGCTGCTCGGAGCCACACGGATCAGCTCTGGCCTCTGTTCAAGACCAAACTGGGCTTCTGTGGTCCATCCGATAAAGCCCCATGCTCTTTTCTTTTCTTTCTTTTTTTTTGAATAAGTCTGAAATGTTTACTTAAAGCCCCATGTTCTTGTCGTGGGTTAGAGGCCTGCTTGATCTGTCCTGGCCTGTCTCTGGGCCTCATCTCCTGCCCCTCTCCCCTACTCTCCTGTACACCCACTGAGCCCCTGGCCGCCTCACCCCTCTCCGTTCCTCAGGTGCATCCAAGCTCATTCCAGCCCTTGCAGTGTCCCTCTGCCTGGAACACTGTTCACCCAGATCCTGCTTTTCAAATACCGACCTTCCTACTCCCACCACGCACGCCTCTGCCCTGTTTGCTGCTTTGGTGGAGCTCAGCATAATTTGCAGTATTTCTTTATTCAGCCTTCATCTGTTTAATTTCTGCCTCCCCCGTTGAATATAAATTCTACAAGGACAGGTCTCATGTCTGCCTTTTTTACTTTTTAAGATTTTATTTATTATACTTTTAAAGAGAAGGAAAGGGACAGAGAATGAGAGAATGAGAGGGAGAAAAACTCCAATGTGAGAGAGAAACATTAATCGGTTGCCTCTCGTACATCATGTGCCCTGACCAGGGACCGAACCCACAACCCAGGCATGTGCCCTGACCAGAAATCGAACGGGGGACCTTTCAGTTCTCAGGGTGAGCCCACCTAGCTAACTGAGACACACCGGTCCGGGTCCATGCCTGTGTTGATCAATGTGCCAAGACTGGCACACTGGTGGGCACATACAAAGAGCTTGAGAAATGTTGTGATCAAGTCAGGTTCCCGTCCCTTGACCTCACCTCCCACCCAGGTCCTGTCACCTCACTGAGCCCCTCTTCACTGGGCCTCTGTCCCTTGTGTCCTCTTCTCCTATGCCTGAATCCGGCCATGGAGAGCTGGGGTGTATTGTCACAGCTCACTGAAATTTGACAAGCCCCTGCCACCTTGAGGAGTCTCCCAGAGTCACACGGGGACTCTAAGCTGTCGGTTTGCTACTAGCCACTCTGCAGCTAGGCCAAGGAACGGGGGGAGCCAGGCCACTGGCACCTGGGCCACCTGGAGCTCCATCCCTGGACCCCAGATCGCTGCTGGACCCTAGCGGGTTGCAATTGCTTCCCTGGGCATGGACCTCCTCTCTTCCACGCCACCTCCCCACCCTCCTTTGGCACCTGCTAATCCTTTGCACACGGCCCCAGTGCTGCCATTAATCCCCTCCCCCGCCCTGAGTTTGAGAGGCCAGCTGGGAGTGGTAGGGAGAAGGCAATTCCTGGCTGGTGGTCGGCATCTGAGCAGGTAACTTGGGGAGAGGTGGTGGCCTGGTGGCGCTGGGACTCCGATGTGATCGCCGCGCTGTTCTGCTAGCAAGACGTTTAGCAGGCAAGGCTAAGAGCCGTGAGGCTCCCCTCAACCCCTCCCTCCCGACGTGGCTCAAGGGCAGATGGTGAAATGCAGATTCTAGGTCCTACAGAGGGGTTAAGGGACTTAGGAATCTGCATCTTACCAGCTCCCCAGTAGATTCTGAAAGACTGGTGGTCCAAGCACTGCTGTTGTCCCTGGCTGCCACCCTCAGGTCCCCCTTCCTACCTGAGCCAGCACCATCAAAGTGGAGTTGGCAGAGACAGGGCCAAAAGACAGACGGGATCAGCAAAAGTTTCCATGTAGGAGGAAATAAATGGCTGAGTCTGGGGAGGAAGAAAAACTGGGTGCGAGGAAGGCTTTGCCAGTCCTTTCCAGAAGGTTCAGAAACATGAGTCACAATTGCTGAAAGGGTCTGCAGGGCTGGCCTGATGAAGAAGCCAGTGCCTGTCTCGGGGGTGGGGGTGGGGGGATGGATGGGGGACACCTGCATGTACACTTGGCTTGGCCACCTGCTGGCTGTGCTCCTTCAGGCAAGGCTGCTGAGCTCTCTGTGCTTCCAGTTCCCCTGCTGTAAAGTGGTGATGACAACACTTCTTTTTACTGCGGCCGGACAGGAGGCAGTGAGAACCCGGTTGAGTGTGGCCAAGGTGAAGGGCACTTAGCTCACCTTCGGCTTGTGCGGCTGCAGGTGGCTGGCTGGCGTTGGTGGAATCCACCAAGTGATCTTGGGCTCTTCTGACCTCAGTAATTGCTGTATTATACCCTCACCTATGAGGGAATGGATGACCAGAGGGGTCCTGTCTGGCCTAAGTTCATCCTTTTGGAGACTGAGCTGAGGCTCCGTCCCCCACCAAAGCATCTCACAGGGGCAGCTGGGCTTCTGGGTCTAGTATGGAGACAGGAGTCAGAGCTGTGAGCAGAATGGAAGGCGGCGGAAGGGAGCTGGGCATTGGGACAGGGATCCTGCGCCCTGTGCCTGCCCTTTTCAGCCTGGGGCCAGGGTCCCTGGCAGAGGAGGAAGCAAGGAGCACTTTCCCTGCAGCTGGGTTGCCCATGGCTGGGGCAGCGGGGCCCCACCAGGCTGGGCATTGTCCTGGAAGGGCCCTTTCAGGGCTGGGAGTCTGTGCCCACTGACTGGGGAGGTGCCCGCTGGGCCGGGCTGTCCTGCAGAGATTTGGTCTTAAGGCCAGGGGCTGTCATTCCCGAAGGTAAATGAAACTAGAAACTGAACCCATGTAAGGGAGGGCTGAATGTCACAGTAAACCATGACAAAAGGGTTTCACCTTAAAATTTTTTTCAACTGTGAAAATGGGTTCATGTTGTCTATATGGAAACACAATTTCCATTTACATATTATAATGAATTTATAAAAATTTGCAAGGGGATGTTGCTGAATATGATATTCTGCAGCAAGCATTTTTACTTGACACCAACGAAATGTTGCCACAGCCAACATTTATTAAGCTCCCACTGTGTGCAAGTCACTGTTCTCACCAGTTTATTTCCTTACAATTTCCACACACCTACAATAAAAAAGCAGGTCCTATTACTATCCCATTGTATAGACAAGCAAACTGAGGCGCTAAGAGTTTAACCGATGAGCTCATGACTCAAGTCCAGAACATGCGCAACTCTCCATGTTTATGTGGATCCATAATATTCTATTATCGACTGCAGTGCCTTTTATTTAACACGCACCCTCATACAGGTGAACCTCTGGGGACTTTCCGATAGCCGGTCTCTTACTGATGGACATTTAAATGGTTCTCACCTTTTGTTGCAGTGATCGACCTCTTTATACACCTATGTCTGTGGGCTTGAGTGTTTCTACTCGGAGATAGAATTGCAAAAATATTTTACAACATGAGAGGACAGGGAAACGTGTAATCCCCCAAAGGGACCCCCGAACGGTGGGGCAATGGGGAGCCCAATGGGGAGGCCTAAGGCTCTGTCCCCTACAGGTGTCACGATGTGGGGCTGGGTCCAGAGGGTGCTGCCTCAGCCCCCGGAGTCCCCTGGGAAGACCAAGGTGGAAGAGGAGGAGGAGTGGGCGGAACCGGAACCGGAACCAGAACCGGACCTGGAGGCGGAGCCGGGACCAGAGCCAGAGGCCGAAACAGCCCCCCAGGAAGTCAAACCAGACGACGAGTCCCGGGTAAGAAGTGGAGGGTGAGGGCGGGCTTGCTGGATAGTGAATATTTTAGGCTTTATAACCCATGCCATCTCTGTTAATTGCTTAACTGTCATTGGCGCCTGAAAACAGTCGTAGAAAATGCGTAAACAAATGAGCATGGCTGTGTTCCAATAAAACTTTGGCCCACGTGTCTGTCTGTAGTCCCATGTGCATAGGTGGCATGCTAGCGTGTGTACATGGGTACAGGCACCTGTTGCAGAATCTGTGAATGTATTTGCATGTTTGTGCATGCACGTACATGCATGTGTGTCTGTGTAGTATGTTCATGTGTTTGATTTTGTGTTGTAGGTATATGCATATGTGTACATCCGCATGCATTCACATGTGCATACACACAGTTGCTGGGGCATATATACGTATGTATGTTTTATGCCTTGCGTGTGCATATGTGTGTGGGCACACACACTTATTTTGTGCCTGCCCATGTATACACACATGTGGGTGTACACATTTGTGTCTCTCTTTGTATACATGTGCTCACACATGTCTGCTTGTCTGTAAATGCATGTGAGAGTGAGTATGCTCAGGCTTGTGTGTCTGTGTGTGCATTTGTGGTACATGCACTATGCACACAGCAACAGCAGGCAGGTGGCAGGGGCTCAGCTCACGGGGCTGCTGCAGGGGAGTGGGGGTCTGGCGGACGGAGGGGAGAGCCCTGACGGGGGCTGGCTGGGTGGCTTCTCTCACCCCCATCTTCCCCTCAGTTTGCTCCAAGGCCTCATAGCTCTCTATAATGTTCCCAGCTCTCCCAGCCCACCGAGTGGGGCCTTGTGGGCGTGCGAGGGTCCAGTCCTGGATGAGGGGAGCCCGGGGCTGGGAGGAAGGGAATGTCCCAGGTGGAAGGCGAAGCCACCAGGGTTTACAGAGGCAATTGTGAGAATAGAGTTGTTGGTCCCGTGGGGGTGGAAAGGTCCCTTGTGGCTGGGTCAGGGGCTGCGCCTGCCTGAGCCAGGCTGGTCTCTCTGAGGGCTTATGTGGTCCCGTTGGAAACTTCCAGCCATCCAAGGAGCCTTTTGAAGGGGAAGAACAAGCTGCGGATGACCCAACCCCTCAGGGTGAGCGCTGGAAGCCCAGGGTGGCAGGGCAGGTGGTGGGAGGGGCTGTGTTCTTCTCTCAGAGCCTTGTCGAAGAACCAGGAGTCTGCTGGCCCATTTCACAGGGGAAGAAACTGAGGCTCAGAGAAGCTAAGGGTGGGCTCCTGGGATGTTTTAGCTGAGCTGAGTCAGAATCCCATTCTTCTGAAACCCTTGGGGGTCTTCCCTCTCCCTGCCTCTGACTTGACCTCCTCCACAGGGTAGAAATGGGCTCTCTGAAGCTCCAGATCTAAAGTTCGAAGGACTCTTTTGCAGGGACCCAGAAGGCTGCCTCCCCCCCACCCACACACCTGCAGACCCAGGTGGCTGTGGGTCCCGAAATGAACAGGTATTGTACTGCCTCCCCTCTCCTTAGGGCCAGCCCTGCACCCAAGCTGGGAGCCCCTGGGGTGGGGACCAGCACTGCTCTCAGGCCCACAGTCACTCCCAGGCAAAATCTGGGACATTTTGGGAAGTGGCTGGAGGGAGCTTCAGGCAGAGGGAGGGGGGCTCCTGGGCCAAGTGGGTTATGTGGCCAGAAGTGAAGGGTGGGGCCTGAGGTTTCTCAGGGCCTGGGTGAGGTGCAGGTCCACAGTGGCCGGAGCTTCTGCCTTTCCAAGATGCCAGGAATCCAAACTTTCCCATGAAACCTCCCAGTGGGCTCATTTTAGACCAGTGGTGCTGATCCAGGTGAACACACCTGTGGCTGGGGCTGGCTCAGGCAGTGAGCCTGTCACCCTCATGTTTAGGGTGACCAGCCTCAGCCACGAGGGGACACTCCACAGGACACCCTCCGTGCTTCTGGAGTGCAGGATGTGTGCCGAGTGCAGGATGGGGACCCCTGGAGCCAGGCTTTGGGGGAGCCAGGATGATGGAGAGAACCTCTCTTAGGCATCTGCTAGGGGTGGGCTCAGATGGCACTGGGCATATCTGACTCACAGAGTTGGTGTCCCCCACTTTCCAGAGAGGGACACAAGGCTCAGGGGGAGAGGATGTGTCTGATGTCTCACAGTAGGGAGTTAGAGGTTTGCAATTCCAACCCATTTCTTTAGGTTGAAAAACCAGGACCTTTCCCTAGAGATGGCCGCTCCAACCGGGCTGGGCTGGGGAGGTTGAGGGTGGGCCTGTGTCTCTGTCCTTCTGCAGTCCCAGCGCCTGGGTGCTGACCTGGCTCAGGAAGGGTGTGGAGAAAATAGTCCCTCAGCCCGTCAACAGCGGTGGTCCAGCCCAGAGCGGTGCAGCCAGTTTGGAGGGCCCGGATCAGGTACTGCTGGGGCTAGGAGCCGTGGAGGGTGGAGGGTCGAGGTCAGGAGGGGTTGTGGGAGGCCGGTGTGTCTGGCTGTCCACACCCGCCTGTCTGTCTGTCTGTCCTGGCAGGCAGGAGCACAGATCCATGGGCACTGCAGCGCTGGAGGTGCAGGTAAGGTCATGAGGTAGGAAGACTTCACAGAGTTGGGGCTGAGGGGCGATGGGCATGGGCATGGGCCTGGAGAGAGCCCACAGGCCATGGGTTCAAACCTGGTTTTGAGTTGGGCTGACTGGGGTCTCTGCACAGGCCCCTTGCGGCTGACCACCATTCTTTCTTCTGCAGGCCGGTCCAATGAGGTCTGCAGGCCCAAGGACGCTGGGTGAGTCCCCATCCTTGACCTGACGTTTGCCCCAGGACAGCTAAATAATTCGTGGGACCCAGTACAACATGCCAATGCAGGACTCCTTTTTAAAAAAATGGATGCATCTAAGACTGTGATAGCAGAACATTAAATAAAAAATGGGCCTTTTTAAGGGTGTAACTGCACTGATCATATACCCATGAAGTCAGACCTACCTATCTCTGTCACAGGGAACCCCACGGCTGCATTCAGGTCCCTAAGTGGCCCCCACCTGCTGCCCAGGAGGCCCAGGCTGAGCCTATTGGTATAGGATCTGGTTCAGCCCCAGACCAGAATTTGAGGTCAGCAGGTTTCCGCTCCCCAACCTTGAGGTCCTCTGAGAATATTTAATACAAGGCCTCCACTGTGCAAAATGGGAGCCAAGGGTTAGGATGGTCTGGGCAAGGCCTGGAACCCCAGTTGGGGGTCAGAACCGTGTGGCTGGCCAGTTCACAGACCGCTTGGCTGACCACCGGCCCCTCTGCAGGCCTGGGCCCTGGCTGCTCAGGTGGTTTGAGCAGAACCTGGAGAAAGTCCTGCCTCAGCCTCCAAAAATCTCTGAGGTAAGTGGAGGAAAAAGGGAAGCAGGAAGCTGACCAGCTGGGAGGGTATCTGAGGGTCTCAGGAAGGGCCTGCTTACTTTCCCCTGGTTGGTTCTTTTTTTTTTTTTTTTTTTTTTAAGATTTTATTTATTATTTTTATAGACCAGGGAAGTGAGAGAGAAACATCAATGTATGGTTGCCTTTCACCTGCCTCCAGCTACAGACCTGGCTGGAGACCTGGCTTGCAACCTGGTTATGTGCCCTGGCTGGGGAATCGAACCAGCAACCTCTGGGATCGCAGGCCGGCACCTTATCCACTGTGCTACCAGCCAGGGCTTCCCCTGGTTGGTTCTCCCCCTTGCCCCCAAAGATTTTATTTCATTATTTTTAGAAAGAGGGGAAGGGAGAGAAGCAGAGAGGGAGAGAGACATCAATGTATGGTTGCATTTCACCTGCCTCCAGCTACAGACCTGGCTGGAGACCTGGCTTGCAACCTGGTTATGTGCCCTGGCTGGGGAATCGAACCTGCGACCTTTGGGTTCGCAGGCCGGTGCCTTATCCACTGTGTTACCAGCCAGGGCTCTCTGGTTGGGGCAGTGACTGCAGGAGGAACAGGGGATTCAGGGGAAGGGCCGGCCAGTGCAAGGCTGGCCATGGGAGGGAGTGCACAGAACTCACTTCACTCCACGCCCTCTCTCCCTGCCTGCAAACCAGGGCTGCAGCGATGAGCCCGCGGACACTGCCCTGGGCCCAGGTACAGGGAGGGGACCTGGGAAAGGGCTGTCTGAGATGGTCACCGGCTGGGCCGGGCCCCGAGGGATCCCCAGGGAGGACTTCAGCTCTTACCCAGGCTAGGGAGGGGTTCAGGGCTTGCTGGGAGTGGTCTATTGTGGGGGCACTAGAACCCCCTGGCCCCCAGTGCAGGCTGGGAAGCCAGTGGTCTGGGACAGCCTTGTAAAGTCTTAGACAAGTCCCTGCTCTCCTGACACTTAGAGCCCCCAGGACAGCCCTTGGAATTGGAGCCTATGCTGCAGGCCGTGGAGAGCGACCCCCTGCCTGCTCCTGGCCCCCCAGAGCCTGAGGAATTGACACCCGAGCCCCAGCCCAGGGTCCAGGCTTCCTCCCTGCTGCCCCCCGGGGACCCTGCCAGGTGAGTCCCCCTCAATACCTCGGGGAGCCACCCAACACCCAGCCTTCACCAAACTCCTTTTTTAATTTTAATTTAATTTAATTTTTATTCTTTTTACCAAACTTCTTCCTTAAATTACAAAAGCAACACATGCCCCTGGAAGGAAGTTCAAAGGGGGTTTCCAGGGCCCCTTCCCAGGGCCACTGCATCAGCAGCTTCTCGGCCTTCCCAACATCTCCAGGCACAGACAGCCTTGTGCATGTTTCACTTTTAGGTACACCCACCTGACAGTGGTCAACTGTGTGTACTGCTCTGTACACCTTTGCTGTTTTCACCCAAAAGTGTCTCTTTGAAGTGGCTTTATATGTGGAGGCCAGCTTCATTCTTTCCACCGCTGAATAGTACTCAGTTGTATGGATGTCGCTTTTATTTAACCACATGGTAGATAGTTAGTTTGTTCCCACTCTTCTACCGCAAGCTACAGCCTTGAATAGGCGTCATTCTGTCTTCCTGCCACAGGCAAGCTATTCTGCAGGATAAACTGTAGGGAACTGAGTTGCTGGGCCAAGGGATGCACGCATTTAAAATTGGGATAGGTGCAGGCAAGCGCCCACCCTGGCAGTGGGCGAGGGGCTGTACCCCCGGGGGCGATGTGGCGGGTGGAGGGGAGCCGGAGCTGTCTGCTGGGGCCTGACCATGAGCTAGAGGCCTGCCTGAGGAGGTAAGGGAGGGGCACAGTGGTCTTCCGGGCTGGAGCCCTGGGCTCTGGTCTGCCTCCTGGCAGGCTTGCTGTCTGTCTTGGGTTGGGGGTGGGGATCAGACTCTGGTGTCATTTTCCCACCTGGACAGGCCACTCTCTCCCACCTGCAGGCTGGTGGCGTGGCTCCTGCATAGACTGGAGATGGCTCTGCCACAGCCGGTGCTCCGTGGGGAGGCTGAGGAGGAGGTGGGTGCTGGGCTAGGGGAGTGAGGGCCCTGGGTGGGTGCAGGAGGGGTCTTGGGAGTTCAGGCCAGCGTGGGAAGGGAGCCTTTGTGGGAGCCCAGCCCACCCGGCCTGCCTGCCTGTCCGAACTGCTCAGTCATTCTGCACAGCCTCTCAGGTGCCATGTCTACAGGGCTGACTGCTGGTTCAGTCCTGCTGCCAGGTGGTCCCAGTTGGTGGGGAAGGAACCTCCTGGGAGCACCAGGAAAGGCTTCCCAGTAGCGGTGGCCTGCCAGCTGAGACCTGAAGGAGGCGTAGGAAGGGACGGGGTGAAAGTGAATGAGGGTGGTTTTGAAGGGGCCCTTCAGGCAGAAGACCAGCATGTGCAAAGGCCCAGAGATAAGAGGGGACAGGAATGTTCTGGGAAGAAGGTAGGGCCCTAAGGAAGCCAGTGGCTCTGTGTGTGCATTCCTAACGACCTATGGGTTTAGCATGGAAGCTGCAGGGCACAGGGCCTCCGGCACCTCTTCCTGTCCCAGAACTAGGCCCTTGGCCCTCTCTCTCTCGGAGGCAATTGGCCATCTTCCTAGAAGCACCTGGAACTGACAGGTGGGAGGCCTGGTCCGAGTCCTGCTGCAGTAGGGGGTGGACAGGGTCCCCTGTTTGCAGGCTGAGCCCTCAGGCTCCGTGCCCCTTTGGGTGGCTTTGGAGCTTCCCAGGGGAAGGAAAGGGGGCTGGTAGCAGAAATGATTAGTCAATGAACATGCTCTTCCAGAGAGCAGGGGCCCAAAGGCCCTGAGCTGGGGGCAGGGAGGGTATGGTGCCCACATGGGGAGAGGACTTGGTGCAGACGGAGCTTTGCCACAACCCCCAGGGCTTTTCACACACAGGGAACCAAAGAGAGGGCCCTGTAGGCAGGGGTCCCAGCCTGGCCAGAGGAGCTGAGGTGGGACCAGCCGGTGGTCCTGGCAGCAGAGGAGAAGCAGGGAAGAGGGGATCCGTGAGCAAGGGCATCTCTGCCAGTGTCCAGTGGGGAAGCAGGAAAATCCTGCCTGTGCCGGGAGGGACAGTTGACACAGGGAAGGCAGGGAGGCCACAGCTGTTCTTTCCCTTTTCCCCCAACTCAGGAGCCTGACTCCCCTGTGACGTGCGACGTACAGACCAGTAAGTGATGCTGCTGGGTCCTCACATGCGTGGGCAATGGGCTGGCAGAGGGGACAGTTCTGAGGCCGAGTAGGTGGAAGCACCGGAGAGAACTCCCGCTGCCCCTGGCAGCTGGGCTTGTGGGTGTGGCTGAGCAGAGTCCCTGGCTGAGGGGTCAGAGGGGACAGTCAGGGAACTGGGCCCCGTGGACTCCAGCTCCCTGGAGCTGAGAGGGTAGCCCCTCACCTGTGGCCAGGTGAGATAGGTGAGTGTGTTGCCTTTCATCCCAGGCCTGCATCAGGACTGGGGGGCAGACTGAGGCCAGGAAGGTGGGCTAGGACCCAAAACCTGCCTTTTCTTCATTTCATGGCCTCTGGAAAGGTGTGTGGTGGACAAAGCGCTCATTCATTCATTCATTCATGTATTCATTCATTCATTCACACATGCTCTGGAAGCCTGCTCTGTGCCAGGCCTGTGATGAGGGATACAGGTGGGCAAAGCAGAGTTTAGGCCTTGAGGGCGGGGGCCCTGTTCCACCCTGGGTGGGATGGTGGGCCCCCTGGGGCTGCTTCTCGCTGAGTCTGTGAGGCTGCATCCAACCCCAGGACCCCCTAGGCTGATGGTGATCTTGACGAGATCTGAGGCTGGGAACGGCCATCATGTCTTGGAGCACAGGCTGGCCAGCTAGCCGGGGAGCTCCAGTCTGACAGCGGCTGCGGGAAGTGGTAGGGTCTGTGTGATGGTGACAGCATTGTGAGCAGCAGAGCGGGGCTTGCTCAGTCGCATGGAGCTCATGGCCACCCTGGAGGACACAGAGCAGGGACCCCGTAGCTGTTGGGGCAGACAGGGATGTGCCCAAGGTAACAGAGCAAGTTTTCACAGACACCTGGAGTCCACTTGGCCCGCCAGCCCTCTCTCAGGCGGGCTCCTCACAGCCTGTCTCCAGGGACTCAGCCAGTTGCAGATATAGGGCCTCCCTGGGCGCTGGAGCGTGGGGGTCAGGGGTCAGAGGTCAGGGGTGGGCACTAAAGCAATAATGGGGTGACTCAACACCCGGCCAGGAACCAGGCGTTAGCCTCCTGGGGCCGCTCTAACAGGACCACGTACTGGTGCCTCCAAAGAGCAGAAATGTACCCTCCTACCCAGTTCAGGGGGCCAGAAGTCCTAAGCCCAAGATCAGACAAGGCTGGGTCCTCCCGGGGCTCTGATGGGGTCACTGTCCACATCTCTCTCCTGGCTGCTGGTGACTGTGGACATTCCTCGGTGCCCCGGGCTTCCAGCTGCCTCCCTACCTCTGTCTTTTCCTCCGTGCCTGGCAAATCCCCCTCTTTTCTCTCTTATAAGGATTCTAGTTGTTGGATTTGGGGTGCACCCTACACCCAGCATGATCCCATCTTGAGATCCTTAACTCAGGCCACCTGTAAAGGCCCAATTTTCAAACAAGGTCACATTCACAGGAAGCAGGAGTTAGGGCTTGGGTTATGTTTTGGAGGGACACCATTTGACCCACTAGCTGGGGTGATCCTGCAGGGCTGAGGGCTGAGTGTCCCCCTTCTCCCCACCCTTCACTCACCCTGCCACTCACTCATCTGGCCCTCCACCAGTCCACCCAGCCACCCACCCTCTGTTCTCCTTTGTTTCAGGGGTGGCAGCAGCTGGAGGCCTCTGAAACAAGGGAGAAGGGAGCCTGGGAGAGCACAGATGGACAAACGGACAGATGGATGGAAGGAAAGAAGGGTGTCCTGAAGAGAAGACCTGCAGGGGAGGGGAGGCGGGGTGGCCACGGACTCCCCAACCTTCTTAATTGGCGACCCTTGGCCCTCTGCAGGCTCCAAGGCAGTGCGAGGGGGATCAGAGTCCACCATGGTCCTAGAGCTGCCCTCAGGGACCAAGCCTGGTCCCTTTCCCCCTGAGCGAGGGGAAGGGCAGCTCTGGGCAGACTGTGGCCCTGGGGCTTACAGCAGGAGGACTTCCCGCCGGAAGGCCGGGAAAGCCCATGAAGGACCGTCTTGGCGGGGACCTCAGCGTGGTGCCTGCCACCTAGCTGGTGTCCCCATGGATCAGAAGTTTTCCCAGGAGAGGACCTTCTTAGGCTTGGCTGCGTTCCCTCCCTCAAAGGGTCGGGGAGGGGACAGCAAGAGGTGCTTTTACTGCCATTAAAGAGCGTGCATCAGCACATGGAGCCTGTGAGCGCATGATATGATTACTTCCGGTGAGGCTAAAATGAACGCTGTGGTCTGAAAAGGGGGGGTTCCGTGTGGCCTATGGTGTGGGGTTGCCCTGGCTGACCCCCGGGTGTCTGCATCTGTGGCAAGGAGTGATTTTAAACATTAGAATTAGTTGTCAACATCTAAAAAGCAGGTGGCTTTACACAGAAATCTGGTTTCTCTTGAAAACTGGTATCATAGGCCCACACTGCGCAAACCACTGCGCCCGCCTATGAGCTCTGTCCTCAAAGTATTGAGCCAATGTCAATATAATTAAAACAGTGCCCTGGCTGGTGGCACAGTGACTAAGGCGCAGGCCTGCGAACCCGGGGGTCCCTGGTTCGATTCCCCAGCCAGGGCACGTGACCAGGTTGCAAGCCAGGTTTCCAGCCAGGTCCGTGGCTGGGGGTGGGTGAGAGGCGACCACACATTGAGGTCTCTCTCCCTGTCTCTCCCTACCCCTCCCTCTAAAAATAATAAATAAAATCTTAAAAAAAAAAAAAAAAAAAGTTTCAGTTTGCGCCCTTGATACTTTGGGGACAGAACTCTGACATCATCTACCCCGCTGGGGGAGTGGGGTGGGCTTTGAGTAGGCGACCCCTGAGGTCTCAAACAGGTAGAGCAGGGATGGCAGTCCTGGTAGAAGGCGAGGGAGAGCTAATTCCAAGTCCTTGAGGTGGAAGGCAAAACTAGAGAAGTTAGAGACTATTTTTAAGAGACTAGGTAGGCTGTGGCCATGGGGAGCCACGGAAGGTGGCTGAGCCGGGGGAGCCTTCAAAAAGAACGCTGAGGCTCAGCAAGCGTTGAACTTGGGGCCCCTTCCAGGGCAGCTGGTATCCACGCCTGCCAGGGGGGACACAGGCTTTGGGCCAAGGGTTACAGATTTGTCTGCAGCCCAGGGCCCGAGTGGGGGCCGGGACCTAGATTTCGTGCCCCCTCCCCATGTCTGCGGGTCCTGGAGACACGAGCTCCTTCCCCAGAGGAGGCTGGTGCGCTTCACCGCTGGAGTCAGGACTCTGGTGAGTGGCCCCGAGCGACATCCTCGGCCGGCAGAGAGGGTGCTGGTCAGGAGGGCGCATGCCCACGCAGGACTCTAGGGGTGAAATGGAAGCCCCAGGAGAAGCAGCAGTTTCCAGGTGCACTGGAGCCCCCACAGTGGCTTGTCCGTGACCTGGGCACCTGGGGGAGGCCCGGAGAAGCCGGGACAGCTGGGAATCACCTGTCTTCAGAGAGGGGCTCAGCGTTCCAGGGGACAAACGTCTCCTTCACCAGGTCTGCTCGGGCCCTGCCCCAGGATCAGTGTGGCAGAGTCCCCCGTGCCCAGCCTGCCTGGCTGGTACCTGGAGCACCATTCTCTTCCCACCATAGAACCTTTGGCTGTAAAATGGGGGCAGCTTAGGGCGTGTCTTTCAGGCCTGGCACAGAGCGGAAGGGAGGAAGTGCCTGTAAAACACTTACTAAATAGGACCTTAAAAGAAAAAGTTAGTGAAAGGAAAGCAGGGATGTAAGCAAGGACGCACAGACTCTTCAGGAAGCCAGGGAGGCTCTCCCGGGGTGCAAGTGTCACCGGGGAAACAGGACTCAGGAGACCTGGCACTGCCTGTGATGTCGTCTGTGGCCTTGGACAAGTCACTCAGCCTCTCTGAGCTGGGTGTCTGGTCTGTAAAATGGGACAGCACTGTTCTCATGCTGCAGGGCTTCCATGAAAGCTAATGAGCTCACAGGCCAGGGGATGCTCTGTCCCCTGGATGTCCCCCTGCTGCATCAGGCAGGAAGTCGCACGTGGTGGCTGCTTGGGCTGGAGACCCCACACTGTTGCTGGATTGGGAACATAGAAGGACATATATGACACATCCCATCACCGATTCAGGGTCACATGGGGATGAGCCTCCCCCAGCAAACCCCAGGGCTGTCTGTAAGGCTGGACATGTTATCATTATTATACAATATATTGTTCCGTACATAAACAGTAACTTCCAAAGTCACAGGATGAGGCTGCAGGCCAGCTTCCACTTAAAGTCACCATTCGTAATTCATGTTGACTTGAGGGCCACCTAGACCCCTGGAGCTTTCTGGAAACATGTGGTGTCCAGGTTATTTCCTATTTCTCCCCTTTTCTCTTGCCTGGGGATGGGCTTAGCTTCCTGATGAGTCTTCTCTGCATGCAATTCTTCCAAGCCCACAGCCCCACTGTGTCTTGTCAGGGACAATGGTACATGGAGAAATGGTGAAAATGGCAGACTCCTCTCTGAAGGTGGGACCACTTCCATGAGAGAGTTGACCCCCTTAGGGGGCACCTTTAAGTCCACCAAAGAGAAAAAGACCCCCCAGAAGCAAGTGCTGAGATTATGTGCCATAGTATGCTGTCACCAAGGGGTGTCATCTAGGGGCAGGCAGTGGGTGAGCTCTCTCTGCACCCTTTGGGACACTCTGGATGTGGCAGGTGGGCCCTGAGCCTGGATCTGTAGGATCACCTGCAACACTGTACTTAGAAGCATTTTCTGCTTCTGCACAAACTCCGAGAAGGAGGCCCCAGGGAGAAACAATAATTAACTGCAATGGAAGCTCCGTCTCAAGAGGAAAAGGGGTGGGGGCATGAATGGAAAGAGACAGGGTGAACGATTGTGGGCGTCATCACTTCAGAGCTGATCTGGTTGCTAACGGTCTTGCTGATCATGGCCACGTGTCCAGTGCTGAGGGCCGGTGACGGCCAAGACTCCCTGTGTGGTCCCCGGGACTCTGAGCCCTGGGCCCACTCTCCCCCACACCCTGTGTCCCCTGCAGTCAGCATCCTGCCTGGAGGACAAGGGGAGCCTGATCTGGTGCTGGAAGAGGTTGACCCTCGCTGGGAGGATGAGCCCCAGGAGGCCAGTGCCAGCCTTCAGGGGTCTGAGGCAGCAGCTCCAGCTTCTGAAGACGAGAATGAGGCCATGGAAGAGATGCTCAGGTGGGAGCCAGAGGAGGCCCTGAACAAATGACTGGGAAGATAAGAGGCACACGGTACAGAACCTCAAAGGTGTAAAAGGGCCTCGAGAGCAAACCAAACCAGCCTCTCCCTCCTATCCTTCCTCCTCATACCCATCCCTTCCCTATGGTACAGTGGCTGCCAGGTTCTTCTGTGCCATTCCAGGGACCCCTGAGCTTGGACTCCCCTCTTTTATTTTTGCCTGAAACATAGCCTACTACATGCACCTACCTACCTGCACCTTGTATTTATTTACCAATGTATCTTGAGCTCTTTCTACCTTCAGTATGTAGAGTTCATCTGTACTTTCTTTTTTTTTACACAACTGCATTGTATTCCATATGGATGTGCCAGAATTTATTTAACCTGTCTACTATTAATGGGCATTTAGGTTGATTCCAAAAATTTGTTATTGCATACAATAATTCTGCAACTGGCACTCTTGTATGTGCCTATGCGTGCGTAGCAGGAGGTCTTAGGTCCTCAGGCCCACCAGAGAGGGTCAGGGGATGACTTCTCAGGTCACCATCAGGACCTCAGGCTGTGAAGGGGCCTTGCCACTAGAGAGAGCCCCAGGCTACTCAGGTGGGGGTCCCCAGGTTGATTCTTGGTTGAGGGGTTCAGGTCTCATCTCAGGGGGGTGTCACAGGACAACTTACAGAAAAAAGGGGGCAGGAGGTGGACTTGGGGACTCACTTCTTGCCTCTGACCTCATTTCAGGGAGCTTCCCCGGGTTCAAGAGGAGAAAGAAGTGGAGGAGGAGGAGGAAGAAGAAGAGGAAGAGGAGGAGGAGGAAGAGTCTGAGTAAGACACTTAGCCCTTAGCTAAGGAGTGGCCCAGGGAGGTGGGGTTACAGGGATGGGTACCAGGCTTCGGGCAGCCCTGTCCCACACAAACATGCAAACAAACATGAGAATGTAGCCTCCCCGAGGGTGGGGACTATTTTTTATTGTATTCTCCGCTAGTGCCTCAGAGCCTAGAACAGTGCCTGGCACCAAATCAGTGTTGTTTGAGTGCACGGATGGGTGAACGAATGGACACAGCGGTGGGCTCCTGGTTCCTCCCTGTAAGGAACCCAGACAAGGCTCCCCAGCGGCCGGTCCACGGCTGCCCCAGGGCCCATAAGGCTGCTGCCGTGCATTCTGGGCCAGTACCGGTTCATAGCCGACTCTCTGTGCACACCCACAAAGATCTCAACAGTAACACCCATGGGAGAGTTCGGTTAAAACAGACGTTGGAAAATGGAGATCAGAAACCACACAAAGTTAGAAGCATCGAACTTTCTAAGAAACTATCTTAGTTGTTCTAACCACTAAAAAGGATTCATCATTAGGTGGCGGGATAGCATTGCTCATGTCATTACAGTGGCAACCACAATGTGTACGTGTTATAGTAACATTTATATTAACGTTAAGAAACCAACCTTACAGTCACACAAAGTTATGTCAAATAGATTTCACTTGAAATCCTTCCATGCCTGGCAAGAGACCACCTGGCTCTTTGCTTCCCTCCATGGATGGGGGGCCCCCCTCTCAGAGGCTGCCCATTCCATCCGCACGCACCTCTGACTTACAAGATTATTTCTCCCTGAAGACGAAGTGTGCTTCCTTATGATTGCTGCGACCCCGTCCTCATTCTGCCCTCCGGGCCCCACGGAGCCAGTCTGCTCTCACTGACAGGCGGCTGCCCTTCCCCTCAGTGAGGCCCTTGTGCTTCCTCAGTGCAGCCTTGCTGGCTGTCTGACTGCCACCCGCCTCCGTGTAGTGCGTATGGGGGGAGTTGTTCCCACACTAAACCTGGGTGCCCAACACCTAGGCCTGAACACCCCTTTCTATGCCTGGCTCCTGGACTGAAACACCCCTCGAAGGCCAGGGATCCAATGTGCTCACACACACACACACATGCACTACTTGTGTTCTCAGTGCACAGTGCACACCGCTGTTATATACGCACCAGCACACAGGCATAGGCCTGCATGCAGGGTTACACACACACAAACCCACACGCAGCCTGCATACATGCACAAGCACATATGTGCACGGGGCAGGTAACACACTGCACCCTGTCCGCATGCATACTTGTGCACAGAAGCACATACATTCAGTTACCCACAAGTGCCGCAGGCACACACATGCTCACGCGAATGTTTACCCAGAGTTTCAAACTCAGGGTCATTTTGGGCCCGGGGCCCCAGGCAGGGATGTGGTGAGAGAGGCTGTGATCCCAGGGCCACAGGGTTCCGGTGAGGGCAAGCGGCTGGCTGGCCTTGGCCGGGGAAGGATGCTCGCAGCCAGCTTTGTGGAGGCACAGGGGTTACTGATGATGCTGGCAGACGGTCACCTAGCGACCAGGTCTCTGCGGGCAGCAGCTCAGCTTCCCCTAGCAACCGCAGCCTTTTGGTCCCCACCTGGCCTCCCTCGGGGAGAATTCTGCAGAATTCCCTGCACATCCCCTCAATCTGATTAGAAGCAGGAAGAATCAGTGGCTCATCGGCCACCCGACTCACGCTGGCTCCAGGGCCAGCCTTGCACTGTCATCGCCTCCAGCTGAACTCCTGCACCATGGGTGTCCTAGTTTGCAAAGACAGCGAGACCCAAGTAGGTGGCTGCTTCTCCTGAAGGGCTCCCCTCCTCCCTTCTTTTGGGGTTAGGGTACCAGGTGAAGAGTGTGCCTGAAGGTGACTGTGAGGACCTTAATTCGGGGTGACTTGGTCGGGGAGGAGTGGGCTGGCCAACCCTGGCAGGCTGGCTGCCTCTGCACCTCCCTGAACCTGTATCCCTTTCCCTGGGAGAGCCGGGGCTGGTGGGGGTGCTTCTCTGGAATGCCCACCCCAGCGGTCTGTCTGACCCTCCACTTGGAATTTGCTGGGACTTGGGAACCTTCCAGAAGTTGATGGCCTGCTGCTTCTGGGCTGGGCGAGAGGGGTCTTGGCAGGCACTGGGAACCCTGCCGACCAGAAGCAGATGTGATTTTAGGTACATTAGTCCCCAAACAGCCCCTGGTGGTGTGGCCCAGGCCACGGTAGAGCCGGTTAGGTGTCTCAGTAGCTGGAGATGTCTGTGCAAAGTGTTTCCCAATCCACGAGGGTGACTCATAGCCCTGAAGAAAGCTGCCTCCTCTGTGATCCATAACAATGATGACAAGAACAGTCATAAGATCAGCAGTTCTTTGATAAACACTGGCTTTCTGGGCCAGGCACTGTACTACGGTCCTATTTCACAGGTAAGCCCTCTGAGGCTGGAGGCAGGGTGTCTGCCAGCAGGTGCAGAGCTGGCCTTCTGTCCCAGTTCACGCTGGCCCCAAAGCAAATGCTTGGTACCACAGCCAAGGGAAGCTGCTGACCAGTTGTGAGAGATGAAAGATTGAGAATGACCCCTGACACGGCAAGTCTTTTTGGACTTTTTCATGAGAATCTCAGCGGCCTCACTAAAATAAGTTGGACTGGACAGGCTGGGCAAGGGCTTCCCAGTCACCTGCCCACAGGCACACAGTGACTCCTGGGTCTGATTTTGGAACGATCAATACCCTGGCAACTTCCCACTGGGCTGTGGAAAGTTCATTTCCAGGAGTTTTGTGCTGAGAACGGAGGAGGACATAGCTCCCACCATACTTTTAGGGGCCCGCAAGAACATTTCAATTTCTTTTAAAATTAGACCCAAAATGAAACTCTAAAATGAAGGAGAAGGTTTGAATATATTCCATTAGCATATGCATCTTCATATAAATGCAGTCACAAATATCATCTTTAATGTAATTTTACGGAGGAAGGGGTCCGTGAACATGGAGGCGCCAGTCCCCACGGATGTCATAATGTGCCCTTGCTTTTGGGACTTGAATCTCTTTAAGAAAATCTGTTTCTTCCTGGGCAGAGCAGGGCGTACGATGCTGGTAAGTCAGGCCCCTCAAGGTGGAAATACGATGGAGAGAAAGTGATCCTGCAGACACTCGCCTCTCTCCTTCCTGTCACGTGGGGTTGTACAGACACTCAAAGGCGAGCAGTGGAGTGTTCAGTCCATGGTCCTGGGGTCAGAGGCACTGTTCTAGCCAGACGGCCCTTGAACAGGCTGCGTGGCCACGGACAGGCCCCCTGACCTCTCCGAGGCTCTGATGTCTAAGCTGGAATGGGGTCAGTCACAGCCCTGGTCTCTCATGGATTCGGGGAGACACCGCAAGCAAAGTGCTGGGCCCAGCGCCTGGCTTGCAGCGTTGGGAGATCCGGTTCCCAGGCTGCTGGCTCCAAACTGAGCTGCGATCTGCCTCCTCCCACCCCCCAACCTTGGGAGGGCCAAGAATGTGAATCCAGACCAACGCAGACCATCCCCTGTGAGCCCTCTGCTGCCAGGTCTGCGGGGTGAGTGGGCAGCCAGGAAGCAAGATTTCATTATAACTATAAAAACCACATTAGCCCCGTTCTGAGTCACATTTTAACCCCAGAGGTCACACATGGGCATCTAAGGCCCCAATGTAGCCTGGAGACAGGCTCTTTTGAATAGCTACATATTAACATATAGATATATTAATTTGGATTAATTATCAGCATCAGGACAATCCACCTTAAAATGTGTAGCTTAGGCTCCCTCTGGAAAATCAGATCTGGCCACTGGGGCCCTGTTCCTAGTGGAGTGGGATTGCTGGCTCAGGGGATCACGGACGGGACATGCTGGGCATATATCCTGAAAATGCCCTTTGGTCACACCCCAGGGGACAGTTCCCCTAACTTTCCTCCACCCTTTTTTTTTTTTAATTTAAGATTTTATTTCATTATTTTTAGAAAGAGGGGAAGGGAGAGAGGCAGAGAGGGAGAGAGACATCCATGTAGGGTTGCATTTCACCTGCCTCCAGCCACAGACCTGACTGGAGGCCTGGTTTGCAACCTGGTTATGTGCCCTGGCTGGGAATTGAACCAGTGACCTTTGGGTTCACAGGCCGGCGCCTTATCCACTGTGCTACCAGTCAGGGTCTCCACCCTTTTTTTTTGCACATGCTGTTCCCCCTTCCTGGACACCCTCCCCCACCTATTCCTCTCTGTCAGTTCATCATCCTTGAGGTCCAGCTCCCAGGCTACCTCCTCTGGAAAGCCTCCTTCCTAGGCAGAATCGTGGCTGGTGCCAGCACGCCTCTCAGACTGGGAGACAGTTAGCAGACCACACGCTCTGCCTCCATCCCTGTGCTGGGGCCTCAGGGAGCACCTATTCCAGGGCAACTTCAGGAAACGTGTGACACCCCTGCCCTTTCCTCCTCCCTCTCTGGGTCACAGTGTCCTGCTGGATAGCTGTCTGGTGTCAGAGGCCGGGAAGGACCGGAGCGGAGTAGACGGGACGGTCACCTGGAGGGCCACCTGCCAGGTAGGAGCACAGAGGCCTGGCACTGGCTCCCTCTGGCCTGGCTTCGGCGGAAGAGGTGGGCCCTTGCCCACTTCGCTTACAGGGGACAAGGTCTCGTGAGCTGCCCACCAGACAGAGGGGGGCAGGGTGGTGGGGTCTGATGGTGTTAGGAAGGGCCTGAGGTAATGGTGGGTGGGTAGCTGCTGGACCCCACCTGGCTGTGTGACCTGGAAAAGTCACCAGCCCACGCTGGGCCTCAGTGGCCATCTCTGTTAAGTGGGGCTAACACCTTACCCTGGGCACACGCATGGGTGTACACGGTGAAGTGCGGTGCACGGGGCAAGGACTGCATGGCCATTCTTACTGCTTTGTTCCCACCTGCGCAGACCCCCTTGTCATGTGACAGGTTGCCCTAGGCCCTGGGGCTCCAGCGTGCATCGCCCTCTACAGCTGGAGGCCACCTCCCCGGATGCCCCAGGAGACGGGCTGCAGGGGGCTGGGAGGGGCTTGGTGGTCCCCACTTCCGTTTCCACTTTACTTTTCAGGAGGGGGCCGGAGCCGCCGCCAGCTCAGGAGGTAGGTGTGTGGTGGGCGTGGAGGGTTACAGAGAACGCCCAGGGCACTTTCTGGCTGGGACAGCTCGGGGCACACCCCCCATCCTCAGGCAAAACTCCTCACCATCTTCGGGCCATGTTATCAGAGCCGGTGATGTTTTTCAACCGTCCCAGGACCCCAGCAGGCTGGGAAAGTCTGCTCTCAGCCAGCTTGGACCCGCCTAGACCCTCCCTTACCGACAACAGAGGCCCCTTGGTCACTGCCTAGGATGGGGTTGGCTCAGACAAAACCTATTGCGGTCAAAATTGGGACCAGAGCTTGCTAAGGACACATCCTAGACAACACGTCCCTTGATGAGCCTTTTCTTGCTGCTAAGGTCTCCAGGCTGGCCCAGCCGCTTCCCTGCCATGCAGGGGCTGTGCGGACAGAGCCTCGGGGTCCAAGGGTGTGTGGACGCTGAGCCCTGGCCTCACAAGCCTCCCCACTGCTCAGGCCACGGGTACTTCATTGCCCTGAGACAGACCACTTTGCAGATGGGAAAACTGAGGCTCTGTGTGGGCAGCATTGGGCCCCATGGGCAAGGGCACAAGGCTGCATGTCATTCCTTGGAACTCTTTTTCCTCACTGTGTGACTCGAACTATTTCTGTGACTTCACTTAACTGTAGCTGTCAAATCTAGAACATCAAGATGACCATAGTTCCTACCTCACAGGGTCATTGACAGCGCACTGAAGGCACCTAGCACTGAGCAGGGAGGTTAAGGTGACACCATGATCCCTGCGTCCCACCCAGCCAGCGACCAGGTGGCACTGGAGTCAGCTGTCCCGAGCTTGCTCCCCACCTGATCTTTACAAAATGTTCTCTGTCAGCTTCAACACCTATCCGTAGGAAACCTACTAAGTGTGTACCCACACGGAATGAGTAAGACCAGGCTCACCTGGGACAGGTGACCAGGGTCTGCAGGTTATTTGGAAGCAGGTGGTCTGGCAGCCACACTCTGAGAAACGCTGAGTTATGGCCCTTTGTCTACCGCTTCTCAAAAGTGTGGACCTAGAGCCAATGGCTTTGTGGTCACCTGGGAGCCAGTTGGAAACGCAGAATCCAGCCGCACCCAGACCAGCTGAACCAGAATCTGCCTAGTCACGGATCCCTGGTGATTTACCTGCCCTGGCCTGGTTCTCAGTCCTAACTGCGCATTGGAATCAGTTGGGGGTGTTTAAAGTCCTGGTGTTTAGCCAGACCTCCAACAATTAAATCACAGTTGCTGGGATGGGCCCGGGGGACAGACGTTTCCATTTGTCCTCAGGAGATTTGATGGGCAGCCCGGGTGGGAACCAACTCCCTAGGAAAAATGACTGCTTCTGTCGGAAGGGGACTTAACCGAGCTCCAGGGTTTCTGTCTTTGGGATGGAAAATTCTATCAGGCGAAAGGCGTTTGGGTCTCGAGTCTGAGTCTAAGGGCTTGGAGTGCGAGGTTCTTTGATTTTGACTTTTCTTTGAGTCTCAGGTGGGAAATGCTACCTGTGATCGGTTGGGGAGGCCCTGGGCTGTTCCTCGCCACTGTCGTGTGGATGAGACCTGTGACGTGGTGATGGCTTTGATGGCAAATTCCCCGGATAAGAGTGATGCTCCAGACTGTGGGTGTGTGTCACTGCCGCAGAGGCAGGCAGCCCTGGGCTGGTGGGGAGGAGCCCCACCTCCCTAACTGTGCTCCTCGTTGCAGTCCCCAGGGTCCCACCTCTGCCTGAGACGCCCGTGGTCCCAGCACCATGGCTAATCCAGGCCGGGATGTGGAGCTGAATTGCCTGGTCCAGGACCAGCCACCTGGTCAGGTGACCCTTGGGCTTGCGCCCCCAAACCTGGCGGAGCACCTCCCCAATGTGCCCAGCTACCGGCCCCCCGTCACCCGCATCCCTGTCCTCATCTCCCGGAGGACGGCCTTGTCCAACTCCAGCTTCGCCAAGGTGACCAGGAGCTCCGTCCATCGCCTAGGTAGCACGATGTCCCCACCCAGCATGCTCGTGCCGGTGACATGTGCTTCTGCATGGCTGAGGCTGTTTCCCGCACGGTGCTGGGGTGCGGGACCATGAGTTGGGCTTCTTCGCCCCTTCTTCCTCTGCTTTCAGTGCCTGCATCATGTTTTGTGGTGACTTGAGGGGCTTAGTCCTCTTCTCTCTGTGTCTTAAATGTCACAATTAACAATTCCTTTCTTTGGGTTAAACGTTGCTTTCTGCAGATCATCAATTTTTATACAAGTAGTCACTCACATCCTAGTGTAAACAAGTCACTCAGCTCTCCTGGCCAAGAGGCTGGGGGCAGGGAGCTGGGGGTGGGGAGGAGAATAAGAGGAGGGGATGAAGCAGAAGCAGAATGTGGGGGTCCATTGTAGGCAGACTCTTCTGACCTTGAGAGTTTGCTGGGAGCTGGAATTTCTGAGGACCGTTGCTATGTGCCCAGCAGGTTCCATGTCAGGAAAGGAGTGGCCGGGAGGCTGAGGGGCACAGCAGGAAGGAGGGCGTCCTCGGGGGCTGGTGCCCAGGGCGGGCCTGCCTGGACCTGTTTAACTGTGACAAGGTCCTCTCAGTGGCCTTCCCACTTGCTACTTGCTGCCCGATGACAAAGTGCTGAGGGACATGCAGGCACCTCTGGGCTAACCCCTGTCATCTTCTGCCTTCACTCAAGCCAGAACTGCCCCCTTTCCCTTTGGAATTGCTTATTTTTGAACGTCACAGAGCATGGCCAGTCAGCGGGTGGGACTGGACATCACCTGACGGGAGGTCTTCTGTTGTCCTTCTCTTATCTCCCCAGCTTGGGGCGGGCACGGAGTGGGGTGAGGTGACACGTAGCTGTCGCACGACCAGGGATGGCACCCAAGTTCATTTTCTGGGCAAGCCCCAAATCTGCTCACTCCACAGGGTCCCCTGACCTGCACCCCACGTATCACTGCAGGATTTTTAGTCCGCACCCACTCTACTTGGATTTGCTTCCAGTCTTGTCTTTTCAGTGGATGTGCTTTTTTATTTAATGAAGTCTGTTTAAGCAGGAAGCTTGCCTTTACTATTAACATGAAAACCAGCACGGCTTGCCATACATAGAAATAACCACAAAGATGCTGAACGCAAAGTTTTGGCGATGATTTGTGGTGAAATAGGGTGTCTGGCTGAAGGCTCATGACTGAGACTTGCTCTCCCAGCCACAAATAGGGACGGGAGTGGGTCACAGGGGTGGTACCGCCATGGTCGCGTGACCGGAGACTTCCTCTCTGCATTGAGGATCTAGAGGAGAGTTTTGGGTCCTGGACTGGTGGCTGGGGTTGCGTGGCCCTCAGAGGCCCTTGAGTTCTGCTGTTTTTGCATGACCTGCATGGAGCCCCTGCAGGCCCCATGCGGTTGCCAACTGCTGCTCCAAACCTGCTTTCTGCAGCTTCCTTGAAGAGCACCCACAGCAAGGCCCCTAGGACCTGGCTTCTTCCCCATTCTCTGACTGTCCCCTCCTTCCTCTCCCCAAGTGCCTGCCACAAACAAGCACCCGGAAGTGCAGGTTGAAGATACGGATGCTGACAGCCACCCCTTCCTTGTGGAGGACAAGCCACCCTCACCGGAGCAGCTGCCACCTTCTCCTGTCAAGTCTGACACCCTCACAGTCCCAGGATCGGGTGCAGGGACCCACAGGTCACCTTTCATGCTTCTCTGGGCTTTTCACAGCACTGTGCCACCTGTCCATTTAGCAGATGTGGAGACTGAGGCCGGGGGGCGGGGGGAAGCAGCTAGCCAAAGGGCAATCCGCAAACTGGTGTTGGAACTGGGACTGTGCCCTCCCTTCCCGGCTCTCCTAATCCTTGGCATGAGGCTTCTATAAAGAACTTCCCGGGAAGCCATGACCCAAATACCCCCAACTGTGTGTAAGAAGTGGGTAACAAATGTGACAAGGTTGAATCCCAGCCCCCAGTTTATTACACGATAATGGAATGGAAACACCAAAGAACGATAGAAAAATAATCACCCATAATCTCACCTCATGAGGTGGTATTTTGTTTTGTTTTTAAAGTTTAAAAAATATTTTATTTATTATTTTTAGAGAGAGAAGCATCAATGTATGGTTGCTTTTCACCTGCCTCCAGCTATGGACCTGGCTGGAGACCTGGCTCGCAGCCTGGTTGTGTGCCCTGGCTGGGAATCGAACCAGTGACCAGATGGTGTTTCATTTGTGTTTTCTCTCCCATACCTTGATTATGGGCCCGTGCTTTTGTGCGGTTTTCTTTGAAGGAGTGGTTTAGATTACATTTCATTTAATGACCCCCTTGTCATTGCCAGGCTGTCTCCTTAGCACTCATGAATAATGGCCATGTGACATTCCTCCAGCTCCATGGGCCACCGTGGACTTCAGTCCCTTTTGATTGGGCACTGTCCACACCAGCACTATGAACTCTCTGGCAGTCTGTTCTCAGTCTGTGGGCTCCTTTCCCAAGAGTAGGATTCCTGGTCAAGGTTGCAGGTGTTCCTATGTCTCTTGACGTCAATTTGTGGCTGCATGGTTAGAGCTGGCCTTGGACCACCTGAACCAGCTCATGAGACATGTCCCACATACAGCTGCAGACAACCTGTGAAGTGCTGGGCAGGGCTGTGTGAATGACTGTAGTAAAGCTACAGGGGAGCCACCAGTGCTCTCCAGGCTCAGGAGTAGGCAACAGATTCAGCAGGACTGAGTTTGGGTCCCAGCTGTGGGACTGTGGCCTCAGCCTTCTCATACGTGTGGCCATCCTTTTAAGTAGGGTGTGAACTGGTCGTATATGAGTTTCACCATCCTGGGAGACTTAGAAGAGGGTAACAGGACCTCTTCAGAGCCCTCCTAGCGTGTCCCTCTAGAAGCCCTGCTGGTGGAATCAAGTCATGGAGTTGAGGACACAAGAGTCCCAGGTGGAGTCAAACTGAGAAACCCTCAGCAGGGACCCCAGGGACCCCACAGTCAGCATCTGGTGGCCGACTTGGGCTGAAGGATGTGGATAATTTAGTCTTTACTCTTCAGATGAAGAACCTGGAGCTCCAGGTGGGGAGGGGGCCCCCCAGGACTTCATGGCAGCTGAGAAGGTGTGACAGGATGGGGTAGAGGGAATGAGGGCAGGTAGTGACTTTAGGCTGTATGGGGAAGCGAGAAGGACATTTGAGCTGGGGCCTGACTGAGAGATAAGTCTCTCATTAAGTTGGGGAGATTTAGTCCCATTTTACAGAAGGGAAACTGAGGAAGCGCAGAGTGTTTAAGTGACTTGTGACAGTCACACCCTGGTAAGAGGCAGGGCTGGACACAAACTCAGGTTTGCCTGAGGCCAAGTCTACACTATTACTTTTATGCACGGCCATTGAACAGATGTGGAGACTGAGGTCCAGAGAGCAGCTCTGACCCTTTTCCCTTTTTGTCCCACATAGGCAAGTGAGGACGCAAGGGTCAACGTCTGCCTACTTTGCCATGGACCCTGCCCTCACTGGAGTCCCCTTCCATGTCTGTGTCCCACAGGAAGAGGCTGCTCTCCCAAGACAATGAAGCTGAAGAGCTGAAGGTGCTGTCGCCAGGCGAGGCCCCTGTGGTTGCCTGGTCAGACAGCCCCACCCTGCAGGACACCGAGTGAGTGGGGGTGACATCTGGGGCCTCAGAGAGTCCAAAAGCTGGATAGGGTTAGGGGGTGGTGAGTTGCGGGGAGGGGGGACCATGGATGTTTCTAGAACCCTCCACCACAAGACTGACTGCCCGTGACCTCCAAGAAGTGAGATGCAGCTGGGTCGCCAGCCCAGGCTGCTTCTGGCTGGCCCAGCAGTTCTGCAAAATCCAAAAAATGGGATCAGACTCGGGTCCAGTAGTATTCACGGCCAGCCGTGCTCAGAGAGGGAGGTGTCCCTGCACGGAAGCTCTTGTAAAGGACAGGCTGAGGGGAGCCACAGGCAGTGGCTGGCTCCTGACACTGGGCCCCTGAAAGGGTCCGGGGGAGGAAGCCCCAGGAGGACCCCAACCTGGGAGTTTGTTAAGTAGAGACCCCCAGGCTCACCCAGACCTGCTGGGTCAGGACCTCAGACAGCGGGGATCCAGCTTTCCAAGCTCCCAGGGGATTCGGAAGCAGCTGGTCTGTAGAACAATGTTTAGAGGCAGCTGAGAGGGCACAGGACCTGTGTGTTTCACCTCCAACTACCCCCCAGCCTGGCAGGGGGCAGGGAGATGTTTTCCTGTGGAGTTAACCTGGTTGATGGTGAATCAATTCCCTCCCTGCGACAGCTCCTGGAGTGGCCATAGGAGACTCTCCTTCCAGGCTTTTTTTTTTTTTTTTCCCTATCCATAATTTTTAGAGTTCATCAGAGTTGTGGAGACTTCAGAGTAGTTAAAGTAACGGAGAAAAAAAAAACCCTCAAAACCCAAACCCTATCCATATTCACGAGACAGGTCCTGAAGGAGTGGTCCATTTTAGCAACTAGTGGAGATACATCTTAGGCCGTTGGGTGGGGATCAGGGTCAGGGATTAATGTCAAGAAAGACAGAAATAAGGCAGAATAATTAAAATTACCCTTGGAAACTTTTAAGGAGGCCAACGACACTTTGGAAGCTTATCAAGTGTTAGCCAGGTGGCCTAAGTCGCTGTAACAAAGAGATCCCCAGATTCAGTGGCTTAAGGAACCAGATGTGTCAGAGGTCACAGTTACACCCCTAGTTGCCTTTTCAGGTCACTGGAAGGCCTTGCTCCACGCAGTCATTTAGGGACCCAGATGACAGTGGCCCCCAAGCCTCCCGGGTCAGCAGAAGGGAGAACGCCAGGCCCTTTCCTGACCAGGAGGCCTTAGGTTGCATCTACCATGTCTACTTACACGCCGGGGTGAGAGCTCCCACGGGGGATGCAGTCACTGGCTGGTGTCTGCATCCCAGCGACCACTCCCACGGGAAGGAACGGATGTGGGTGGGCAGCTGGTGTCTCCGCCACACCTGTCTCCCATCTCTCCTGGGGACCCCACTCGGGTTGTTTCCAGTCTGGCGTCCTCAGCTGAGCACAGAACAGGGGCCTCAACATATTAAAACAAACAAACCAACCCATTTCTCAATTTTGCACTCAGCTCAGCGAGGTGGGCATAGTGAGACAGCTCAGAGGGGAGCTGATGTACACGGCCTGTGTCAGCTCACCCAGGGTCCTCGCCACACACTGAACAGAATGGCAGTCAGACTCCTGTTTGTTCGTTCATTCATTCATTCATTCATTCATTCATTCATTCATTCGTTCAACCTCTTTCTCTTGCTGGGAGTTCATAGTTTAAATTCCTGTCAGTTAAAAGGATGGATAATGTATCTGTACTGTGGTGTTGTCCCACCAGCTATTTCTGAAGCCTAAATAGCTAGCCCTGTCTCCCCGCTGACCTGTCCCAGACATGCGTCATCTGTGAGCCCCTCACGGGGACTAATAGCCCTGAACTGAGCTTCCTGCTCCGTCACAATGGGAATCGGAGTGTTTTCAGAGTAGCCCATCTGAATCAGGGCCTGTGTGGTACATTTTCTAATAGCTGGCCCTGCAGGTGTAATTCGCAGGCCAAAGTTCCCCGGAGGGGATATTGAAGTGGTTTTGCTATTTCTGATGTCTGAAGGACACTGGGGCACGGTTCACACACAGGGTCCCTTCCCACTCAGCCTGCTCAGCCTCGGGGTGTCTCCTCAGGGGCCAGGACCGTGCGTCCTCCACAGCCAGCCAAAACAGTGCTGTCATCAACGACCGGCTCCAGGAGCTGGTGAAGCTCTTCAAGGAACGGACGGAGAAGGTGAAGGAGAAGCTCATTGACCCGGATGTCACCTCCGATGAGGAGACCCCCAAGCCCTGTGAGTCCAAAGCTGGGAGAATGGGGTAGGACCCCAAAAGCCCCTGTCAACTCATGATTAGGATGGTCATCCAAAGTGATTGGAGTGTTTGAGAGAAGCCCAAATTCCCGCTGTCTGGATTTTGGGGTCCTGTATGTACAGGCTTAGCTATATACCAGAAAGTCAAAGTTAGGACCAAAGATCTAGTACCCTTATCAACCCTTCTGCCTTTTTCCTACTGGCAGGCAGGCAGCCCACCCTGGGACATGTCTCATGGTCTTACACTCAGATGGTATCTATAACCTGCTATGGAACTAAACCGTCTTATTTGTTAGATGCCTCAGCTGCGATATTCTTATGGGGCTACGTGAAAGTTTTCTACTTTCAAGGTGCCTGTTGCCAGGGGAAAGGAGAAGAGGTTTCTAGGTCTTTCCAAAGGAGGACTGCGCCTTAGGACTCATGGTGCCAACAGTGAACCTAGCAGAGCCTGACTGCACAATCCTGAAGCTAGAAGCATAGCCATACTGAACCTCTAAGAGCCACTCTCTAGGTCGTCAACATCACCGTAGATGTGGAGGAAGGCTGAGATGCCACTTGGTGTCTTGTTTTAGAGATGAAGGAGGTGTCCTGAGACACTGGAGCAATGTTGTTGCCCTGGTGTCTGACCCTGGGTGGTGGAAGCCCGGGGTACAAGAAGCTCCCCGCCCTGCAGAGGGAACCCAAGGGGTCCGAATGCAGACACACAGGCAGGCACCCAACTGAAACATCCAAGTTGCCCAGCAGTCCCTCATATTGGGCAGTTTCAGATTAGTAGCTGGTAAGAGTGTCTGGCTAGGTGCCCAGGTCTCTGCATAAGAGGGAGCTGGGGTGGGGGGTGCTCCAAGAGAGCACTCTGGGTTCTGCACACAGAGCTTGCAGCAGGTGGTGGGATGGTGCCAGGGGCCCCTCAGCTTCAGTTCCAGCATCTGCAGTTGGGAGCCTTCTTGGTGTCCTTTCCCTGCGCCCCAGGGGGGCAGGGCAGGTGGTCACCTATGTCATCCCATAGCTCCAGCCAAGAAAGCGCCAGAGCTGGCCCTGGACACAAAGCCAGCTGAGGTGGGGCAGGTGGAGGAGGAGCACTATTGCAACATGCTGTGCTGCAAGTTCAAACGCCGGCCCTGGAAGAAGTACCAGTTCCCCAAGAGCATCGACCCGCTGACCAGTGAGTCCCGCGTAATGTGAGAGGGCAGGGGAGTGGGGGGGTGGAGGGGCTGTGCCGTGCCAGAGGTGGGCTGGGAGGCCATGGGCATCCAAGGCTTGTGACCCCCAAACTGCAAACAGACAAACAAATCCCTGGAATAGGAACACAGGATCACACCCATTTTACAGACTAGGAAACCAAGGCAAAGAGAAGTGAACCGGCCTAAACACGCAACTAGTTAGGGGCGGACTAGACCCCTGACCCCTGGCCAAGTCTTTGTTCTGCTCCTGTTGGCTCCTCCTTGGAGGTGCCGCTCTGAGCAGGAAAGGGAAGAAGTTCTTTCAACACCGAAAGTGAGTGTCCTCTTATTCCCTTTTAGCCCATTTTATATTCCTCAGGAATAACAACCCTTCATATGTGCTCAGCTCTCAATCGTTTACAAAGAATCTCCCCGCTTTTTTTATCTGACATCCTCTGGTGACTTCTTTGGGGGAGATCAGGGCAGGTGCCACAGAGGGGCTTTCTCAAGGTCACACAAGCAGTCATTTGAGGGAGAGACCTCCTGCCCTGGTGTCCACTGGGTCTCTAAAATAATCAGGTAACCTATGATAACCCTCCATCCATCCCCATGTCCGTGAACCCATCTGTCCACCTTCCATGCATTGCTTATCATTATGTATTTACTAAGGCAGGAAATAGAGTTTCGGAAAAACTTCAACAAGAATGAAAGCAAAGGCGTTTTCTCATTTGATGGCTATTCTCCAATCATGCCCCCAGGCCTCTTCCTCGGACCCTTCATTTTTCAGGGCCTAGCCGTGATTTATTTGGAATCCAAGCACAGTTTTACCCTCCCCATGTGTCACGTCGTGCTGATGGGAAAGGGCGGACGCGGAGAGCCCTTCCCTGGCTGAGGTGTGCCTGCCCCTCCCGCCCGCAGACCTGATGTACATCCTATGGTTGTTCTTTGTGGTGATGGCCTGGAACTGGAACCTGTGGCTGATCCCCGTGCGGTGGGCCTTCCCCTACCAGACGCCGGGCAACATCCACCTCTGGCTGCTGATGGACTACCTGTGTGACCTCATCTACTTCCTGGACATCGCTGTGTTCCAGATACGCCTGCAGTTTGTCAGAGGAGGGGACATCATTGTGAGTCACAGGCAGGTGGAGCCGGTGGCCAGGGGAGCACCGACCCCTGGTGTCTCTGTGGACAAGATACACAAACAAGGGGATCTTGGGAACATCTGCTCCTGCTTGTGTAACAACATGGTTTGTTTGATATATTCAAATATTGCTCATGATTGAAATGGTTCCTGGACCGCCTGATGGAGTCAGAGATAGAGAAATGGTCCAGAGAAGGGCCTTTAGTGCCGGTGGACCTGGTTCAAATCCCAGGACCTGTTCAAATCACTAGCTGTATCACCTCTCTGAGCCTCAGTTTCCACACCTATGAAGTGGGGACAGGAATAGTTCCCAGCTAGTGGCATTGCTGTTCGATTGACTGAGGTGATGTTGCAGAGTGCTCAGCACAGGCCACTGCGGAAGGTTCATGTTTCCTGTGGGTCCTGCAAAGGGCAATGCTCTGCGGACCACTTTGAGACCCTGTGCTCTGGTGGTGCAGGCCTCGCTCCCTGGGGAGGGACCTGAAGTCCTGATTATGACAGCAGAAGCAGGAGGCAGGGACCCCATGTCCCTGTACAGGGCTTTTCCATATTCCGCACTGGCAGTGACTGCTTCTCTGTGTGCAGACAAGTTGAGGCTGTGCTTTTGAAACAAAAAGCGTTCACTGGGCAACCTGTTTCCTGGTCTGATCAGAGCCGTTGGCAGCTCCTCAGTCAACAAGGTTGCAAATGGTCCAGGCGAGACCAGCAGGCTGAGCAGATGAGCCCAGTAGCCTTGCGTTCCATCCTAGAAGCCAGGGTCTAGGTGGGTGACCTCGGATCACTAGGCTGAGTGGCTCTACCTCTCACCCTGTAAACCTGGGAGCTTTCCCCCTGAGCCCAGCAGGTCCGTCCTGGCTCTTCCTATTCCCCTTGGGGAGAGGGGCTGCAATCCTGATAGGAAGGAGAAGTTCTTCACGGATTTCTATCACTGTTCCTTGGGGGTCAGAGATCAAGCTCTCAGGCCTCTTCACAGTCATTATTCTGTTTTCTTCCAGACAGACAAAAAGGAGATGCGTAATAACTACCTGAAGACTCCCCGATTTAAGGTGTGTTCCAGGGATGCAAGTGTCCATGGGGTCTCGAAAGGTGGTATCTCTGTGGATGGCGTGACATGGTTCCCCCAGGTGGACACACGCCGGGCAGTGAGATGGAGGCCTGAGGGTGGGACACCTTCTGCTCCACTTTTAGGCCCTCCTGGGGTGTTCTGAGCTCATCTGCCCACTGAAGGTAGAGGCCATCACCCACCCCATCCCACAACCCTGGGGTTTCCCATTTTACATTCCCTGGTGTCTCGCTGGGTTTCAGATGGACCTTCTCTGCCTGCTGCCCTTGGACTTGCTGTACTTGAAGTTCGGCGTGAACCCCCTCCTGCGTTTGCCCCGCTGTCTGAAGGTGAGCCCTGGGGCTCCCCATCTGAGGCCTTTATCTGCACCAGCCCTGGGGAGCAGGGGACAGCAGGAGCCATGTCCCCTGGAGACAGGCAGTGTGGCAGAGTGGAGCTTGCAGTGTGAGTCCAGTCTGGATTCGAACCCTGTCTCTGCCACTTAGCCCCTGTGTGCTTTGGGCCAAGTGCTGCATTTCCCCCAGTGCCAACTTCCTCTCTGTAAAAGGGGGCTGATTATACAGACCGGTTATGTGAAAAGTGGACTCAGGTTATACAGACACACGTGGCTTACCTTGTACATCTGGGTTTGGACAGCATGGGTTTGAACTGCACCGTCCACTTGTACGCAGATATTTTTCACAGGTACATACAGTGCTATGAATGTATTTTCTCTTCCTCATGCTTTTCTAGATAACATTTTCTTTTCCCTTACTATCTTGAAGGAATCCAGTGTGTAATATTAAAACATACAAACTATGTGTTAATTGACTGTTTATGTTATCAGGAAGGCTTCCCGTCAAAGCAGGCTATTGGCAGTTGAGTTTTTGGGGCGTCGAAACTTAGATATGGATTTTCGATGGCACACGCGTCAGTGCCCCAACTCCTACATTGTCCAACCGTAAAGCACAGTCATCAAAGGTGCTCAGTAGGGAAGAGCAGTTTACTAATATAAATAAGCCTGGAAGAGTATAAGTGAGGAGTATTAAGGGTGCTGTTTCTCTATGACATTGCTTTATTCCTAAGAAAACATGGAAAACAGTGTCCTTAACCTGGGACACATGTACCAGTTTCATGATCAGATTCAGGAGGCCTGCGAGTCCCTTGGAATTATATACAAAATATACAGGTTTCCTTACATGCAATTTCCGAAGGAAGAGGGGCCATGGTTTCCATCAGATCAGTCAATGGAGTTTCTGGCCCTGACCCCTCCGAGGGATTAGGAGCTCTGATTTTAAATGTTCCCCCTCCAGCCTGCTCCCACTGGGGGTTTTAGAAAGAGACCAGTTCTGGCACCTGTGCAGAATGGGCTAAAAGGTGAGGGCTGGGTGTCACCCCGAGGACAACGGGCTGCCCTGATGTGTTACTCTCCCCCCAGTACTTGGCCTTCTTCGAGTTTAACAGCCGCCTGGAATCCATCCTCAGCAAAGCCTATGTTTACAGGTGAGACCCCTGCATGCCTGTGCACATGCGTACAATCACACACACACACACACACACACACACACACATGCATGTATGCACGCGCAGTGTTCTCCACCCACATTGCTTCCCCTGGCCCTGCAGGTCTCACTGCCACCGGAAGCCAGCCTCTTCCTGGCTGAGGGATGTTTGTTTTTTAGAGAACCAGGACCATCCCATTTCCCTCAATTGTAAGAAGGGTACACGTAGGTTGACCCATGTGGCTCACCCTCATTTCTAGGGAGCTGAACCTCATGTGGGTCTCAGCTCAGGGAACCGAACCCCTGCTCCGACCACTCAGACACGGGTGGTGGGCGTCAAAGGGTGAAACACGAGGCCAGCCTGGCCATGCTCAGGGACAAGGTGCCTCTCTCCCTCTTTCATGGACTGGCGCTTCGGCACATCGGTCCATTCTCTGCCTCTCGCTGTGACACACTGCCCCAGGCAGGTCTGTGCGTGTACCTCTGTGCCAGTTCCAGTGCCTGGTCTTGACAACACTGCCCAAGTTCCTAGCTAGCAGTCCCCCGAGGGCATCTGGTTGGCTCAGTCCAGCCAGTGCTGCTCTGTTGGCCGGTGTCCACCTGCCAGGCAGCTGGACAAGGCCATGTAGCTCCAACCAGGGACATGTGTGGGGTGGGCATCAGGAGAGGTGAGGACTGGCTTGTTCCCTGCGTCCCCACCCTAGGTGGCATGTCACAGCCACCACTCCTGCTGCCATGGTTGTGCCTTTTCCTCTTCCGCAGGGTTATCAGGACCACTGCCTACTTGCTCTACAGTCTTCATTTGAACTCATGTCTGTACTACTGGGCGTCAACCTACCAGGGCATCGGCTCGACTCACTGGGTCTATGATGGCGTGGGAAACAGGTGAGCCACAGTCTTCCTCACGGGGCTACTGTTCCCGCACACGGCCTTCCGTGAAGACTCCCCATTGCCGCACGATGTTGGGGATCCCTTGATCCCAAGGGACCTCCGACATGACAAAGCTGAAGGGCCAAGGTTTCAAATCCCTCCGAAGCCAGCCTTTCCTGAGCACCTGCCGTGTGCCAGGCAGAGCGGGGCACAGACGTGAGCCATGCCTGCTAGAAAGATCCTTTCAACACCCCAGAGTCTAGGAGAGCCGGCAAGTTTGCCGCAGGCGTGTCTGCACATCCACCTAAGGGCGCGGCTGGGAGGGAGTGAGGCGGGGAACCTCAGCCCTGCTCTGGGGCATCCCCGGCCTCAGAGGGGCTGGCCAGCAAGGGGAAACCTGTGTGCCAGCCCAGAGAGCTGTGGGACCTGTTCCAATGATGGTGGTGGTGATAATAATAATAATATAAATAGTTATAATAATAACAACAACCACAACAGTAGCAGCAGGCACTGGAGAACAGTTGTAACGTACCAGCTGTTCTAATCACTTGACATGGCCACTCACTTCACCCTCCCAACGATCACACGGGAGAGGTACTGTCATCGCCCCCATTTCACAGATGAGGTCAGAGCTGTGCGATGACGTCCCAAGTGTCACCCAAGTTCCTAGCACATCCGGCTTCTGCCCAGCCTGTGGAAGGCAGGGGCCCCCACAGAGCCAGTAGCATGGAAGACAAGGGCTTCAGTGAGGCCCCTAACATGTGTCATGTCAGTGGAGGACTCCTGACATGTTTTCTTTCATGTTGGCCCAGCAGCAACCTGACAGCGTCCATCTCAGTCCCCATACAGGCTGTTTCATGAGCCCCCTGGTGACCAGCGCTGGTATGACAGGGGACTTAACAGGGCAGGCCTGTGTTGTGAGATCTCCATGCACCAGGTGGTACTGAGGTGCCGGGGAGCCCAAAGCCCTGCCCCAGGCCTCCCAGCTAGTCAGAGACAGAGACTCAGCCACTGCAATTCCCCAAAACCTCTGCTTCCCCTCCCCCCTCCCCTCTCAGGGCACATTTGCTTGCCTGTCCCTGCCAGACTGCCAGCGTCTTGAGGACACACGGGAGTCTATTGTTCCCACTGCAGGCACAGGACAGGTACCAGGTACCAGCCCCAGTGAAGGCTCCAAGAGCTGATGTTTAGGGAGAGCCCACCTGGGCCAGGTGTTCTTCTGGCACCTCGTTCTGTCCCCATGATCCCCTCTGAAGGACGTTTTCTACTGCCACGCCCACTCCAGGAGAAGGAAGCTGAGGCTGGCTGGGATTTCATCACCTGCCCAGGTTGTGCAGCTAGAAGGTGGCAGAGCTGGGTCTACACCTGGGCAGTCCAGCTCTGACTGCAACGCTGCTGGTGCCCAGGGAAGGACCGATGTGGGGTCATTCGCAGGCCGGGTGACTTGGCAGATGTTCAAGATTTTGGAGTTGAGCTGAGATCCTGGAGGTGTGGGTGCCTCAGGACACTGGAGCTGGTGCAGGCTCCGGATGGCTCACTGTGCCCTGGTGGGAGGGCAGAAAACACAGGAAAGCCGGCAGGGATTGCCCCATGACCCTGGGGAGGACAGAGTCTGGAGGTGTGGACAGGTGTACAAGGTACTCTTGCTGCTTTGTGATAATAAGACAAGCTCAGGGCTTTGACTATGCCTTTTATCACACAGCAGGACCCGTCACCCATACCTCCCTTCCCTGTGGTTCACATGTGTGTGTCGCAGGGTTAGTGATGGTGGGGTGACAACTCAAAGAAGTAGATGACACTCTGGGTTCTAATCCCACCTCTGGAACTTGAGAAGTGATGACCATGAGTGTTCCCCTTCCCTTTCAGGGCCTCAGTTTTACTCTCTGGAAAATGGGTGGGCAAGGGAGAGGGTCAGAAAAGGTGGTTCTTGAGATAGATCACAATTTCAATGCAGCTGTTTCTTTCCACAAACCAACGCAACATGACAGCAAAGGAAAGACTGGCAAAGGACAGAAGGGTTGGACAGCCCTGATCTGTTCTCCTGCCAACCCTTCCTAGCAATCTCCTGGAGCCTCAATGTCCACACACCTGTAACGGGGGGTGACCACATGTCTCGGCAGGGTTGGGGCAGGGCCACGACAACCAGCCAGCACCTGCTCCGCAGCCTGCAGAGAACCCCACGGGCTGGAGGCTGCCTCTCTCGTGCACCTAGGCTGTCAGGGGTTTCTCTCTTCCACAGTGCACATCAGCGAGAACCAGGCCCCAGGGCGGCAGCCGGGCTGTGATGGCTGAGCTCCCCTCTCTCTTCCCTCTCTAGTTACATTCGCTGCTACTATTGGGCGGTGAAGACCCTCATCACCATCGGTGGGCTGCCCGACCCCAGGACGCTGTTTGAGATCGTCTTCCAGCTGCTCAACTACTTCACAGGCGTCTTTGCTTTCTCCGTGATGATCGGGCAGGTAGCTGGGTCTGCAGTGCCTTTGCTGACGGAAGTGTCCCCGTGGGTGCCTGTGCCTTTTATCCTGAGCCTGGGAAAGAGCACTGGGCATAGAATCAGGAGCAGGGGCTTTGGGGCCCACTGGGTACAGGGGGTGGTGGAGGTTGGTGTCCCCTTCCCTTTGTGAGGTTGAAATGTCACTTCCTTTGGGGTATGTTGGAGAGCTGGTTTGTTCCTTCTGGAGAGAGGAATCCCTGGAGGTTCCTAATGTGCAGGGGGCGCAGGTCGTATTCTAGCCAGGGCAGGAGGTGACGTGACCATCAGCCGTCCTCAGAGTCACCTTTCAGGGGTCCTCCCCCGAAAGAGCAGTGCACAGGCACGTTTCCTCCAGTGTGGCCCTTAGCAGGAAGGCTGAGCTGTACAGATTCAGCCTGTCCAGCGAGGCAGTCCCTCCTTTTGTGGCCTCAGGGACCTGAGTCCACCGAGGGGCCAGCAGCTGTGCCCCGTCACTCTGACCTTTGTCCTCAGTGTAGGCAGAACTTTCCTCTGTTGGCAAAATCTTCTCTGCATGTGAACATGGATCTCCCTCCCTTTGGTGCCCCCCACTCCCTCCAGCTGCACCCCTGGTCTATGGGAAGTAAATGTGCTCATGACACTTGTCCCCAAAGTCTATGCAAGGGCCCCACCCTGACGCAGCCGCTTCCTTGACCCCTCCCTTGTCCCCAGATGAGGGACGTGGTGGGGGCCGCCACCGCCGGGCAGACCTACTACCGCAGCTGTATGGACAGCACGGTGAAGTACATGAACTTCTACAAGATCCCCAGGTCCGTGCAGAACCGGGTCAAGACCTGGTATGAGTACACCTGGCACTCCCAAGGCATGCTGGGTAAGACGTCTGCGGATTTGTTGATGTCACACTTTGCTCCTGAAAGTATTTGGCTCCAGTTCATTTAATTGACTGTTGTTTCTACTTTCTTGCCCGTGAGGGGGTGCGCTCAGTATCTCTTACAGTGTGGGAGACTCTTAGCTGAAAAATCATTTCCAGATGAAGTGAAGTTCTTACAGGTTCTAAATGGAACCCTTACTGAAGTCCGAATATGCTGATTCATGTTAATTATTTAAAATTTTCAGTTTCATTTTTTTTTTTTTTTTTAATTTTTGGGAGCTAGTCATTCTGTTCTCAGAGCCTAGACATCATTCTGGGAGTCTTGAAAAGCCCATAGGCCACCAACACTGTACCATAGGGCCCCCCAATTCCCTCAGCCAAGTGAAAGAGCCCCATTGCCTCTGTGGGGTTCCCTCTGGCCTGGAAGAAGCCCCACCTAGGCCCCAGGATCTTCTGAATGGGGTGCTAGCAAGCCTGCAGACATGAGGGATTTTCATTATTCACCATCGCTGAAGCACCTAATGCTATAGTTTACAAGGCATGTTCACCTCCATGACCTCATTCTGTTCTGGTGGCAGCTTTGTGACATCTGTGTCATCACCCCCTTCCCCAGCGGTGCACATGAAGAAACAGAGAGGGCCCTGACCTGCTCAGATTTGCTCACACCTCGAGCCCATACGTAACCATGGTGCAGTGGGAGGGGCATCGGGGCGGGGACAGGTGGTGCACTTCCTGTCTCCAGTGGTCCACATTCATTCCAGGCCAGGCTCTCTGCAGGGCATCACAGTCCTCATGGTGGTCAAAACAGACCCCACCCTTCCTGTCCTGGGACAGGCGGTGTAGGCTTGGCCTGGGTGGGGGCCTGCATCCACCCCACTAGGCTGCGTGGCTGTGGGCCAGTCACTGCTTTTTTGAGCTTCCCCTTCCTCATCTGTAAAGTGGGGGCAATAGCAGTGGGCACCTCTTGGGTTGCTGGGAGGAATGCATAAAATCATCTTTGTAAAGCATTCTGTAAAAGCAGTGCTCAAAGCACTTCAGTTCTGGCTCACGTCTTTGTAATAGTGTGAGGAGGAGAGATACGACGTGAAGAAACAATTACAACAAAGGGTGTAATGTGTGTTCCGGCACAGGGACTGCTAACATCATAGCTAGGGAGTTTCAGGGAAGGCTTCCTGGAGGAGGTGACATTAGTTCTGATTTTTGAAGAACGAGTAGGCATTAACCAGGGAAGTGCACAACAGGGTGGCATCTGCAAAGGTGAGAGAGGGTACCCTCCCACTCTGGGTGCCAGAGGAATGATGTGGTGGGGCCAGGTGTGGTGTAGACTCGGCCCCTGTGTTGGGGAGGAGCCTGGCTGTGCCTCTGACTGCTGCCTGTGTCTCCGTTGCAGATGAGTCGGAGCTGATGGTGCAGCTTCCAGACAAGATGCGGCTGGATCTCGCCATCGACGTGAACTATGACATTGTCAGCAAAGTGGCGCTCTTCCAGGTACGATCCACCCAGCGCCCTCACCCTCAGGGCTCTGGGAGGCCTGAGCCCACTTCTTCTTACGGGGAGTCCCTTCTGCTCATCTCCGGGACAGGGCTGTGACCGACAGATGATCTTTGACATGCTGAAGCGGCTCCGCTCTGTTGTCTACCTGCCCAATGACTACGTGTGCAAGAAGGTGAGAGGCCAGATGCAGCCATGGCGCCGGCTGGGATGTACTGCCCACTGGCAGTTGAGAATTAGTCTCCAATTTTAAAAATGAAAGGTTTTCCATAAAAATCCAGATTTCTGGCTGAAAACAGGACGCCTGCTAGCATTGAGTGAGCCCCAGTTTCCCAAATAGCAAGAGTCAGCCAGGGTAGAGAAGGGGCTGCTCCTCCAGGGAGCTAGTGCCCTGTCTCCTGAGCCACAAGCCCCACCATTCCCCACTGTCTCCCCCCAGGCTACCTTCGCTCCCTTACATCACTCACTTAATCCTGCAAAACATTTGGGTTTGAATCCTGGGGCGAGACAGTGCCTAGGGCCCTTTTGTTCCCACTCTTGGAGATTTGAGGTGGGACAGGTGGTGAGAGAACAGAAACTAGATTTCAGGTCTCTTGTTACAGAGCAGTTAATAAGACCCATGTGTATATTGGGCAAAAATACTGCCCAAGCAGCCCCTGTAAGACTCACAAAATCCCCGGCCCAAGGAGGCTCCTTTTTTAAAGTTGTATGTTCAGTGAAGTTTCTGGAAACAGAGCTGGGGGAGAAGGGGGATGTGTGTTATACGCAGCTGTAAATTAAAGCTGCAGCCTCAGAGACCCAGAGAAGTTTGGGTATGTTTGTCTGCTACTTCCTAGCTGTGCGCTTTTGGGGAAGTGGTGGGCCCTCTCTGAGTTTCTCTCTTCTCGTAGGTAAAGTAGGAGCCATTTAGGGTACATCCTGCACGGGGGTGTATGTGTGTGAGTGTGTGTGGTGTGGTGTGTCGTTGTGCAAATTGAATGCGATGTGCACACCGAGTTTGTCCATGTGCTTAGCACAGAGTGGTTATGATCATGGTTGTGGGTGTTGTAGATTTTGCTTCAGATGAGGAAAAGGCCATCAGATTGGAAAGTTGGCAGTTGGAAGTCTAAGAGAGCACTTGGTGAGCATGTGTGGTCACACCCTCTGCTGTCCAGTTTGGCTCTGCGTTAATTTTCCTGAGATACCCCCCGGCCATCCCAGGCCACCTCTGGGCTGGTGACTGAGGGTGAGCTCTTTAACCCCTTGTCAAGTTGGACACAGAAACAGAGAAATGAAACTTTCTTCCTTTTTGTTCAGAAGGTCATGCCGGTGTGAGATACCCAGGATAGGTTTGTCAAATGAATCCTGAGTGTCATCGGCTTACCTGTCCTTGGCCTTTCTCCCTTTAAACATGTCAGGGGAAGCCCTGGCTGGTAGCACAGTGGATAAGGTGCCGGCCAGCAAACCCAAAAGGTCGCAGGTTTGATTCCCCAGCCAGGGCACATAACCAGGTTGCAAACCAGGTCTCCAGTCAGGTCTGTGGCTGGAGGCAGGTGAAACGCAACCATGCATTGATGTGTCTCTCTCCCTCTCTGCCTCTCTTCTTTCCCCTCTTTCTAAAAATAATGAAATAAAATCTTTAAAAAAAAAAAAAACATGTCAGGGGAGACCAACAGGTAGTGGACCAGGACAGAGTCTGTGCAGCCATGAGGATTAGAAGGTGTGTGGCAGGCTGGGTATTTCTGATCGCAGTCCAGAGCAAGCTGTTCATTCATCCCTTCGTTCATTTGGTTTAATTTGGGGTGAAGGCCATTGTAGGAGTTTGCTACCACTGCTGAGTACCACAGACTGGGTAGCTTAAGCAACAGAAATGTATGTCGTACAGTTCTGAAGGACACAAGTCCAAGGTCAAGTGACAGCAGGTTTCATGCCTCCTGAGGGAAGTGTCTCTCCTCAGCTGTACGTGGCCGTTTCCTCCCTGCGTCTCTTCAGGTTGCTTCCTTCTGTGCCTGTCCCTGTGTCTAAATGTACCTTTTCTAAGGACACCAGTCACGTTGGATCAGGGCCCCCCACACCCAACTCCGATGTTAATTTAGCTGATACCACCTGCAAAGAGCCTGTTTCTAAATAAGGTCACCTTATTCTGAGGCCCTGGGGGTTAGGAGGGATTTGAGGGAAGGGCAGACACACACACAATTCGCAACAACCGTGAACTCTGGGGCCAGACTGTCTGGGTTTGAGTCCCAGCTCTACCTTGGCCTAGTTTTGTGACCTTGGGAAGAGTCCCCACCTCAGAGGGCCATGGAGGAGTAAGCAGACACACCCTGTAAAGCCCTGAGAACAGTGGCCAGCCCAGAATAATGCCACATGCGTGCTGACGTTTCAGTTAGCAGATGCCCACCAAGCTCCTGGTGGGATGTGTGCTGGGTATAGATATCAGTTTATTGTCGGAACCACCGTGGAGCTGTCCCTGCCCCTGGGCCCCATGCGGTGGGTGCGTCACCAGGAATTTGCAAAGTACACGTAGCACTCTTGTTTCTGTCGCCCCACTAAGTCCCCACTCTGATCCCTCCCCTCAGTCCACAGATGGAGACACTGAGGCCCCCAACACACACCAAGTTGGTAGCATGGCTGGACCCCAGGACAGGTTCCTCCGTGCTATGCCACCAGCCTCTGGTCGCTTTGATGATGACACAGGGACTTTCCCCTTCTCTGTTTCAGGGGGAGATAGGCCGTGAGATGTACATCATCCAGGCAGGGCAGGTGCAGGTCTTGGGTGGCCCTGATGGAAAGACTGTGCTGGTGACACTGAAAGCTGGATCTGTATTTGGGGAAATAAGGTCAGAAGGCAGACGGGGGAAGGGAGGGGACCTGGGCAGAGGCTGGGAAAGGACAGGGGCATGGCCAGTGGGTGGGACCTCATCTTCAAGGGGCCTTGGTGGGTCTGAAGGAACCTCTGTGGATGCACCCTGGGACCGGCTGATGTAGACCTCTTACCTGTGTGGGGCGGTCACTGTGCTCAAGGTGGGGAGTGGGGCTGGCAAAGACTTAGTGTGATCGGAACTGCAGCCTTCGAAGGGTCTCACCTCCCTCCTGTCTCGCCCTAGCTTGCTGGCTGTTGGAGGTGGGAACCGGCGCACAGCTAATGTGGTAGCCCATGGGTTCACCAACCTCTTCATTCTGGATAAGAAGGACCTGAATGAAATTTTGGTGCATTATCCGGAGTCTCAAAAGTTACTCCGGAAGAAAGCCAGGTACTGTTTGTTTTTTTTTTTATTTTAAAGAATCCATATATATGTTAATATACATTTCTGAAGGACTCAGGCTTTCTCTCATATAACTGTAGTACTTTTATCAAAATTAGGAGACTCAATGTTGAAACAATTCTATATTCGCATCCCCGATCCATATTTGAATATTGCTCATTGTCCCAATAGTGTCTTTCATAGCATTTCATTTCTTCTTTTCCACTCCTGATCAAGTGAAGGATCCCTGAATTATGTTGACAGTATAAAATCTTTTGTCTCTTTCAATCTGGCATCAAAGTTCCTCAGCCTTTCCTGTCTGTAATGACTTTGGCTTCTTTGAACACCCATTTTTACGTGCGTGTATTTATCTGTATTTAACAATTTCAATCCAACACCATAGAGTTCATTCCTTCCAATCTTCTCATTTTCTGTACTTGTAAATTCCTTCTCTGACACTGAGAACTTCGACCCTCTTTATTCTCACCACATCAAGATGGAGAAAGTAGCCCCAGCGTTACTATCTGGCACCTGGCACGCCGGGAAAGAGACTTCCGTGTAGAGTGTGGTTCTTTCTTCCGTGTAGAGTGTGGTTCTTTCTGTCTTTAGCCGGAGGGCACGTGCTGGCCGCATGGGTTCAATGTAACTTGGATTAATTCTCATTTCCTCCCCTGAATGTGCTTGTTTTATCCACTTGAAATACAGCCAGGTTGGCATGTTTCAGCCTGCCTTCTATTCTAGGGATCTGAATGTGTGTGTGTGAGTGTGTGTGGTTTTGAATATGTGATACATTAACGTGGGACCAAAAGTCAATCTACTATAGGAACCCAGTCTCATTTGTTTCTGCTTTTTCCTTCCCGTATTTCCTTTTGCCAAAACAGGCCGATGCGTGGATGTTTTCTGATCTCTGTTTCTGTCTTGCACAAAAGGGAGCATCCCGTAGATTCTCCTTTGCTCTTTGCTTTTTCTCATGCGACCACACATCCTGAAAAGCTCTCTCTGTCCGTCCCTAGGCAGTGAGCTCATTCCTATTGAGGGCTGCCATCCATTCCCGGGAGTGGGTGCTCAGGCTGTTTGTGATGTTTTGAAATAGAAATGATGCAGCAATGAAGAATCCTGTGCATCCATATTTCCGATGGTTGGGGAGTAGCTAACCTCTTAGGAAAGCGTCTGTTTGCTTTCAAACCCTTTAGAGAGGGTTTTTAGTTGAGTGACGGAGGCCGTGGTATGGTAGGAAATCCACAGTAGGCGGGGAAGGCCAAAAGAACTCAAATCTCATCCATGGGTGGTACCTGCTACGTGACCTTGGAAAAGTTACTTAACTTTTCTGGTCTCAGTTTTCTCCCCTGTAAACTAAGGGTAACTGTGAATAACATACTGTGTGTGGATGTCCCCAGCAGGGTCCCTGGTCTGTGGCAGCGCTCGATAAAAATATTTACCCATTAAATTCCCTCTATAATTTTTCCAGCAGATTAAGACTTTTAATTTGCATACCTGGTTGCAGCCCCTCCTTGCTTTTCATTGCAACTCTTCATTTTCCCCTTCTTTCTGAGAAATAACACCATAAATATTCTGCACAGACAGTGGTCATGATCAAAGGAACCGACTCACCAACATCTATTCCTACAGCCCAGTAATTTACTGAGTACATTGTGGGAGGCCCTGGGGACACAGCAGGGACCAAACAAAGCTTGCAGTCTGGTCGGGGAGACCAGCAATGGGGAAACGAAGGGTTATGTGGTTTGTCAGCTGAGGATGAGGGCTATGAGGCCGCATAGAGCCCCGTGAAGGAACAGGTGGATGGAACAAGCTATTTGAGGTAAGTTGGTGAGGAAGAGCTGTTCTAAGGAGGTGGCATTTCACCTGAGACCGGCCCAGAGTACAGGGTCACTACCTGCAGGGAAGAGCATGCCAGGCAGAGGTGACAGTGTGTGCAGGCCCCAAGGAGGTGCAGGCTCAGTGTGTGTGCAGACCAGCAAGAAAGTGAGCATCGTTGGACATGGGACGGGAGAGGCTGAGGGGCCGAGATGGGGTACGGTCCGTGGGTGAAGCCTTGTTAATCCCTCTGGGCCGGGGGTGCGTATGCAGGATGTCACACAGAGGGGTGACTTGTTGTGACTCAGGTCTCCCCTAGGGCCCCTCGGCAGCTCCAAGGTGAGGGATATAGTGTTGACATTGGAGCATAACACACACAGCACTGGGGTCCCCTGGCTGCCCTTGGAGAAGCCACCAGGCCTTTCCAAAGGCTGTTCACCCTAAATTTCTCCCAGAAAACTGCCTTCTTCCCCCTCCTCTCCCAAGGGACAGGGAAATAAGGTCAACACTCGTTATTCCCAGACCCTGTACTTGCAATTCGCCCCCTCACCAAAATCTATACTCCAGATCAGCTAGGTCCTTTGCAGACCTACGCCAAGTGGTGAAAAAGTGAAAAAGTTGAGGCTGAGCTAGGGGCGTTCTGCCTTCTTGTTCCAGCCCTTACCGCAATCAAGGGTCTTTTTAGTGGTCTGTTATGCACCACGGTTTTTACATTTTGGTGATTTGTAAAATATTTGGTTACATATTTTGGTGATTTCACCCAAGTCGGGTGCTGAAATGCTGCCCCGCATTCCCAAGGGCAGGTTGGGGATGTGCCTTCCTTCAGACACTAGTGATAGAGCTGGTGGCTTCAGGTTCACAGCTAATAGATCAACAAATAGGTTAAATAAGAGGTCTTTCAGGAGAAACACACCCAGGGCAGGTTTTCTATTGACCAGCTGATGAGAACGTGGTGCTGGGAGGCACTCGGAGACTTTAATCTGATTGCCTCCATAGCAATGGTCTAGGAGAAGCTAATTTAGTGTTTGCAAGGATTCGATAGACCCGCATTACGGGACCGGACTGTTTACATCCAAGAACTGACTCCCGGTCCCTCACCCTCCTTCCCTGCCCCCTACAAGAGGGATACCTGGTGGGAAAACCTCACTCATGCTGTCATCCCCATCCTCTGGCTGGGTTAGGGGAGGTTTTGCCAAATCAGCTACATACTCTGCAGACACCTGCCCCTGACCTACCTGCCGGGAGCTGGCATGGTGCAGCAGGGGTGTTGCTGATTCTGGTTCTCCGGACAGTAAAGGTTGAGGATGGAGGCAAGGGCTCTCATCAAGGGAGAGCTGCGGTCTGAGAACCACAGGGCCCAGGGATGTCTGAGAACCACAGGGCCCAAGGATGTCTGAGTTGGGATTCTGCCTGAGCGCCCCCCTTTGGGAGACCTGAGTCCCCCAACAAGGGAGGCGCTCAGCTCCTTGAGCTGGCCCCTCTGAGAAATGGGGCGAAAATATCTCCTGATGCCACTTCCTTCGGGGGTGAATGCTTGACGCTCATTATAATGAAATGCGTGTCGTCTGAAAATGAGGCTCAATTTCCTTCATCGGGAAATGTCCCAGAAGCCCGTTCAATGTTTCAAAACAGAGCCAGCCATCAGCAATCAGCAAAGGGCCTATAGATAGTTCTTTTGTGTCATTTCGGTGTCACGCTGAGCCTTCTGGCAGACGGGTGTGCTATGAGTTATGGACTCAAATAACGCAGGTGACAGTGGCAGGCATGGAAGGGGCCCCTGATGAATTATGATGTTTGTGTTCTCCCAGGAGAGCCCCAGCTAGAAAAATGCAAGTCTTGGGCAATTAATATCAATATGCGAAATTTCAATCCATTGCCTCTGATTAGATAAGCCGCCAGCGAAGGCCTCATTTTTAAACAAACAAGCTTTGCTAGAACCCTGATGAATGAATTTGCCAATTAGGAGGCTTGGCCCTGCTTGATTGCAGGCAAAATTCATTTGTTCTTGCGCCAAACCACTCATCATAAATTTGTAGCATGAAAAACTCCATCTGAAAGGCTGGGGCTCTGTGACATGGAAAATTCTATCCTCGTTTAGAAGTCAGTTGATGTGCTGCATACCGTCTGGGTTGTTAACTCTGTCTTGACACTTCCTAGCAGTAACCTTGGGCAAGTTGCTCTCCATTCTGGGCCTCAGTTTCCCCAGTTCTTGTAGGTACCACAATCCTAGCCCTTGTCACATCACAGGAGTGTTGTCAGCATCTAAGAAGAGCGTGACCATGATACTGCTTTGTAATCATTGAGGTCCAGGCCCCTGAGGTCAGAGACATGGGTTCGAATCCCAGGTCTGCCACTTCTTAGCTGCGGGGCCTCCTCATCCCATGAGGTGCTGTCCATGGATCGCTGTGCTTGGCTCAGAAAATGCACTGAAAAATGGGTCATCGAACAACCACCCTCACATGAGTCCAGGTCACAGGGCCCAGGACAGAGGAGCCTTGCTTCTGTCCCGGGGTGGGCTGGTGACAGGAGCGGACCTTGCTTTCTTGCAGGCGCATGCTGAAAAATAACAACAAACCCAAAGAGAAGAGCGTGCTCATCCTTCCTCCGCGGGCCGGCACCCCCAAGCTCTTTAACGCCGCCCTGGCCGCAGCAGGGAGGATGGGTGCCCGGGGGGCCAAAGGCAGCAAGCTGGCCCTGCTTAGGGTTCGGCTCAAAGAACTGGCTGCGCTGGAGGCGGCTGCGAAGCAGCAGCAGCTGCTGGAACAGGTAAGGCGGTTGGGACCTCGGCCACCCATCAACTGCGTGCCTGGGGACCCCAGAGAATGGGCCACACGTTGCATGTTAGGGACTGCGTTCCCTTCCTTCTAGCACTCAGGGCCTGTTTGGTCGCAAGGGACGGAAATGCAAGTGCCAGTGCAAGCTCATGTGAACTTGAGGGCATGGAATCTCCGGGGTCAAGTAATTTAAAAGCTCGGGCAAGGCAGGATCCCAAAGCGCAAACGATGAGAATGGGGTGAGGTGTGCGGGTCTGTTGTCTCCGCTTTCCTTGGGGTGACTCCGTTCCCAGGCCCCCAGGAGCGCTCGGAAGCAGCCTTTCCCCAGGAGCTCCAGCTGAAGTCTCAGGGCTCCCTGTCATTGGGCCGATTGGGTCACATGTCAGTTCCTGCACCATCTAATGGGGTGCCCTGCAGGGGCCTGGCTCACATGCCCCTGGCTGTGCTGAGGGGGGTGGGGCGGGTTCCCAAAGGGGAGTCTTGGTGTGGCCAGGGGATGTCCCTCCCATCCCAGATGAAAGTGATGTTCTCACAGTTAACGTTGCATCTGTGACAATTTAAAGGATTTGGAAAGGCGACAGGCATGGTGCCGCCTGTCCCCGCCCCACAGGATCTAAGGGGAATTTTGAAATTAGTTCTGGGACCTTTTTCTGTGACTAATGCCGAGGATGCCAATTAGAATGATTGCGTTAATTATGGCTGCTCATTACTGTCCTTCAGGGAGGCTGCTGGGAAACGGGGAGGGGAGGCGGCTAGGCAGGAGCTCAGTGGTGGGAGGGGACAGTAGTGGACAGGAGACACTGTAGTCAGCAGAGCCCAGTTACTCAGGCTCAGTCCAGCTGCTGTCAGAGTGCAGGGCCCTCACCGGAAGCCACGTGACAGCAGGAGACAGATGAGTGACATCAAAGCCACCTGGGCTTCCAGTTCTCCAGATACAATCAACAGTGGCCACAGATTGAGGACAGACGTGGTGGTCTAGCTCACAGACTGTCCAGGGCCGTGTCCGGCGGGCCAGCTGGGGTCTTTGGGGCCGGCTGAGTTGACGTGAGCTCCGGGCGTGTCCTCAGGGCAGGGACAGGCTTTATCTGAAATGTGCTCCGGATGCTGGCTCTTCACCGAGACCACTGGCGTTCAATGGGCAGGATGCCAGGACAAGGCATTTCCCCTGTGATTCGGGGGCATCAGGGTGGCAGAGTGTCAGGAGCTCTCAGGTAGCCATCCGAAGACACAGGCCCGAGTCCCGGCTCTGTCACCGCCAGCTCTGGGACCATAATATATTGTCTGTACTCTAACCCAGTCCTCTACCTGTTAGATGGCACCCTTGAGCCTCCACCAGCCTCTTCCAGGAGGGTCCGGCAGGGGACCAGGGAGGTATCCAAGACCCCTCTCTGATGTTCTCTGCCTCACAGTCACCCTTTTGGGATTCCAGGCCAAGAGCTCGGAAGACACTTCGGGAGAGGCGGGCTCCACCGTCCCTGACCAGCCTGCGCCCCCAGGAGACCCAGCCCCAGGCTCTCCGCCACCCACCTCCACAAGGGGTGCTGAGAAGGTGGCAGCTGATCGTGAGGAGCACTCGGTGCGGGTCTGCATGAGTCCAGGGCTGGACTCCGGCGGTGACCAGATCCTGTCGGTGGAGGTCCCGGAGGAGGAGAAGAAGGGGACGGAGTGAGGTGCCTGTGCCCCCTGCTCCCGCAGGCATGCCCAGCAGCCAAGATGCTGGCCCCCCATGGTGGCCTCCATGGCTCTCAGCTAACTGGGGGCCAAGCCTCCTGCCCCGCTTCAGCCTCTCCCAGGGCCGGTCTTGTCATCAGCAACTTCCCTGGTTCCCACCCTCCCTTGAGAATCCTACCTTCCCTGACTATGATTTTTAAGAACAACATTTTATTTTTCTGGTTTGAAAGTTCACAGAGAGGATAGGTAAGGCTCTAACACCACAGGATGCTTTGTTAGAGACTTCAAGGGTAGATACTGGAAGTTGTTACAAGGAAACGTGTAAATTCATTTTTGTCTCCCACCCACCCCTACCATGCTAACATACGACAGCCGCTGTTATTTTCCACTTGATTTATTTGGGAGTGTCTTCCCTTTCAGTACATACAGGACATGCTCTTTTTTTTAATTATTTTTTTCCACAGCTGCTCTCTTGGCCGTCTAGAAGTAATATAACATTGTGCATCTTTTTTGCATTATTTCCAACCTTACCCTGGTAAACAGATGCTGCAAACACTGTTTTCAAATAGAAGCCTGGAGGTTTGGGCTAATTTTCTTTCTTTACCATTCCTGTACATCGTTCTCCTATTTGCGCCACATGTTCTAAGGCCCAAGCATGGAGAACGCTTTCATCTTGAGCACTTACTTCAGGTGTATCAATAAAGCAAGCGTGGGGCCCTTCAGTCCATGGAGAAATGTTTCAAGGGCAGGTACCCTCACTGTGAGACCCTATTTTGTAAGAAAATTTTTATACGAATGTACTTATTCTTTTAGATATCAACCCTTGGATGCATATTGCTTATTATATAAAGCGTGAGATTTTGGGAGGTTCCCAAGAATGGTCCTGGAAAGAAAATTGATCTGGAGGTGAGATGAACACTGTCTTAATTGTGCTGAGCTATCTCACTAAACTTGACAATTTCACAGAACTTGGGTGTTAGATCAGTTGCTTGAGGCTGGCACTTTGCTCCAGAGAGAACTGGATGGGTTGATCACCAAAAACGGATGGTACCACCAGAAATACTGCAATTCTGCAGCTGAACCAGGACCATTATTTATGTGCATTGAATCTCCCCTACTTTAAAATGTCTCAGCATTTCCCGCATTTTGGTAGAAAATGAATAGCAAGCTATTTTTTTTTAAAGCTACATAAACACCTTAAATAAAGTGGAAACCAAGAAGCTATTTGAAATTTCATTATCAACATATATTCAGCTACCTGGAATATTTTCACGTTTCCTCAGTAGCATGAACGTTGCCTTTTATACTCTGGTTTTCATCCTATTACAGTGTATTTTAATTAAAAGTATTTAGACAAATGTTCCTGGTTTGGGGATTCATTTCAGAAACTGAGCAGGTGTGTCAGACTTTCCTGAGAAACACTGCACTTCTTTCCTGGGCAGGCTCCTGGGCTCATCTCCCGTGGACGTCTTTTGGGGCTCTCACTGTGGCTGAGTGACACCCTTATCAAACCTTCCTGGGCCCTAGGATTGTAACACTCTCCTGACCGCCCACCCCCCAAAATAGCCCTCTTTCCATCCGGCCTCATCTGCTGGTCTCACCAAGCCAATTGTTTATAATTTCCCCAACATCATTTCATTTATTCAGTGGTGCCGCGTGCTGGCAAACACGGGCTCTGGGTTTCGACTGCCTGTCTTGTAAGCCCAGGTTGACCATGTCCCATGAACGATCATGGACCTCTGTGAACCCCAACCACCACACAGTGTCACTGCGCTGATCAGATAATAGACCAGCATCACCAGTCTGTATGGACATGAAGAAGAAGGCCGACTTCCACCCCATTCCTCTGCTATAGCTGAAGTCAAGTGGGACCCCCTGGGAGCCCTGTCTTCTCGGAATTCTGTTTCCACCCAGGGTTAGATGCTTATATGTCTTTGCTCTTTAACTGAGACTTAGTACAAAGGTCTGGACACGTGTTAATTATGACAAAACAAATCACAGCTTTCCCCACTATCCATGAATGTGTGTAATCCAATTTCATACAAAAACAGACCCTAAAACACCTTCATCAAGGCTTTCTGTCCTGGGACTGTCGCCCTGCAATGGGCCAGGTCAGGACAAGCTTCATGCTTCATGGGCGTGTGACCCATGCAGTCGCACATAGTGTCATGTTCCAGAGGCCCCAAGCTTGCTTAATGCTCTGCTGACACTGTCTTTAAATGCTTAATGGTTTTTGAACATAGGGTCCTGCATTATAGTTTGCACTGGGTCCCTTGCAAACTATGAATTACATCACCGCCCCTGCCACCCAAAACGGCCAATGGGAGAGGGAGCTAGAGCACTCTGAGTCTCTTACACTCAGCTTCCACCCCCTGTCCTCCAGCACAGGACCCTGCCTCCTTTCAACACATCACTTTTCAATCACCCATCATGACTCAGCTGTAAGGCCTCCGGCCAGGCCCATGGGTCCGCTTTCCATCTGTCTTCTAGTCAGTTCGTCTCTTTGCTGGGTATTGAAGGTTGAGAGCTTCTGCACCATCTCCCTTGCTGATGGAACCCTGATTTGGGGCAGCAACATGCCCAGCTCCAGAAACGAGGCCATGGTGCAAGCCAGTCACTGCTCTTTGGATCCCTATGCCCAATACTCATGTTGCCAGCCTTGCTGGTGGCTAGGACTGGCCCTTGGTCCCAGTTCCAACCAATGCATTATAAAGAGATGAAAGAGGGGAGGCCTCTTTAAAAAAAAGGAAAAACCCTTATCCTGCTGCCCATCTTTTTCCTTGTGACCAAACAGCCAAAGACTTGGAGACACAGACTGTGACATGGGTGAGTTGCCATGCCAACCCCCCAAACCACTCCTCTTGGTAAGACAGTGAAATAAACATTATTATTTAAGCCGTTCTTAGTTATGACCTCCATGCCCTGCAGCTGAAGGCCTGCCGATCGCAGAGCAATGGGATGGGAGGAAAGGAAAAAGCAGGAATGGATGAATCACATCTCAACATCCTTACTACATGGATCATTTGTTCCTGTTGCTCAGATTCTCATTACTCCCTGCATTCCTGTCCTTCCTGGTCTGCTCTTGTGCTTGTCCCTGATTCCATGAGCTACCTTGTGTATTTTGGAAAAAATCCACCTTTGGGTTAAGTTGGCCAGATTTCGTATCTGTTGCTCACAATAGAAACCTCACCGACGCAGACGAAGGTACTTCTGGGAATTTCCTGCTTAGTTAAAATTCAAGATCTAGGCCACCCACTCTGGGTGTGATTTTTGGTCTAGCAGAAGCCCTTGTGGTTTCTAAATTCAAACACCCGGCAGAGATCCTGGGAGAAGGGATTAGGGGAGGGGGAGAGCTGTGTAGATCAAGATCAAATTCAATTATTTCTTTGTGGAAAATCACAAGGAGAATGTGAGCACCGAGCCTCATTTCCCAGCTGCCTCCCTGCCCTGAAAAGGGACACAGTAGCCAAGCTCCTGAGACACAACCCTCATGACGATCCTTTAAATGGATCTGCCTCTCATCACTGTCTTTCACCATTAAGTGCCAAAAACACAGATGATTGTCTTCACAGTTTTCAGAAGGCTTTCCCATTCAGCTTCCCCATCAGCCACGCTGATGTGGGATGATCAGAAAGGGAATTATTAGACCCAAATAAGAGATGAGGAACTCCAAACCTAGACAGGCAAGGGGACTTGTCTTTGAGGAATCAGCACCTTGGCTAGTGACAGAAACACCCAGGAGGAAAGACCCTGAAGCAGCAGACTAGCCTCTGTCATGGATCTGCAGCACAACCTCAGCTGGAAAACTTTTAGTCACCCAATAAATATATATTTTTAAATTCTTTCTGTGCTCCAAGCACTTTTCGAGGTGCTTTCTGAGCCTCAGGCATTCCAGCTTTTAGCTGGAAGGAATAAAACAGTTCCAGCTGAATGGTTGTTGAAAAGATTCAATGGATATTTGAGAAGCTCATTGTAACCATATCATCTTAGTGACTAGGGCTGCCATAACAAAATACTACAGACCAGGTGTGCTGAAAACAACAGGAATTTATTTCTCACAGCTCTGGAAGCTAGAAAGGCTAAGACCACTGGGTCAGTTTCTGGTGAGGATTCTCCTTGGCATGCCGATGGCTGCCTTCTTACTTGGTCCTCACCAGGCCTCCTTTGCTCACTCTCTGGTCTTCCCAGGTCACTAATCCTATTGGATCCGGGCCCCACCCATATGACCTCACTTAACCTTAATTAGTTCTTTAAGGCCTCCTTTCCAAATACAGCCACACTGGGAGTTATATTAGGCTTTAACATATGAGTGTGAGAGGTTGGGGGGTGGACCGGACACACAATGTCCACAATACATCTCAACTGTGAATGTCAATATTTCCTGGATTCGGCATCCTGAGTACAATCTCCTCCAACATCCTTCAGAAATGAAGAGAAAGGAGGTCTGAGTGCTCTTCTTAGTTTGTTCCTTCAATAGCCATGAAGTGTGAGTGCCACATGGTCTTCACTGGTCACCACAATGGAGTGCCAGATTTAGCAAAGAAAGATCCAGGATGCTGCAATTTTGTATAGATAATGAATGGAGGACTTTTCTTTTGAAGCATCAGTAGGGCCTATTTACTATTTGGGATATATTTATGCTAAAAATTATTTGTGATTTATCCAAAATTCACATTAAACTGGGCATCTTAGATTTTATCTGGCACCTCCTGCATAAATTACTTGTTACTTTATTTACATTGTGCAATACTTTTGGGTAGGGATAGTCCACTGTTTTATATAGCTTTGGGACCACTGGTCTTCATAATCCCCTTGAAATTTGTTCTACCCAAATGATCATGTAATTGTTCAAGAATATTGTCTATCTAGATGCTTGGTGTAGCTTATTTGGGTTCTTCCACTACTATGGAGTTTGGCAACATAGAAACACACACAAATGGACTATCTAAGCACACAACCTTAATGCTTAACTCATCATATGTCTTTGACTTACTAAAGCAAAACATTTTCATTTAAGGATTTTTTTTTTCCCTCTCAAACAATTCTACTCTTGCAAGGCTTCTAGCTCCAAGAGGAATCTAGAAAAAATTAATGTTGTTTATATTGATCTATGCATTGACTTCAGTGGTTGGGGAGCAGTTCAGCTGACAGAGTAAAAAAAAAAAAAAAAAATAGGGAAAAAATTCCACCTATGAAGCATATTATTTGAACAAAAGAAATTATTCCTGATGAATTAAATAATTCAATTATATGCTTTAATGAAACTCATATTATTATTAACCCAACCCAAAATGAAATACTTGGTACATGGGGTAGGCAGAATAAGCTCACATAACAGAAGTGCTTGGACAACCAGGATAAGAAGTGACATTTTTAAGCAGAGCCTTTGTTGTGTGATATCAGCTCATTGAGTTGACAGGTCCATTAATCAAAGGACACTTATAACCAGCAAGCAGAAAAGACAGGCTTCATTGGCTGAGTATTCATTACAGGAAAAATAACTCATGAAAACCTCTAAGCAGGGCACACTTATCAACAAAACAGAGGGAATGGTTGTGACATCTATGGGGACACAGAATTTCCACATGGAATTTCAGGACAAAAATAAAATGGGAGAGTCTGGAGAATGAGAACACATTTACATCTCAATGGGTGCCAGTTCAGGAGGTAATTTTTCATGATAACCTAATGTATTTTAAATCACCATGAAATTAATTGCATTGAAATGAATGAATTGTTTTCCTTGTTTGGGTTTTATTATGGAGCTGATGACTTTGCACAGGGGCTGATGGAGTTTCTCCCCACATTCTCTGGCTACCTACTTAAGCATTATTAGAATTGAAATTTTTTATTTATTTGAAGTTTGTAAATAAACAAAAGGGAGCCAAACATACAGTGATGGAAGATGATTTAACTTTGGTTGGCGGGCACACAATGCAATGTAGAGATTACGTATCATAGAAAGGTACACTTGAAATATGAATAGTCTTATTAGCCCATGTCACCTCAATAAGTTTAATTGAAAAGGCTGGTTTTTCAACTCTGTATGGTTGATACTCTTTCTGAATTTGTCAGATAGAATGAATAGCACTGACCCAGCTAAAACACATCCTCCTTTGTGTAACTATTGGGCATAAAAGAGGTGTATCTAGTAAGCTTATGGGTCGAGGTTTATATTAATATTTAATGGCAGGAAGAATAGAAAAGTCAGGCCCAGATCTGCCTCGGGAGCCCATCACTCATAACGGGCTGCCTTCTTTTATGCTGTTAATGCCTGTGCTGTCTGCACCCAGGGACTCATTCGTTCCTGTCTCTGAAACTGCTCACTGGCCTCTGAATCTAGTCATTCCTTCAGGAGTTTCTGCCGTTTTCAAACACAGCTAGATTATAAATTTCCCAAGAAAGAGATAATGATAATCTGGAGGTGATATGTGTTGGCAGTCTCAGTTTCCTCTTTGTCTCTATGTGCACATTCTTGTCTGCGTAAGTGGCCTTATTTTGGATTTGGAGGATGTGGTCATCGCTGTGAAACGGTCCAGGTTTAATGTTGTGCTCTCTGTGTTTCTGGGGTCATGGTGCCTGCATATGTAAGGCATCAGTCAGGGGCTCCATAGTGCCAGGGACCCTATCAGACTCCCAGGAGGCCTGATGTATAAGAACACATTTATACAGTCGTGTGCGCTGCAGATGCAGGTTACTAGCATTTGCTGATGTCATTAAGCACTACAGTGGGTTTCCCTTTAGAGACGGGGTAAGTGTAGGACTGGTTTGCCTCCTTCCCCTACTCAAAGGCCCTATTTACACAAGTGACTATTTAGTACCTACTCTTTGAAATGTTTGCTTTGCCCAGAAAGTGATCTCAGAAGCTTGGCGCTGGGGACAGGTTATAGTAAAACCTGTCAGTCTGCCCTGGCTGGTGGCACAATGGATAAGGCACCAGCTTGCGAACCCAAAGGCCGCTGGTTTGATTCCCAGCCAGGGCACATAACCAGGTTGCAAGCCAGGTCTCCAGCCAGGCCCGTAGCTGGAGGCAGGTGAAAGGCAGCCATACATTGATGTTTCTCTTCCTCTCTGCCTCTCTCCCTTCCCCTCTCTCTGAAGAATAATAAATAAAATCTTAAACAAAACAAAACAAAAAACCTGTCAGTCTCCTTCAGTGTTAGTATTTTTTTATTTGTTCATTTGATTGGCTGAGCCTTTTTTTTTTTTTTTTTTCAATCAGAAAGTAATTTAGAAATCAAGTATCAGGTTAATAAAATTTTTAGATCAGTACGTTTTCCTGGAACTTCTTTAGACATGAGTTTATGTCTGTTTTGCTGCTTCTCCCAGAATCATCCTCACTCTTTGTCATAAGGTTAATTGGCTGTATGTGGATATTGAACATTTAGCACACTCTGATGAAGGTTAACAACTCTTGAAAAATGCACATATACTCTAACTTAAATGTTTAATTTGTAGTTTTGTTGGGTTATCAGAGTTCTGTGCCAAGATTTCCTCAGGATAACAAGCAGTAAATTGATCAGAGAAGAAGAGGACCATCGTAGGCAGAATTGCAGCTGCGTTTTCACGTTCCAGGCATCTGAGGTTCATTGTTTCATCACAAGGGTAAAGGACCCGAGGTCACTGAAGTTAGGCCTCTTAGTTTAACTTCATATTTGACCTAATTTCTGTTGCCTCGTAATATGTTTCAGCTTGGGGTCTCCTCTGGTTCACGGGCCCGCTCCCGTCTTTCTCCCCACTGCTGCAGCGCCCGTTCACCGCCAGATGGCGCCAACAGCCGGGCTACAGGTGTTCCTGCCGCCCAGGGGCTGGAATTCAGCGACTGGAAGATCCCTTCAAAGCTCATCTGAGCAGCGCGCGTGCGTTACAAACGAGGAAACAAACCCCGTGAAATTAAGTAATTTGTTAAGAGCCACATAGAACTCCCCTCCTCCTCCTCTTCTTTCATCTTATTAATAGCTCCTAGTACTCATGTTCTCTTAGGAAATATAGAAATGGAGGTGGAGGGGTCCCGCCCTGAATCAAAGATGCTGCAATCAATAGAGGTGGTTGACTATAGGACACGCTAGTCACTTAGAGGAATTTGATTGCGTGAGGCCTTTGAAGAGGAGAGTTCGGTGGGATAACATTAGCAGCTGAAGGGCGCCTGGGGTCTGGTAGGCCGAGAAATGGGAGGAAGGACCTTCCAGGCAGAGAAGAGCTGGCTGGTTGTGTCTAGCACCCAAAGGCCACCGGGCAAAGGGGCAGCTGGCGATCAGGAAGGAGGGAACAGATTATGAAGGTCTCATCCGAGGTGTTACCCGTAGGAATTTGCCCTTTATCTTGACAGGCCTGGAACAGCAGAGCAACAAGTATCATTGAAAATGGCGCAGACAGATGGCTTTCCAGAAACAGCACCCTGGAGGCTCCGAGACCAGGAAGACTGGGGCTGGGGGCTGCTGTCACAGAGCAGGGCTGGTGGGGCTGGGGCAGGGGGGACGGAGGGGGTTTCAGGAGTGGAAGCAACAGGCTTCTCTGCAGAACAGTGATGGGGCCCGTAACCAATGTCCTTCCACGGTTGTTACAATCCCAGTGCTTGAATGACTTAGAAGCACTGGACAAATTAAGTTTTAATTAAAGGCACATATTACTTGGATAACATCTTCGGAATTACTTTTGAAGTGTAACTTAATGGCATTCCAAGTAGAAGTAGATAAAATCTTCCAGCAGAGGGACCCCTCCAACCCTACTCTCAGGATCTCCCACCCATCTCCCCGTACCCAGCCTCCCCATGCTGGCTGGCTAGGATTAGAGAGAAACACACCTCTCCCAGGCACCTTCCCGGTCCTCTTCCTCTTCTGGGACAGGTCCTGATGTTTTCCATCTAACTGAATAAGCTCTGTATCTGCCAGAGTCCTGGTTGCCACCACTGATGATGACTCAGGATGTTATTTCTCTCTCCTGGCCCCAGTCACGAAGACCAGCATGAAGGCCTGCTCCGTGGGGAGGGGGCCTTTCCTTCCAGCTGGGAGGGCAGAACTTTGGGGGCTGTTGGGAGGGGGGACTGCTCTGAATGGCCATCTGCCCCTGGAAGACTTTCTTTCCAAGAATTTCCAAGTCCAGAACCCTCAAGCACTAATTACACAATGATTGCTATTCCTGTCACCTAGCACCCCAAATTCAAAATTCTGAGAACTAAATTGTATTGCAAATGCGCCCGGGGACTCTGAGTGCCAAGAGGTGCAACAAAGTCGGGGGTGAAAAGAGGTCCTTTTACATGTTTTAAGCACACGATCATCTCTTTGTTTGTCTGCATAGATTTCCAAGTTTTCTTTAAGAGATAATAAAAGCTCCCATTTATTGAGAGCTTACCACGTGCCAGGCAGTTTTCGTATTTTGGCTCCAGTCCTCCAGGATCCTCCCCAGCCAGGAGAGCTGGGCTCAGCTGTCCTCCTTGGCTTCCCACTGCCCTCCAAAGCCCAGCTCATAATGGGGGCACCATGCAGGGTCTGCAGAGCAGGCTATGGCTCTGTGTGTGTTTATTGATGCAGGTATTAAGTCAGTCCTCAGTTTGGTGGAGAAGTGAAGGGAGGCCTCTCTGACAAAGTGACACTCGAGCTGAGACCCGAAGGGTGGGAAGGACCCTCCATCTCAGGAGCAAAGACGCCCCCAGACACAGCTGCTGTCACCCCACCTGCCTGAGCACTGGAAGCTCACCTCAGTCTCGGATGCTCCGATAGACCCATCCATCCTCCCGCTCCTGGAGCTTGAATATGTTCTACTTGTAGGAAAAGGTCCTTTTGATCACACAGCACCCTTCTACCCCACAGCCCCTCGATACCGTAGTGAACACAGTCATGTGTATCCGCTGGGACAGCGCCGGGGGCCTGGCCCACCTGCCCCGCTTCCTGGATCCATCCAGACCTGTCAGCTGCCTTGGTCAACCCCATTCCATTTGTGAGACCAGCAAGTGGATGATCTAAAATTGCATGCGGATAGAATGATTGATAGCGGTGATGAATGGGGTGGGGGTGGGGGGGAAGAAGTTTCATTTCATTTCAACGGCCAGTTTGATTTTCTAAATTTACTCTGCATGTAGGTAACGTCCTTGGTAGGGCTAAGAGGTGTCCGTGTGGCCAGTGCAGCTTATCCACCCTGTCCCCCCTCAGAGGTGGGTCCTTCCGTAGCTGCCGATTGCTTGCTTGGAGGGAAGTTCGTTCTCTTCCAGGAGAAACTGAGGCCTCCAGCCAACGGCCACGTGAGCCAGTCTGCTTAGACCAAACTCGGGCTGTAAGCCTTCACACCTCTCCCGACATCTGGCCAACTCACAAGGACCCCAGGCCACACCATTCTGCTAAGCTTACTCCCAGATTCCTGACCTTGAGACATCGTTAGATGATATGTTTATTGCTCGAAGCAGCTGAGTTTTACAGTAATTCTTTGCACAGTAATAGACAATTATCTACTAAAACTCACCCTACAAATAAAAATAAAAAAAACAAAAACCCACAAACACAACAAAAGAAACAGATGTGCATCAGCCATCCTTGGTTTAATCTTCAAATTTTTTATAGGTAATGTGTTTTGAAATGAAGCCAATAGTTCAGAGATTTGAGGTATCTACACAGTTGCCCTTCTCATGTTAACTGTCGCCAGGGAGTGCGGGGTGGGGAGGGTTGGGGGGAGGGAAGTTGCTCAGGTCAATGTAGACAACATAATTTTGGGGTCTGTGGCAGCTCAGGAGGAATGGATGAGCCCCCTGGTGGAGTTTCTGAAAACAGCTATAATTAGTATCTAACAAATACCCTTTTCACTTCCATCTGAAGTCATTCCTGCCACTGGACTCCTCTAGCCCAATCTGGGGGAAGGTGGGGTGTGGGGCAGGAGTGCAGCCCTTCCTTAAAATTGGAAGTGGAAGTGGAGAAAAAATAGCAGGGAATATACGTTGGTAAAAAATTTTTCTTTTATGGTGTGTGGAAAAAAAGTGGTTTTAGTAGAGACATTTCTGGAAAGGCGTTGTGTTCCTCTTTGGGACCAGGCCTTTAACATTAACTTTACCACCCACCACCGTGCAAGGTGGCAGGGCAGCCGACTTTAAGGAAATCTAACTCTGACTTCTCTGGAATAGAAACTGTTTAAGACTTTCCTGAAATAGAGAGGTGGATGTGGTCTTAGGTATTATTTTAAGGCACTGAGGGTGCAAAGCAAAAAATGTCTCTGTTTACTTTCATCCTAAAACCAAAGAATGCATCACAGAGTATTTTCTATGCATTTGTCTGCCCTGATACGCATGGAATTAAATTTTGAGAATTCAATTATACATTTTCATTTGAACTCATTAAAGGAGGGGAGGATTGAAAAAAAAGAAAAGAAAAGAGGCACGCTTGTGAATTAGTCAACAATGGAACGCAAATGGCATTTAATTATACACCTGGAACACAACCCCAGAGAAAGACAATGCTGGTTGTCAGGTGTGCATTTTGTTTTTCTGTGAGGGGTCCCTGAAACTCACATTGTGTGCCTTTGTACTATTGAAATGTGACAGGAAGGGAAAAAAGAAAAGCAAAACAGGGAAACAAAAAGCAAAGACAACACAAAACAAAAACCTAAGACTGGTTTCAGCTGCTGCTGCATTTCGGGGACAAGAAAGCTTCCCCAAAGGGGCCCCTGGGGAGACTTGATAGGTGGGCCTTTGGGTTGTGCCTTGAGGCTCCTGAGACTAAAAGAAGCGCACATTCTCTGCTTACTAAGTATCAGGACGAATGAAAAGGGAGAGAGGGGAAATTTGGGAGGGTCCTAGGTGACCCTGGGAAGTGAGGAATGAGAGATGCATCTCAGGAGGCCAGGCTGAAGTCAGAGAACACAGAACAAGGCTTTCCAAGAAGGGGGAAGGGGGGGCTGGCATCTGAGGGATGGTGAATGCCTGACCTTCAAGTTCACTGTTTCTTTAGGGGGCGGGGGGTTGGAACAACCAGAAAACTATGCCTTTCCTCCTGGAGATCCTTAGAAAGACACACAGCACCCAGGAAGAGTTGCCTGGGTCACTCTACCTTTAAACTAAGGCCTTGAGCCCTGGCTGGTGTGGCTCAGAGGATTGAATGCCTGGCCTGTGAACCAAAAGGTCACATTGCCTGGGTTATGGGCCAAGTCCCGGGTTGGGGGGGTGCGAGGGGCACCAATTGATATCCCTTGCACATCAATGTTTCTTTCCCTCTTTTTCTCCCTCCCTTCCGCTCTAAAAATAAATAAATAAAACCTTTTAAAAAACCCCTAAGGCCTTGATGTATCTTTAGCAGATGGGTTCTGTGGTATGTAGTTGGTGACTGGCATTACTATAACATCAACATGTTGGACTTGTTGGTATTAGCAGTGCTGGCCTCATACCATGGGTTGGGCGGTGCCTCTTGTCTGTTTATTGGAAGAGATGGTGAGGAACTGGTATTATAACTTCTCCAAATATTTGATAAAAATCGCCCGTGAAAACATCCAGGCCTGGAATTTCCTCTTCAAAAAGATTTGACAAGGAATTTAATTTCTTGTAACAGTTAGAGGACTGTTCAGTCTGTCCATTTCTTCTTGGGTGAGTTTTGGTAGTTTGGGCTTTAACGAATTGGCCTATTTTAACTAAGTTGTCAAACTTATGTGTGTAGAGTTATTTTGTAATATTTCCTTAGTATCCTTTAATGTCTTCGGGGGGTTTTAGTTGTATGCACGCTTCATTTCTGATATTGGTAATTTTTATTCTCTCTCTCTCTTTTTTTCCCTTGTCTAGCTAGAGGTTTATCAGTTTTATTGAGCTTTTCAGAGAACTAGATTGTTGTTTCATTGTTTTTTCTCTATTATTTTTCCACTTTAAATATTATTAATATTTGCTCTTAACTTTGTTATTTCCTTGCTCCCATTTGCTTTAGATTTATTTGGTTTTTATATTAGTTTCTTAAGGTGAAATTTTAGCTTTTTGAGTTGAGCCCTTCTTTTCTAATGTAAACATTTAATGCTGTAAGGTTTCCTTTAAGTACTTCTTATCTGCATCCTACAAATTTTTATAGGTTGTATTTTCATTTTCATTGGTTTAAAATATTTTCCAATTTCTCTTGAGGCTTCCATGTTGATTCATGGCTTATTTAGAAATGTGTTGTTTAATTTAAGTACTTGGAGATTTTCCAGGTTTTTAATTGATTTTTTAATTTTAATTTCTTTACAGTCAGAGAACATCTTTTATGTGATTTAAAATTTTAAAAAATTGTTACAGTTTGTATTATGGCCCAGAATATGGTCTATCTTGGTGACTATTTATGAACACTTGAAAAGAATATGTGTCCTGAATCCTGGCCTGCATGGCGCATAACTAAAAGTTTGCAGATTCAATTCCCAGTCGGGACACATACCTATGTTACAGGTCAGATCCACAGTCTGGACCTAAGTGCATGTGACCCCAGGGAGAGAACCAATCAATGCTTCTCTTTCATTTCAGTGCTTTCTCCCTTCCTCTCTCTCTCTAAAAAGAATAAATAAAATCTTAAACAACAACAACAAAAGAATATTTATTCTGCTTTGTTGGGTGAAGTAGTCCATAAATACCAATTAGACTTAGTTGGTAGATGGTGATGTTTCATTCTGTATCTTTGATAATTTTCTGCATGTTTGTCTGTCAATTTCTAAGAGAGGCATGTTGAAACCTCCAACTATAATGTCAATTTGTCCATTTTTTAATTTTTAGGTTATGAGTATCTCAGTTTTTGCTGCATGTATTTTAAAGCTCTGTTGTTAGGTGCATATACATTTAGAATGGTTATATCTTATGGATCCTCTTATCATTATGTAATGTTCCTCTTTATTTCTGGTCATTTCCTTGATCTGCAATTTATTTTGTTTAATATTAATTTAGGCAGCAGCCTTTTGTTTGCATAGTACATATTTTTCCATCTTTATGCTTTAATATACCTATACCATTATAGACCAAGTGAGTTTTTTATAGGTAGCATATAATTGGGTCTTTTTAAAGACTTCAGTTTAATCATTTTTATCTTTTAGTTGGTGAGTTTAGACTACTTACACTTAATGTAATTATTAATATTTTAAAATTTAGGTCAATCATTTTATTTTTTGTTTTCTGTTTGTCTCCTATATTCTTTTCTCTGTTTGCTTTTCCTTTCCCTCTTTTAGGTTATTTCGACATTTTTAGGTACATTATTTCAATTTATCTATTGGGTTTCTTGTTATACTTCTTCATATAGTTTTTCTATCCAAAGAAAATTTCTACTTATACACTAGTTTTTGTTCTCTACAAAAAAAAAAATTTCGAGCTGTTTCATACAAAGTAGTATTCTACAAAAATATTTAAATTGCTGTAGGACTATATAAAAACGTTTCCACAGTCCCCTTAAAATTGATATTCCACTGCTTCAGGTGGACTGTAGGAATCTTTTCACATTTCAGTTTCTTCACTCTCCCCAAGTTGGGTTCATTGCCTGAAACTTTTTGAAGTAAAATATGACCGTGTAAGACTCCTAGTTCAGCACAGAGGCTGGAGTGCATGGATTTATTTTCATTTGTTCCTAATCCCATCTGAAAGGACTACACATAATTTTAAAAGGTAAAACCCACAAGAAGGAAGATAACAGGAGAGGGAACAACAGCAGACAGAAGGCATCAAGGAAGCTGGACTTAGAAACAGAGAAGTGGGTCAATGAGGCACTGAACCCAGCACAGGGATTATGGGAATCTCTGACTCTGGGCAATGAGACCTTCAGCCTCCTTCCTTGTCTGAGGTCTCGCCTATTGGCAGCCAGGATCGTACCCAACCTAGGCCAGAGATAGGATGCTTAATTTTCTGGGGAACTTGACCAGCTCAAGAGAAAAGACTTAATAAAACGGAGAAGGGAAGTGTCCCAGTGAAACATCCTGGTCCTCACTCCGTCACCCCACATTGTGTTGCCCCATCCTTAGACATGAACAGAAAGTTAGGAGTAATCTAACACAAAGTCTCGAAGTGGAAAGTGGATTCCAAGACAAAACATACAGGGAAATTGGCCTATTGACCTGTAAAAAGATGATCAACTTCAACAGTCATTAAGGAAATTAATTGAAATCACAATGCGTGGTTGGAGCACAACATGGATGGACCGCAAGGACATTATGCTAAGTAAGGGGGTGGGAGACATGAATGAATTGTTTTTGTTTTAGTTTAAATAAATTGAATAAAATTTAAAGACCATATAGGAAAAAAGAGAAAGGAAATGGATAATCCAGGCAGCAAAAGAGAGGCAGAGGAGACAGAACAAAACCCTGTAATTAATAGTCCCAGAGAGATGGGATGCAATATTGCTCTTGAAATGCTATTGATAAATGAATGGTCACAAAATAAGAAAAAATCTCTGGGGAACGAAAATATCATGTGATGGGGGAAAATCAATAGGTGGGTTGGAAGATCAAGCTGAGGACATTTCTCAGAAGCTAAAGCCAAAAGAGAAAGATAAAAAAATAGAACAGAAAAGCAAGGTAGCATCAAATCAAGAATTCCAAGAACAGGCCCAAAAGAATTCTGGAGAGAGAACCAAGAAAATGGAGGGGAGAGAAAAATATCAAAGAAACCACACGGGCACTTCCCCTCAACTGAAACTCATGAGGTTCTAGCTTGAACCCATCTGCTCAGTTCCCAGAATAAGTGAATAGTTCATTTTTCCAGGAGTTACGTAGCTCAGGTGCACCCTAGTATTTTCACCATCTGTTTCACTCGAAGATTTCCACCATGCAGTGAAAGGGAAAGCAGTTCATCTCTCCCTTCATAAATTTTCCCCCTTTAAAAGAATATTCCATTGCAAACAGGAGGGACCCACCGGAAATCCTTTGACTCATGACATCACACGGTGATGGACATCCAACACTCACTCTAAGCATCTCCGCTCCGAGTTTTCGGGTCCCCCAGCCAGGCACTCATGTCCTTCCCTTCATAAAACAAAGGGCACCCACTCTGGAGCTAGAAAATCGATAGCTTCAGGTTCTTGGAGAAGAGCCACCAGACCCTCACTGAGCACTTAACTAAGTGCTTGCAAACGAGTTCATCGGTAATGACGAAGTAAATGCCTTCCCGATACACGCCGGAGGAAGTTTATCTCCATTGATCCGGTGTGTCTAAATTTGCCTTGTCATTACCTACGAGGTCATTTATCTCAATTAAACCGGTCTGTAGGGGATACACTGGTGAGTGAACACTGGGTTTCACTGCTGCGTTTATTTACTTACCACTGACCCTTCCTACAGAGGCTGCCGATTATCAAGACGCTGTCATGGGGCTTTTGTCCCCACCCACGGGCCAGAGTGAAGACTGCAGGTATAAACCTCTGAAATCTATTGCTAATCTCCCTGCTAATCCCTGTCCCATCTGATCACTCGGGACTATGGTTTTCTGCCTGTTGAAAAGCACATAAAAAGTAGGTTCGTTATCATGACGTTGAAGGGAAGATGTTTTTAGGATTCTAGGATTCCTCTCTCACGAAGGGGGGGAAGGAGACAAAATTCAAAATCCTTGTAGAAGTTCTCCCACGAAGCTTAATTTGATGAGAATCTTTTCTCCCTTGAAAATCAAACAAGTTTCAGGTTGCTGCCTCCAGGGAATCTAACCTCGTTAGAATTACTGTTTTTTTCCTCAAACAGGATTTGTTTGACCTTGAAAAAAGTCTGTCCACACCTCCCCCGTTTTCCTTGAAGTTATGGCTAATGTGCTGTCCTAAGACGGGTCGCATAGAAGCATTGCACAGGTGTCCAGGGGCTCAGCTTCAGGAGAGAGATGCACCCGTGGTCTGTACCCAGAGCTGACAATGAGACCCTTGCGGCATCTTCACACAGGTGCTGGCTTTCCGCTCTCTGGGTGGTCCTTCTGCCATCTGTGAATCAGACCCGTGACTCCCAGCTTTATGCTAAGGAAAACAAATGTCTAAATAACATTGCTGCCAGGACACCTCTGGCTTCCAAGAGCATCACAGTAACAGATGAATGCCCGTGTGGCCAAAACCAGCTTCTTGACTTAGGAGGTTCCCCAAAATGCGTGGCGATTTCAAGGCACTGGGTATAAAGTGATGACTGGGTAAAACATTGGCTTCCCAATTATTTTTTTAAATTTACAGCAAGGATGCCCCAACGATCATTTCTGAGTTACTTTAATATTGTTCCTTCACAAAGGACTGTTCTAACATCTATAAGAATATACTCCCAAACAGTAAGACGAAGGAAGCGAAGTCTCAGTCTTCTTTTAGCATCTGCAGCATCTGCAGATTCCCTCCTGGATCTTGCCTGTCCTGCTGCCACAGAAAATTGGGCGACCCCTGTGTGTGTTCGACACACAGATTATTGGGAATCACAAAGGAAGACAAATGCCTACTTATTGGGCATTTCTTTGTCTTGCTCCTAAAAGAGTTACCCGAGGTCACAGTCCAGAACACGGAATTCATTTAAAGGAGGAAGTTTCCCCAAACCCGAACCCCAGTGTTTGTGTCGGGGAGGAAATGGGATCTGCTGCAATGAATGAATGTGGATGGTGTTGCACGGCTCTAAACCGGCCACGGGAGTGACATTTCTAATCCGATTTTCCTGTTAACACCCAGACAGAGAGGGAGAGAGGAGAGAGGACAGAGGACAGGCTGCCTGTGACCAAATTCACTGAAGAGCCAGCCCTGACCGTTTGTGGAGGGAACTTGCACTTGCTGGGGCTGGTTTCCCAGCAGGACACTCCATTCCCACGTCTTCAGCAAGCCCAGGTCCATTAGGATCACACTCAACCATTTGCATTTGGCTATGGAGATTTTTGCTTAGAAAGCTGAGTGCCTGCAAGGCCCGAATCCCGGAGGGAGGCCGCTGGGAAGTCACAGGTAGGGAAAGATGGGTGGGTCCTTCAGCAATGTCTGCTTCTTCCAGCCTGGAGTCAGGAGCCCCACAGTGATCTCAGGGCAGCTGAGGACCCTATGGGTGGGGGACAGGAGTGGAGCTCTCCTTCCACTCAACCCCCACAGGTCAAGGACTTCCACTCCTTTTGGGGGTGGGGTTCGGCATTAGTTTACAAGTGTCCAAGATGGGGGTGCCTGCCTCCAGCCCTTCCTCCTACCTTCTTCTCCCCTCTCATCTCCCTAGCAGCAAGAAAAGAGCCAAAATATTTCCTCTGTTCTCTTTCTCCTCTTTTTTCCCTGCAGAAATTCCATGCCCCTTCACTTCACAAATCCGTACTGAACATGTAACACTTGTCAGGATCTGCATAGCTGTCCGAGACACACTGGCAAATAAAACAGGTAAACTATACCTTGCATGCTCTCTCTGATTTATATACAAGGGAAAACAGATAATGAACAACCACAGCAAATAAGTGCATGTTAGAGGTGTTGAGTGCTATGAAGGAATAAGGAAAAACCAGAACAGGGTGTGGGCATCAGGAGGGTTAGGGGACAGAAACGGAAGGTAAAGGGAGGGGAATGAGTTGTCATTTTCAATAACTGAGCTTCCATGAGGAAAAGACATCTGAGCAGGTGTGAAGGCAGGCAGAGAGGTAGCCATGTGGGTATCTAGGGAAAGAACATCCAAGTAGAAGAGACGGCCTGTGCAAAGGCCCTGGGGTGCCTGGTGGATTTCAGGAGCAGACTGGAAAGTAGTGGAAGGTTTGAAGCCGAGAGGCTGCTAAGGGTGCTGTCAGATTTGAACTTCAACCCAGAGTGATTATGGGAGCCATCGAAGGCTCTTCACAGGAGGGGGATGTGCTTTGAATTTGATTTTAACAGGATGCTCTGGCTGCTGAGTTGAGCAGTGAGGATAGTGAGTTAAGCGCTGGAGCTGGGAGACTAGTCAGGGGCTATTACAGGCACCTGTGCAGAGATGGTAGGTGCAGTGAAGATGGTGAGGGTGGTCAGATTCTGAACCATTTTGGAAGGAGTTATAACTGGTTGGTTGTGACGTATGAAAGAGAGAGAGCTAGATGCCTACCAGAGTTCCGCTTAAGTCACGAGAAGGGTGCAGTTGCTACTAGTTGGGATGAGAAGGCTGGAGGTGGAGCAGGGTTTGGGGTGGGGGTGAGGGGTGAAACCCAAGATCCACTTTTGGAGATCTCTAGTTAAGTCAGGTGCCTACTTAACTTTATTTTTTGTCTCCGCCATCACCATTAGAATTCTTCTCAAGAGCGTACGGACAGCAGAGAACACACGCTGGCTGGATAACTCAGAGGACACCGTTTCAGGACCCTTGCTTGCGGCCCCTGTCATCCCCTGGGAACTAAAGGAGATCTTGTCCACAAAGCCTTTTAATTGCTGGACTGGAGGCTGAATGCCCGCCTTGTTTAACACCAAAGGCGCTGCTGGGCCAGCTAAAAATTGGTGAACCAAGCAGAAAATTCCAGGCTTCCATCTGGAAGATTCCGTTCCCACAGCCTGACAGGACGAACCGAGCCACAGGGGCCATGTTTGTGGTTCCTGCCCTGGTGCGACTCAACTCCAATAGCTGGAGCCTATGGAGGGGACAAGGGGGAGAGTGGCAAAGACGCCCTGTCGCAGGCCAGGAGGAGGCCCCTGGATGGCACTGGCTTGGCTCCAGCACCTGCCACGGAGCTGTTCTTGTCAAACTCCGAGCCCCTCCCCCAGGAAGCACCCTGGTGTCGGAGACCAAGGCCCCTGGTTCGCAGGTAAGGAGCAGATGGGGAAAACTCTCTCAAGGGTTCACAATGCCTTTTGATGAAGGAAGGAACCTTCTCCAGGATGGGGTATGGATGTTTTCCTCCAAGTCCGCAAATATATCTGAAGGTTGCTGGTATAGTATCACCCGTACTCCCCAGAGCCCACTGACCAGGTCTAAGCCGCAGAATGCTAGGTCGGAGTACCATGCTCAGCTTGGTCACCTCCCAGCCATGAGACCTTGAGCCAGTGACCGAATGGCTCCATGCCTCAGTTTCCTCCTTTGTAAACTAGGGGTGATAATACATCGTAATGAGGACATGCGTGTTAGACACAGAGCCCAGGGCCATGTTGACCGGGAGCCCTCAATCCATGGCGGGTCATGTTCACATTCTGGCCATACTATGGTTGGATTTCTTTCACGTAGTTCACAATTAATCAAAAATCATTTTATCTGAACCATCCCAATATGCCCATGAGATGGTCTGGTTTTTGAATATCTCATGCCACCTCCTTGCACACAATCCGTGCTCCATGATGTCTCTTGGGAGGGATTTCAATGTGATTGTATAGCTTGTGTTAGGGTCCTGACTCTGTCCCCTACTTGTGGTCACCAAACATCTCTAAATCTCAGTTGTTGGGCCCAGTAAAATGGGAACAATGGACTGTCTCTCCATGTGTTGTCACAACGATGAAAAGAGATAGTAAAGCCAACGGCTTCGAATAAATGCTCAAGTTAGGAGTGCTGTTGAGCTGTTTCAAGGAATTGAATCATGAAGTGAAATTGCCAATTTATTTTTGAGTTGTTTTTATTGCTATTACTGTCATTGTTCTCATTCTTGATAAGACGGCAGAGCCTGAGATGGTGGTAGGTTAGTTTTTGAATGATTCCTGGTATGCTGCCCTGGATTGCATTAATTATTTACAAATTCATTATCTGGCTCTACTTGATCGATTGATTTCTTTACTCAATAAATATGTACTGAATGTTTGCTCTGTCTCAGGCCCTGTTCCAGGCAGTGGACAGGCCACACCATTCTCTCTCTTGAAGGTTGCATTCCTGGCAGGGAAGGCAAACAGAAAACAAGATGATTTCAGATGGTGATAAGAGCCACAACGAGAATAAAACATAGAAAGAGGACAGGTGATGGGAGGCCAGGGGTAGTCAGGGAAGGCTCCTTGGAGGAAGTGACATCTTTATTATCTGTGGGTGGACAGCAACCAGCCTTAAGAAAAGGAGAACGGGAGATGGGAGTGTCAATTTAAAAACAAAACAAAGCAAAGGTAAACTGAGGCGGACTTGAATGACCAGAAAGTGAGCTTACTCAGGGAGAATGGAGAAATTGCAATTTGGGGATGCATGTTATAGCAGTTGATTGATACATGAGAGTCTGTTCAGGGTTTGGGGCAGGCTGTGTTTATGAGTGAGAGTGCAAAGGGAGGATATCCAGCCAGAATCCAGGCAGTAATTAAATTCATAGCTTGAGGAGGGGGAGAAACTCTTGGCAGATGTCCTTTGGTCAGGAGAGAAGTCTGGGTACTCCGTAAGTGGGGCATTATGGGAAATCAGTCCTTCTGTTCCCACGTGCCAGCCTTCTGAGGGTGCATGCGTGGGATTCTCCTTTCCAACTCCTCTGGTTCCGATTCAGATGGAAGTTCTTTCGCAGGGTGTGTGTGTGTAGGGATGAATGGTATACCCCAGACAGACTAGCACCCTGAAATGGGAAAGAGCCTGGCATGGTGACAGACTCAGGGAGGCTCATATGGCCAGAGAATGAAGGGACTGAGGGCACAAATCCTACAGGGCCTCAGATGGTAGGGAATTCATGTTTTGTTGTAACGGAATAAGGAGCCATCAGAGGAGGTTGTCCCTTTTCCCCAGGTATTAGATAGACTTCTGTCCCAGCTCCTTGAGGTCCCAGATGCCCCCTTCAGTGAGGCTTCCAAACACCACTGTACCTAACGGTGCGACCTCCTGTTTATAGAGCTGGAACGAATCCCACCACTCACCACTCTTCGGGGCTCCTTCTCTGGGTTATATTTCTGCACAGCTCTTCTCATCCTCTCACACTGTCCATTTCATTCCTTACTGTTGATTATCCTCTCCCTGGCATGAACGCAAGGTCTAGAAGGTACTAGAACAGCACAGGTGCAGAGTAAGTGTGCCAGTATTTGTTGAAGGAAAGATGGAATCAAGTGACATGGTGTAGGTTATGCTTTTACAAGGTCCCTGTGGTTGCCGCATGGGGGGTGCGGCACTGGGGACACAGGGAGCCTAGAGAGGGGATTTCTAAAGTCCTTTAGGGTGAGGGTGGGGGGAGTTGGGCTGGTTTGACATTGCATTGCATGTAGGGTCCACCGGACTTGCTCATGGCCAGGGCGTGGGTTTAAAGAGTGAGAGACATACACTAGGGTTGTTTTTGTTTTTTCATTTTAAAAAGATGTTACATATTTATTTTTAGAGAGAGGGGAGTGGAGGGAGAAAAAGAGAGAGAGAAACATCAATGTGTGGTTACCTCTCACGCACCCCCAACTGGGGACCTGGCCCACAACCCAGGCATGTGCCCTGACTGGGAATTGAAGTGGTGACCTTCTGGTTCACAGGCTGGCGCTCAATCCACTGAGCCACACCGGCCAGGGTACTCTCTAGGGTTTGGACTGGAGCAACTGTGCCCATTTGCTGAGACTGGGAAAGCTAGGGAGGAGCAGATCAGGGAGGTGACAATCCAGTTGCAGTCAACACAAGCACTCTACCAGACAGGAAAGAGTGGCATTGTCCATGGAAAAAGACGGTGATGAAGAAGAAAGTGCTTAAAATAGCCCAGAAACCATCCGAGTGGCAAACATGAGTTGTTCCAGTATCATGAAATTTGAGATCCAGGGGAAAAAAAAAAATCCAAAAACCTCGATCTGTGTAAGTCTGAGTAAATAAATCTGATCCTTACATTTACATTTAAGGACATGGCATGAAATAATATTAACCCAAATGCCCAATGTTTTCAAGTCACAGGAAGGGCTTTAAAGTAAACTTCAATGAAATTAAAAATAAATGAACAGAATGGCAATGGGGGAGGAGACCAATTTGTAAGAGGTTTTTTTTTTTTGGCCTTTCAGTTACAGAGACAATTATAAATAACGTTTAAAATTGTAGGGACAGAATACCACCCCAACTAAGGGTTATTTCCCAGAATGCTACTCTCAGTTTTTAGCAAGAGGCTGCTGAGTTTTTGCTCCACATGGGACTGTTCCAACCTCCCCCACGTTTCCCAGGGCCCATTTTCCAGGTCACCTTTCCACCAAGAGCCTCACGCACCGGCGTGCATCGGCACTAGTTTGCTGCTGTTTATTTTACATGCACACAGACGCTGCACGCGGCTCTTTCTATGATGTGATTTGTGGTAAGACACAGGCACTGTTCCAGGAGTAGCAATGACCACTGCCAAACCTGTGAAGAAACAGATGAAGCAGAGCCATGATATCCTCTAACCTTGATGGGCTTCTGGAAAGCATTTTGCTTTCTATTTTTTAAAAAAGGGGGGTCGGGGGGAAGCTGCTGCCCTGCAGCAACTTCAGCCTCTTCTCTCCTCCTGGAGAAGACGGTAAAGCAGTATTTTCCATCTAAAGATCTCCCTGCCCCCATGAAAACAATGTGCTGACTGCTCATTGTGCTTTCTCCATACTGTCTTGTCTACGGAGCTGTGCTTTCTCCATACTGTCTTGTCTACGGATGCTCCGGAATAGATTTTCACATGAAGTCTTGCCTCTGAAATCACTGCAGACAAGCACAGGCAGGGCTGTAACCAGGTGGCCGTGCTGGGAGCTCTGGGGTGTGTTTTGCATTCATTCCACGTGCATGGAGGTTGCACGGACCCAGACAGGGCTGCCTCCGGGAACTGCTGGGCAACGCCCAGGGCGCCCAGATGCCAAATCTCAGAGGCCGCGTGGGGGAGGACTGTAGTTAAAACGTCAGCTGCTCCTGCAGGTAATCTCCGCTGCCTTCCGTCTCCAATCGCCCATCCCCAGGTCTCTGTTCTCTGTCCTCTGTTTGCTGGCAAAGTGTGCTTTGCTGAAGAATACGGCAGCTCCTCGGGAAGTTAAAAGGTCACCCTGCTCTGTGGATGGAGCTAAGTTGTGCCCTGCTGCCCCTTCTCCTCATTCCCCCCCGCCAACTCCTTCGACTTGACCCTGGTTTAGCAAGCCAGCCTGGAATAGCCGCAGGAGTCGGTGGTCCCGCATCAGCCTGCCCCTGAGCCTCAGCCCCATCTGATGGCAGCGGATGGCACCAGGCGTCAGACCAGTGGAGTCACACCAGAACTTGGTTCAGCCACCATGGCCCTTGAGTCCTGGCCAGGAACACAGTCAGAGCCAAGACTCAAACTGCAAGAGAACGTTTATTTAGGGAGTCACCGAGGTAGAAGAAATGGGCTCAGGAAAGAAGTTACAGAGGCCAAAGAAAGGGTCCCTTGGAGCCTAGGAGGGAGGCAGGTAAAGGTAATGCACGTGGGGTGGGAAGGAAGGGGGAAGGGAAAGGCGCAGGCACGCCCCTGGGAGGGAGAGTGGGCTGGGTCCTCCACCCCAAGGGCTTTTAAGGGCACAGATTTTAGGGGAGGTCCCAGGGGAGGGTCTGTAGAATATTTATCAGCTTTCCATGGGCGTCCTTTCAGAGTCCGTGCCAGGGCAGGGGGTCATGTGGCAATGCAGCTGGTCCTGATGTCAGCTCTGGCTGGTTTTGCTGCTTTTCTGGACCGGGAGCTGAAACACAACGGAGGCCGGGATGTCTCTGATGTGGGTCAGAACCTCGTTGTTCTGGGGGCTTCAGGCTTAAGGGCTCTTCTCCGGCCCCCTTGCTCACTCCTGCTCTGAGGGGGGATGTCAGAGGAAGAATGGTCAGTGGGGGAATCCCATGACCAGTGGGATGCAAGAGGGGAAAGGCTACCCTGGGGGCAAGGTCCTTGTTTTCCCAGTTTTGCCTGCTGCTAGGCCCCCAGGATCTCCCGGCCCCTCGTCCTTGATCTCCTCCTCCAACTACCTTCCACGCATCCGTGCCATGAGGAAGTTCAGGGTAGCGTTGCTCCAGCTCTACTCCATGGTGATGATGTTCCACCTGCCAGCATCGGTCCCCCAAATCATGAACAATGACAAGGGCCAACGACCACACCCTCACCCTCGCTCATTCCGGAGGACCCATCCCGCTCACACCTGCCCAGAACAAATGCTGGGAAAATGAACGTGTCAGTTAAATGGTTGCTACGGCAACCCGAGCTCCTGTTTGCTGCTACATTTTCAGTGTTGTCATCAGCCTCTACCCCAGCAGCCATGGAGCCAATTGAATCTCTCAGTTGTTGCCTCCTTCCCCAACTCTGCCTCCCTTTCAACACACACACACACACACACACACACACACTCACCCAGCCTAGCCACTGGGTTGTGAACACTAACAGAGTAGAGGATGCATCTTTAAAGAGCTGGGATAGCAGCTGGGAGAATGCTTTTGAAGCAAGAATACACATTTTTGTGGGGGTGTGTGTGTGTCTTTTTAGGGTCATTTAATGAGATCCAGTTTTCTGCCTGAGACCAGAAAAACTCTGCCATTAATTCCCTTTTCCCAGGTTGCATACGGTCTCCAACTTTTTGAGCAGATGGTTTAAGCTCTTTATCAAGAGGAAATACGCTGTTAGCCCTACCCACGGGCTGATAAACACCCGTGAGAAAATGCCCGCAACCCCTGTGTCCCCCTGAGAGGAGTGGTCCGCACGCTGGGGTTTCACTCTGGAGTCCAGAGCGGCCGGGGAAGGACAAGGGCCTGGAGGCAGGTGCCTGGGTTGGAATCAAGTTTCATTAGCCATGGGACTTTGAGTCACATGCTCCCTCAGTTAGTTTAGGAAATCGAGGTTGATAAGAATAGTACTAGCTCATCCGGCTGTTCTGATAATTTCGTGAAAGGCCATAGTCGACGCTGGCATGTGGGAAGTACCCCGGAGATGATCGCTCCTGTTACAGTCGTGTTGGCCACTTTGGGAAACCCACAAAGGAAAACTGCAGTCAGATTGTCATCGCTGGAAGACACGTGCTGGAATTTCCCTCCTGCGCATCTTTACCGCTTTTGGGAATGTCGTGCAGCTTTATCTTTCAGAGCAGACAGCATTGCCTTGAACATACGCTCATGGTTTTTTCTCTCAGTGGAGAAGGGAGCTGATTTGATTTGGATGTTTTAACATTTTTTAAAAATTATTTTATTTATTTTATTTTTATTTTTTTAAATTTATTTATTATTTTTAGAGAGAGGGGAAGGGAGAGAGGCAGAGAGGGAGAGAGACATCCATGTATGGTTGCCTTTCACCTGCCTCCAGCTATGGACCTGGCTGGAGACCTGGCTTGCAACCTGGTTATGTGCCCTGGCTGGGGAATCGAACCAGCGACCTTTGGGTTCGCAGGCCGGCGCCCTGTCCACTGTGCCACCAGCCAGGGCCTAATTATTTTATTTTTGGTATCTAATTTTTTTTAATTCAGGTAACGTCGGTTAATACGTTATGTATGTTCCTGTTGTGTGTCATGATAATTTGGTATCTGTATATTCTGGGGGGCTCATCCCCCAAAGTCCATGGATGGGGGACCCCGTTACCCACTTTGCCCTCCCCCCACCCGCTTCCTGGTAAACACCATTCCGTTATCAGTCTCTAAGAGTTTGTTTTTGATAGTTTTTTTTTTCCTTCTGTTACCAAAACCTGATGATGAAACTGTCTGTCGTCGACTCAGATATCAGGTCCTTCGGGGAAGAGGCAGTGTTTCGCCCATGGCTGAATGCCGAGACATGAGGGAACCAGGCCCTGTTGTTACTTACTCACAGGGCGGGTCCCTGCAGGGATCCAGGCTGCCCTGGCAAAGGGGAAACGGAAAGAAGGAAGGTTTTTTGTTTTTATGATCTGACGTTGACTATCTCCCAGACAGGTATCTTCCCCTGTTTTCTTGATCTTCTTCAGGGAAGACGGCAGTGCGGCAGTGAGGGAAGAGCATTGGTCTTTTACCTATTGCTGCCTCTTCAAGGGGGTTAGGGGGTGGAGGGCATCTAAAGGTATCATTATTTTACAGAAGCTTCAGACTTCTAACCCTTTTAGAAAGGATCAAGGTGAATGTTTTACTGAATAGTGAGCTATGTCATGTGTAAAGCTTTTGCAGGATGTGTGTGTGTGTGTGTGTGTGTGTGTGTGTGTGTGTTTAAATCATTTCAGAAAGCAGTTTGCTCAGGGAGGAACTGGTATTTCCTAGACCTCAAATAGGTGAAATATAGAAATCCGCAAAGATTTTTCTTTTTTAACAGATGGTAAACTTCAGCAATTTTTTAGTCAATTTATTGGATAAGTTGTTCCTAAGCTACAGCAGGTGTATTCCTTTAATGGTAAAATGGTAAATGCTTTCCTAAATATTGATTGTCATTAACTAAGTACAGGCTGTGGGTATGGCGCTACTTTAAAAACTATTATTTGCCCTGGCTGATGGCATAGTGGATAAGGTGCCTGCCAGCGAACCCAAAGGTCCCTGGTTTGATTCCCAGCCAGGGCGTATAACCAGGTTGCAAGCCAGGTCTCCAGCCAGGTCTGTAGTTGGAAGCAGGTGAAAGGCAACCATACATTGATGTCTCTCTCCCTCTCTGCTTCTCTCCCTTCCCCTCTCTCTGAAAATAATAAATAAAATCTTTAAGACACCAAAAACCGAACTGCTATTGGTGCTCCCCAGTTCTGTCCCCAGGCTCCCTTGCAGAGGGGTGGCCACAAATTCCTTCTCAGTAATGTTGGGGCCCCTCCATCTCCAGCTATCACTAGAATGGGGAACACCGGGGGTAGGGTCTCTGCATGTCAGTGTCATTGCCTCTGCTGCTGACACCATGGGTGTCCCAGCCTTTGGGTCAGGGCTGTCTGTGGAGGCCACTGCTAGGTGGAGCAGGCTTGGGACAAGGAGCCTGGGGTGTGTCTGAACCTCTCCCTGAGGTCCAGCCCTGCCTGGCTGCCTCAGTCTTGTGCATAGTGACCCTGCTGCCCAGTGAAGGGCGGTGCCCAATGCAGGGAATCCCCTAAGGGGCTGGGACCCACATCCCTAGACTGCAATGGCTAAGTTGTCTGTGTTCAAGAATTAGGGGAGGGGGTCCAGGTAGAGTTGGTGGGGATGCCCAGGGCTTCTTTTTCACCTGTCACTACACTGGCCACCACAGCTTGCACCAGAAGGGGGAATCATGGTCCCCTCCCCTGGGCCCCTGGGCTTGAAGTTTTATACAAGCAAAGAACAGCTGCTCCAGGATGATTCTGGCAAAATCCCCTTTTAAAGTACTTTCCATTAGCATAAGAGGGGCCCTAAGGCCGGGGTCAGGAGAAGGGGTGATGGGTGAGGACTGGACTTTAATCCAGTGCCCTGTTTTCAAAAGGATGGCATCTGACCACTGCCATTAGCTGTAATTAAAAAATCTCTGTGACAACATGGTTCCAGAGGGTCTTGCTATCTTCCTGCAAAGGGTGTGGGGCAAGTGGGGGAAAAAATTAAGCTTTAGTAACTTATTCTGCACAAATATTTACATCAAACTTACTTTGTATGCCATCTCCCCCACCGCCCTTCCTCCATAAAAAAGAAATCACAAGGACCTAGTTTAGAGTAGGACTGCCAGTTCCTGGAAACCCAAGCTCTGGCTTGCCAGCTGCTCAGGGCTCTCTGGTCCATTTGGTAAAGGACAGGGAGCCCCAGGTGCCAGTGGGACCAGAGGAACGATCGTGACCTCTTTCTCACCAGCTGCCTCACAGTCACCCCAGCTCTTGCTGCAGATGCAGAATCTCAAGCGCCACAGAATCTTAAGCTGCATTTTAACCACATTCCGGGTCACGCATGAGCACAGCTCAAGTTGAAAACACCGTGTCCCGGGGTAGGGGCTGTGGGCTGGCATCCAAGGCTGGTGCCCACTTGAGAAACTCCCCCGTTTGGGTCTCAGGGTTCGGCCTCCCGAGCAGATGTGGTTCTAATTACTATGCCCCGCCTGGTGGCAGCCAGCTCACCCGCTGGGCACAGCGCCGCCCCCCTGGCCCCCCTGGAAGGATCCCCAGCTCTGCTCACCCCTCAGGCCTCGGCTCTCATTTCAGGGTTTCTGCCTCTGGTGCAATCCTGGACTCGCAAGGCTCCAGCGTGAATTTCCAACCCTGGCGACGCCTTAATTAGAGGCGACGCTCCCTTTGCATTTGTAAGGTCACTACCGCCTGTCTAACCTGTCCCTTCAAAGACTTGGGGGGAAAAGGCGGCGGAGGTCATGGTGTGGCCTCAGAGATGACGCCTTTGGTGGCTTCTCCAAATTTATCAATGTCTTGGGGAAGCACACAGCATAACAATTACTCGAGGCCCCAGTGATGTCAGGATCTATTTTTTTCCTTCCCAAATGAAAGACTATTCCTCTGGCTTTTACCAGTTGCAACTGCTTTTCTATATAGGAAGCATTTTATTTCTGGCAGTTCTCAGTATAACCCTATTGGGTGCACACGAGTGTGTGTGTGTGTGTGTGTGTGTGTGTGTGTGATAATTCCCATTTCCCAGAGGGGAAAACAGAGGCACACGGGTAAAGTAACATTCTCAAGGTCGCACAGCCAACTAAATGGCACAGTGAGGACCTGAATTCAGGTCTGGGTGACACCAAAGCCAGGGGTCTCTGTGCCCCAGGGCCACACCTGAGCTTTCAAAGGCAGAATTCCGTGGAGAAGTCCGTGGAGGCCGCCCATTTTCCTTCAGGTGAGGAAGAAAAGCTGGACTGTGCTCCCTCTCATTCTTCTCCTGCTTTTCCCAGGCAGGTGGGTGTCTCCAGGTGAGGCACAGCATCCTTACCTTCCTCCCACGAGGGACTTGGCCTTGGAACTGTGGCTCCTCTGCTCCAATTGGCTTCTTGGAAGGCCAGGAGTTGAGCCCATGCACTGGCCAGCAGGCCAAGTGTCCCTGGCTGAGTGGAGGTGGCCTTCCCAGGGCCAAGTACACACTCAGCTTTCAGAACTGCCCTGGGTGTTTCGTTGGAAGAGAGGCTGGGTGTTTTTGACAGCCGTGGCCTTCAGAGGCGAACAGATCTGGGTTCAAGTCCCGCCTACTCAGGGCAGCAAGGTAGCTTCCTGGGCCCTAGGCCCTTTGCCTCTGAGGGGCCCTTCTTCTGTGAAAAAGCAAAACCTAAAATTACCTTCTACCACTGCACTGGAATAAAGAGGACTATATAGTAAGTTATATTTATAAAACATATTTCTATTATATAGATTATATCGCATATGAAAAAATGTTCCCATTCCAGGCAATTTGTGTGCACAGTACAATTTGAGAAATGCTGTTCTTTAGCTTGAAAGTTTGTTTTTCTTCTGATTTTAAGTGAAATCAGAACATTCCATGGGCCCCTAACAGTACTGTAGGCCCTGGGCACAGCACCTACTGAGCCTACTGTGGATGAGTTGGCCACATGCTTACTGGATTTGTAATGACCTTGAACAAGTGGTTGACTTTCCAGCACCTCAGTTTTCTCATCTGTAAAATGGGTGTGCTGACAGTGTCTGCTTTCATCCATAGCAAGTGGTGCTGCTGTCACTGTCCTCTGCTGGTGGGGAGGGTGAGAGAGTTATGACAGAGGTGGGCTGAGTGCCCCCTGGAGAGTGGGCTGCTGCTCTGGCAGGTATTGAGAGACCACTCTGGGTATAATTTATGTTGTTGGTCCTGCTTCCCGCTCCTGCATCTCAAAGCATTTGGACAACAGGGTGGGCAGAGTCTGTCTCCCGCCCAGGCCTTGAAGAGCCCTGATCTATTGGGGCAGAGCTGAGAGCAAGAACCCAGGCTTGGACCCCGGCCCAGACCCCCTGGGCCCTACTCCAGTCTGTTTCTTCCCGGCTGCCACCCTCAGGGGGACGATGACAAGCTGATCTTCTTGGCAAGGACAGAACAAGACTTTGCCACACGCTGCCACCCACATCGCCTCCTCTGCCTTTTCCCAACTTGTTCCATCTCCTCACGGCCACGTGCAGTGCCTGGTGAGGGCCTGGCTTTTAAAGATGGTGCAGCGCTGAGCTGAACCCCGGCTCCCCTGAGATGCGGAACAGGTCACTTCATGTTGGCTTCCTCACCCAGGAGAGGGACATGACCACACTTCCTACTGCCAGAGGCAAGTGCAAAGGGGAACTGACACGAAGCACGTGCTCTGTGACCAGCACACGACTGGGGGGATCCATCAGGAGGGTGAAGACAGTAAGGAGGAGGAGGGACACGGAACTGCAGAGAAAGCCCACAGGGTCCGAGGCAGAGTGGTAGGCTGCTTGCATCGCAAACCTGAGTGAGATAATCCTCGACCTTGCCGGAGTGAATAAGCTAAACCCTTTTAAAGTGCTTACCTGGCATGCAACGAGTGCGCAGCAGCCGTTAGGTATTTTTTCTCAGTTATACAAGCCACAGATGGCAAAATGTCTTTCACCCTGAGGACAGAACCTTCTAGAATTTACAGAGTCCCCAAAATGGGAGTTCTCCGTTTCATCGTCTCCGAAGTGTGAGACTCACATTGTCTACCCCCTGGCAGGTTTGTAGCTAAGGGAGCAGACAGGCGTTCCTGACCATCCATGGCCTCGTGGTTGCTCAGCCCCGAGCTGATGACTGATTTCTCCCCAGCCTCAGAAAATGGCTGTCGTCCTGAAAATCCCTGTGTGGAGTTGCATGGACGGCATCTGGCTCTGGAGAGAGTTGAGGATCTTCAAGAGAAAGGGGGGAGGAAGAAGAGGGATGGCCAGTGTTGAGCGTCTGCTTTGTGACAGGCACCCGTGACCTTCCAGGTCTGTGGAAACAGCCCTGTGTGAAGCTCCCGGCAGATGGCCAGCCAGGACCCTTGGCTCTCTGGCCTCAGCTCTTGCCACGTCTTCCCTGAGGGCAGCACCCTTGAACTTGGAGCCAGCTGGACACCACATCCCATGGCCACGGCCCAGGGGAAGCTCCTGGCTTCGGGGGTCACCAAAGTCAGACTTTGAGCCATTGACACCACATTCTGACCAGCCGTTGGTCAGAATGCTTCTGACCCACTGTTCGCAGATGCGTCCTTTCAGCTTTTCTTTCCTAGAATCTTTTTCATCTGATGTGGACCCTGAATGAGAGACGGCAGAGTGCGTGCTGTGGAAGGCTTTCCTGCAGAGACTTTGGTTACCCCGAGTCCTTGTTGGCTGCGGCATAAAATATTAATACCTAGCTGAGCGTGTGAGCTCTGGAGCCTTCTTGGTGCAGGGTCTGGTTTCACGGTCCCCAGGCAGCAGCTGCAGGTAGGGTCCCCAGCAGACACAGGGCCCCAGCGCTTCCACGCCGCTGTGAGGAGCAGGCCTGGCCCAGCATTCCAGCTCAACAGCACGTTCTGGGGGTCTGATGTCAAGGGACAACACGGCTGTGAAAGGCATGTGCCCTGGCGGATGGAGCGTGGCGAAGAATCTGACTTCTGGAATCTGAGCTGCGCTGTGCTGTCAGCGGAACCAACTGGTTGCTTCCTGTATAGCGGTAACCGAACCAAAACACTCACATGTACTCATGCACAGAGGGGATGGATGGATGGATGCAATTTTCTTACATATATTCTTGTCCCCAGTTCCAAGATATCTTAATGTGCCGCCTGCGCGCCTCCCTCCAGAAAAACGCATGATAGATCATTGCATAGGGTTTTTGGGTTTTCCTGGAGAAAGACGTTTTTTTTTCTTTCATTAGATTCCTAAAGAGGTTGGTGGTTCCACCCCCAAATTTAAAAATGATAATGCCATCAATTTCACTTCGAGGAACACCTATGACTCCTTGTAAGTGACAGCAAAGATCCAGGTACAAAGACATTCCTGGATGCATCATTTGTGGTTGCAGAAGATGAGACGTGAGGTCTTTCCGGGATGATGAACTAAGAAAAGCAAAGAGCAGAGCAGGATGGGAGCTGGGCCAACTTTTGTGGGGTGGCGGGGGGTGTGTGTGAGGCATTTCTCAGCATGGGCTTCCACGAGGGGACCCTCTGGGAATCAGCCACTGTCTTAGTGATTGTCTCAGAGGGGGCAGGTGTGAAGACAGCGGTCCTGGAAGTGGAGACATCCTTTTCAGCTGAGCTTGCACTGTCTAAACTTGCGTGACTTAAAAACACTCAAACAAACAAACAAACAAAACCCCACAGGGCAACGCGCCAATTTGACTGTCAAAAGCACCAGAGCAAAGGGAGGTATGTGAACAGGGGGACAGAGGCTGACCCGGGGCCGGCTAATTCGGGTGGGCAGCTGCTGCGCCTCTAAATTAAGACGGTAGCCAAGGTCAAGGCCTGACTCACAGCTGGCTGGCGGTGGCCAAGGGAATTAAGTGGAGTGGCGTCCTTCTTCTTCATGGTGTGTAATAGTCTGCCGCGTGCAAGCTCATATTTTCGCCGTAATCACAGCATCTGGGGCTTTCCTGGATGGAGCTCAAAGCTCGCGTGCAAACCCCATTTAACCTCCGCTGAGCCCTTGCAGGCTGGGACGCTGGATCTGGACACTCAGCCTCTGTCAGGGTTGGGGACAGGAGGAGGGGACTCTGGGATGGCTGACAGAGGTGTCTTAGCCCCTCTGCCCTCAGGAGGGGAAAGTCCCCCGGGAGGTCATCCATGTGGCAGGCCAAGCCATGGGCCAGCCTCCGGCAGCTGCCAACCTGCCAGGCAGGCTGGGCTGGGGTGTGTGAGCCGTGTTCCACATTCCTCACCGTGAAGTGCCCACCCATCCTTCACACTTTGGGTTCACCGCACAGTGGTAGCTGCACAGGCTTCCGATGGCACAGGTTCACAATTTGCCTGAGGTCCAGTGAGGACCTGGGCAAGAGGTGGGGCGGGGGAAAGAGGGGTGTGGTCCAGGCCATTTTGAAACCTTGTTCTCTGAGGTGAATACCTTATTTTGTCAGTAAGTCACTGGGCCGGCTCTCGGTGGGAGGGGATGTCCAGCCTGCGTTCTGCCCACACGTGGCCACCCTGCCCCTGGCTGAAGATGCAACCTTCGGAGACCCCTGCAGCAGAGAGAACAGGGAGGTGCACCACCTACAGCATTCAGCTACCAGGTGCACCTGGAAGTAGGCGACTAGCCATCCCGGGACTGTGGGATTTCCAGGATGCAGGACCTTCAGTGCTAAACCCAGAACAGTCCCAGGCAACCTGGGTGACTGATCACTCTGGAAGACTGTCACCCTGGGGACATGCTGTCCTCTGGCAGACTCTCTGCCTCCTTCAAGGGTGTGGGCCCTGCATTTCCTTTTTATTTTCTTTCCCTCTGATAATTACAGACTTTGCTGAAAAGTTGCAAGAATAATACACTTTCCAGATTACCTCCACCTAGGTCCTCCAAGTTTTTAACATTTTATTACAGTTGTTTTATCCTTTTATCTTTTTTTTTTTTAAGATTTTATTTATTATTTTTAGAGAGAAGGGCAGGGAGGGAGGAAGAAAGGGAGACAAACATCAGTGTATGGTTGCCTTTCACCTGCCTCCAGCTACGGATCTGGCTGGAGACCTGGCTTGCAACCTGGTTATATGCCCTGGCTGGGAACTGAACCAGTGACCTTTGGGTTCGCAGGCCAGCGCTAATCCACTGTGCCACCAGCCAGGGCTTATCCTTTTATCTCTTTCTCTGAAGACTAAGTTACAGGCATGATGCTTCTTTACCCCTAATACTTCAGTATATATTTTATAAAAACAAACTTTATTTTACAACCACTGTACAATGATTGCAACCGGCAAATTAATGTTGAAACAATACTACTATCTAATCTACAGACTATACTGGGATTTGTCAACTGTCCCAACAATGTCTTTTGTGGCAAAAAGAAATGTCAGCTCAGGCGTAGCCTTCTCTTGTCATGTCTCTTTAATTTCCTTTCATCTGCAACACTTCTTTGTTTCTTTAAGTTCTTTCTTTTTCTTTTCTCTATTTCTTTTTTTAAAGATTTTATTTATTTACTTTTAGAGAGAGGGGAAAGGAGGAAGAAAGAGAGGGAGAGAGACATGAATTGGTTGCCTCTCACATGCCCCCAACTGGGAACCTAGCCCGTAACCCAGGCATGTGCCCTGATTGGGAATTGAACCAGCAACCTTTTGGTTCCCAGGCTGGCACTCAATCCACTGAGCCACACCAGCCAGGGCTCTTTGTTCCTTCTGACTTTTTTCTTTGCATTGCATGACATTCACGTTTTTGAAGAGGATAAGGCAGTCATGTTGTGGAATGAAGGGCCCTCCAGCAGTGCTTGGCATACAACTAGCCCCTAATAAGAGCTACCATGTATTGAGCGCCTACTGTGTACCAGGCCCTTTGTGTACATGAGCTCATTCTTCCCTTTAACAATTCTTTGAAGGACAAGTGACACGATTATCCCCATTTTGCAGAGGCAGACACAGGCTCAGGGAGGTTAAGGGTTTGCCTGAGTTCTTTTAGCTGGTGAGAGCCTGGATTTTAACCCCAAACCAGTGCTCCTAACCACTGGATGGCTGGTTGCGCCCTAGGGAATCCTCTTGGTGTCCCATGTGCAGGTATTGTGCCATAACGTGGGAATGCTGAGGTCAGGAGATTGTTGTCAATGTTCCCAGCAATTCTCTACCCAGAATTGCCCCCAGGCACCCACAGAGATAAGACTACTGACCTTTGTCTTCTTCCCAGGTCTTTAAGAAACAAGGTGGCAATTATCCTCCAGAGCCTTAGGGAAGTTTTGAGCAAATGGGTACAGAGGATGAAAGTTCACCTTAAGTGGAAAAACCTCAGCCTCTTGATCTGCCCCTGTTGTGGGGCAGAGTGAGATGCAAGCTAAGGAAGGACCTTCCAAATGCTGAGGACTAAGGAGCCTTTTCTGGTCTGGTTCCTATGGCTGTGGCTGCGGCTGAAGCGGCAGGGGGTTGCCTGGCTCCCTTTATTGCCTTCTGCCTGTCCCTAGAGACACAGCATCCTCTCATGGTATCTGGCCACCTTCCTCCAAGAAGTCCTCCTGGCTTGAGGCCCAGCAGCCCCAGGAAGCCCCATCTCCTATCTCTGTCTCTGTCTCCATCCTTGCCTCTGCCCCCTTCAGAGCAGCTCTCCTCACTCACATAATAGATATTTGATACATATGAATGAATTAATGAATGAAAGGGCTTAGGATGCCTTGAGGCCTACCTTTCACTTGTCACTATGACAGTCACTTTTAAGCTCATCCGCCTCTCCAGGTCTCATATGCCCACTAGTTGGCTAGGAGGTCTCGTCTGTACTGCTATTAAAAAATCTCCTTTCTGCCTGTTTCTGCCTTTATTTGTGGCCAGGTGGCCCCTTGTGACTTGCACAGCTCCTGTCTCCTCCCAGGATTTCCCCAGCAGCTTCCAATCAGATCTTGCTGGCGGGCTGTTTCTCATCTCATCCCAACTGCCAGGCCAGTCCTCCCCCAGTCTTTCTCTGGGTGATCCATTTCCAACTCTGGGTTTCTGTTGAATCCACTCATCTATTCATCTAGACAGTCACTGAGCTCCTACCACGTGCGAGGCACTATGTGCTAGGTGCTGGGTCAGCAGGGAGCCAGGCAAAGTCCTCGTCTTCATGGGAGAAAGATGATTAAAGAGCCAACAATAAATAAACAGGGCAACTTCCAGTTCGGTGAGTGCTGCGAAGGCAAGAAAACAGGGGGATTGGGCTACTGGAACTAGACGGGTGGCCTGCGAAGGCCACTCTAGGGAGAGGACAGCGAACTGAGATTCTAAAGGTGAGGTGCCACTAGGCACAAAGTTTGGGGAGTGGCATTCCAGGCAGAGGGACCAGCAAGAGCAAAAGCTCCCGTGGGGGTGGGGGTGGGCAGGAAGGAGTCCTAGGTGGCTGGAGCTGAGCTGAGCTGAAGGAGGTCACTCGGCCAGGCCGGTGGGGCCATGCTGACCATGGTGAGGAGTTGGGATATTTCTGAAGGCTCCATGTGAAGGTGTTGTGCTGCCCTTTACATGTTACAGATTCTCTGGCAGTGGATCAAGAAGGAGGTCTCCACCCTCCTGCCAGGGCCAAGCTGTGTCCTCCCTCTCGCCCTGCATGGCTCCACAGTGCCCTGGCTGGCCTCCATCTCCTGATCCTCAGGCCTGGCCTGGCCTTCTCAAACCCTCCTCCAGCCCACCCCATCCCTGCATGCTGGCTGGTGCTTACACCACAGCCCCTCACCCCCTCCCGAGTGCCCCTCCTACAGACACCGAGGCTGGGGCTCTGGACGCAGGCAGCCCTGGGACCAAGTCCTGGAATGGGCCACTCACCAGCCTGACCTGGCCTGGGCCTTAGTTTCCTTTCTAGAAAAAGTAGGAGTCCCAACAGGACCTGTTTCGTGAGCTGCTCGCAAGGCTGGCAGCACGTGCTGGACTGTGCCTGGAGCTGTGTGGGGTCCGGGGACAGCCGTGAGCTGGCTGTCCGCGTCTCCTTTCTTGGCCTGGAGCAGCAAAGGAACCCGGCCCATGGCGTCCCTTGCTGTTGCCCAGGTTGGGTGGCTCAGCTGTGGATTCTTGACCTGGTTTTTCTCAGCTTCTGACAGTCCTAACAGCTGGCTCTGCTGCTGGCAGAGAAGTCAGGGACAAGGGGCTGAAACCTGAGGAGGTGACTTGAAGTTGCAGATTTACAATAGCTTTTATGAGCTTGGCAGGTTGAGCTGAAGTGGGTATTATCAGTAAGCACAGCAAGGCCATTCACTGCCTCCCCCAGCGTGGGGCTTGGTGAAGCCTTGGAAGGTTCCCGTTAGACCCCCATTTGGGGTCTATTTGGTGGCATGTGCCAGACCTGGGTCAAAAGACCTGCCACCCTACAGCTGTGTGACCTTGGCCAAGTTAATTCACAGCCTGTTTCTTTTGGAAACCACAAGCCAGGCCTTTCAAGGTGGTGGTGCTAAGAAGAAAACATGACAATGACCAGGAGAAGCTTTGCAAACGTTGAACCGCTAGGCCCCTGGGAGGGGGTGGTGATGAGGATGATGTCTGGGACAAGAAGCATGGCTTCTAGAATCAGAGAAACTGGACATGGAGACAGAGGTTGAGTGATCCATCTGCAAGCGAAGAAATCCCAAGGATGACCAGCAGTCCGCAGAAACTAGAAGAGGAAAAGAAGGATGCCACTCTGGGGCCATCAGAGGAAGCACCAGCCTGCTGACACCTTGACTTCATCCTCTAGGCTCCAGATCTGTGAGGGAATACATTTTTTTTTAAAGGTATTCATTTATTACTTTTAAAGAGACGGGAAGGGAAGGAGGCAGAGAGGGAGAGAGACATCCATGTATGGTTGCCTTTCACCTGCTTCCAGCTACAGACCTGACTGGAGACCTGGCTTGCAACCTGGCTACCTGCCCTGGCTGGGAATCGAACCAGCGACCTTTGGGTTCGTAGGCTGGCGCCTTATCCACTGAGCCATCAGCCAGGGTTGGGAATACATTTTTTATTGTTGAAACCTGCCAGTTTGCAGTAACTTGTCACCGCAGCTGCAGGAACCTAATACATGCAATAATCCAAAAACAGTGCTCCATGGGGTATCTGGCAGGTGGTAAGCACTGTATTCTTGTCGTCATTCTTATCTAGTCATACGCCGCTTAATGATGGGGATCTGTTCTGAGAAATTGGTCATTAGGCAATTTTGTGGTTGCGCAAACATCACACGGGGCACTTAAGGAAACCTGGAGCATCTCACCTACTGCACACCTAGGCTGTGTGGCAAAGCCTGCCCCTCCCAGGTCACAAGCCGGTATAGCTCATCACTGTGTTGACTACTGTCAGCAATTGTAACAAAACGGTGAGTATTTGTGTAGTGCCACGGTAGACACACAACCTAAAAGGTAGAAAATGGAGCACCTGGACCGGACACGCACCGCGAATGGAGCCTGCAGGACTGGAACCTGCTCTGGGTGAGTCAGTGAGTGGGTGTCCAGCGAGCCTGCAGGCCCCGGATGTGACTGTGTCCTCAGGAGTCGTGTGATGACGTGACAACAGCGGTGACGGCACGAGGCATTCGGAACGTTTTTGGCTCCATTGTCATTTTAAAAATTAAATGTATTAGGGCGGCGGTAGTTGCTAAGGCTATTTAAGTTTCAGGTGTACATCTTTATAAGATGCCATCTGTAGGCTCTGTTGTGTGTCTCCCACCCAGAGTCTCATTTCTTTCCATCACCATATGTCTGACCTCGCTTTTGCTCTCTGTCCTCCCCACTGGCCCCTTCCCTTCTGGTGACCTGATGGGACCACTGTCTTATATGTAGCCCATGGGTGGTCGGTGGTCGTTGGTGGTCGAAGTGTTGTTATTAACACTTGATTATCATTATCCTTACTGATGGTTGTCATGGCTACAGACATGTTGGGGGAGAGCCCTGCAATGTCCCTAGCCTCAAACCTTGATGGGGGGCAGGGTGAGACTTGTGGGGCAGGTCTCCAAGAGCTCCTGTTGGGAGAGGGGGTGACGGCTCCCTGTATCTGTAACCTCCTGGGAGCAGCCTGGTGTGGCAACGGCCCAGGCCTGGTTTCTGGGTTCCACCTCAGCCGTTGCCTCACAAACCTGTCCGGCAACAACATTCCTCCGACACCCAGAGCAGCTGGCTGTCACCCCACGGCCCGCTGGGGTTTTGTAACACGCGGATGAGGGACGCCAGCTGCAACTGTCCAGACAGTGCTGAGCCCGGAGCCTCCCCTGTGACAGGCAGAGCCCTTGCCGGCTGCCCAGCATCTGTTCAGGGACTGGAGACAAGTCTTCTGAGACCTTCCTCCGCAGTGAGGGACAGGGACAGAAGCCTCTGGGCTCCTTCAAATGCTCGAACTATCTGATTTCCCTTCCCTCCTCCCTCTGGGCTTGTCCTAGCTTCTGGGTTCGAGTCAAGGGCATCAAGGTGCAGGTTTCAGGTAAGAGAGGGCAGTGGCGAGAAGTAGCCTCAAAAAAGCCGGTTCTGGCAGTTTCCTTGGACAGGCCACTTTGTCTTTTTGGTCCTCAGTTGTCTCACCTGGAAATGGGGATGTTCTGAGGACACAAGGAGCTGTCAGAAGGCAGGACACCCTCCCTGGCCTTGTGCCCAGCAGCACCAGGCGCATTGACCGTGAGGCGCAGAAACGGGATTTGACCACATCCTTTCCTGTCCACTAACTTATGTTAGGGCTGAGGCAGCCTCAGCGGGGAAAGGGACAGGACTCCTAAATGAAGTTCAAGGCTATAAAAGCCTGTCTGCTGGGCAGGGTGGCCCGGATGAGCCCATCATGTGAATGGCCACTGGGGCCCCCAGGCTGAAGCCTGAAACACAGAGACGTGGGCATTCTGTACCCTTGGCCTGGAGCTGCTGAAACCAACTCTGAAGCTATTCTGATTACAATTGTGCATGAATCTGCCCCCTGACAGGCCGAGACTGTCACTCTGAAGGTGGTCAGAGTCTCCGGGATGCAGCTTCCTTTGTTGCCATAAGGCTGGGCCATCTGCCCCAAGAGGCAGACACTCCACATCCCCCTACACCCCCAACCATGGATCCCCTCTCTTGTGCTGGCATTCTTTTGTGAAGCAACTGTAAATAGTGAAGCCAGAGGCCCAAGTGCTGAGCTGCAAGGAGCCCTCCCCTGGACCATGCCTTCAGCAAGCATAGTCTCTGAATTGTAGGCATCCTTTCCAAGGTCACCCACCCACCCTCCCCATTTACCCAGGGAGGAACAGGAGACCTGGAGAGGAGAAGAAATAGGCTCAAAGTTAGGCAGTGTTTGGGCACACAGCTCCTGTCCCCAAGTACCCGGATTTTCTCCAGCATTCTAAGCTATCTTCCCTCAGCAGCCGCCTACTCATTCATGAGCCTCCCCATAGCCATTCTTAGGACATAAAGCCTCAGTTTGTCCATCTGTACAATGGGAATGATACTGCCTACTGCACATGTGATGAGGATTCAATGATAGCAAAGGCCATCCTGCTTAGCCCAGTGTTTGGGGCATCTCTGTACCTCAGCAGAACCACGCTAACTCAAATTCAGGTCCCACCCTGGTATTCCAGGCCCTGTACATTCCAGGTGGTTGGGATCAGTGGAGGGTCTCCCTGTCCCCACCAAAGATGATGAATGAAAGCTGCTGAAACTACGGAGCTCTTAGTCACTCCTTCCCCATCACCTGGAAGCTGGTGATGTCGGCAGGGCGGGCAGAAGGTTGAGACTTGCCAGTGCCAGTGATGACTAAGAACCCAGAGCTGTGGGAGTCTGGTTCATCAGCAGCATCAAAACTTCCCGTGGCTGTTTGCAAACAAGGCCACCCCCAGAGGAGGAAGAGCAGAGTGGGGGTGGAGGGAGCCCGGTAGCTGAATGATGCTGGCAGGGCCAGAGCCTGGCAGGGTGGTCAGGAGCCATGGCTGCCATCCCCCAGGACCTCTGCACACTCCTTCCACACACAGCCGATGGCAGACGCTGGAGCCTCTTGAAGGCATCTTTTTATTGCAAGAAGCCAGAAGGAAGTGCCAGGCTGGTGTCAGAGCCCAGATAAGCTTCAGAATGCTGATGCCCACCCTGAACAGAATCTTCTGGGGATTAAGGGATGTTCCAAACCTCACCTGGGAAGGTGACAGAGGGGTTACAGAGCAGACAGGGAGGGGGTGCACTGACTCAGCGCTCAGACCCGCCCAGCCTAGCAGACAGAAACCCAGAGAAGGAACCAGACACTGCCCACCTTCTGACAGCCAGGGCTCAGACGGCTTTTTACACGCCTGCTGCCTCACAGGGGCACCAGCCGGCGAGAATTCCCGATCCAAGAGAAAAACTGCAAATTAGCGGGAAAAGGAGTTCTCATCAAAAATGCTGCGAGTGACAGCGTAAGCTGTAAATTCAGTACAGCCCTCCTGACGGCAATCTGGCAACATGTTTAGAAAGTGTAAAAAAAATGTGCCCAGACTCTTTCTTCAGAAACAGTATATGAAATGAACAACCCCATTCTCATCCTGGCCTCCCCGTCCAGGGAATGAACGCGCTGTGGGGAAGGAAGGGGATGTTGACAGTCATTTTATTTATAAAAGTGAAAAAGCGGGAGCTACACAGTTCAGTAGGGACAGGGTGTGCAGTGGGGTATCACGCAGCCGTTTAAGACGGTCTGTTTTCCAGTTGTTTTTATGGAGCTTTGTGTATGTGTCCTGGCCTTGGGGCCCCGGTGCAGAATGAGACCTGGGTCACATCCTTGGTCTAGGGCCCGAAGTTCAGAATGGAGCAGGTCTGAGGAGGAGAAAGGAACTTGGAAAATGCCTATTATATAAATGCAAGTGAGCAAAGGCAGAGTAGAAAACTGAGTTCTGTCTCCCTCTCTAATTAGCTAGTGTCTGCGGAATGCAGACTGTGCTGAGTTACAGATCTTATCTGTTTGCTGTTCTCTAGCTACTGGTACCCAAAGGGCCAGCGACTGGTACTACTTTTAGGGTCACAGCAGGGAACTGAGGCATGGAGGAAGTGGCCAAGCCAGGGTTCGAATGCAGGACTCCCTGACCCCCAAGCTCTGTTTTAACTAAACATCACTATCCCATCTCTCCTTAATACAGAATAATGTCTGTTCAAAGTCCAGTACCAAAGAGAAAAATCTGGGCCAATGATACTCAGCTAAGGGTGGTGGGATCGGGGGCTTTTTCCTTTTTTCTTCCCTTGGTTTCTACTATGTTTGTGCAGGAGAAAACCAAACCAAACCGAAACAACAAAACCCACCCACCAGACACCTAAAATTTGCAGCAGATGGAAGAAATGAATGGGGAAGTTGAAAGAAAGGAGAACGAGTTAATCATACAGGCCTTGCTTAGAAGAGGGAGATAAGATTTAGGAGCCCCGGGGGCGTGAAGCCCGGAGCATTTGGGTAATGGAGCCCTGGTGGCTTCTACTCCAGCTTTGAAGAGCAGATTCAGAGAGGCAGGGGTGGGGCAGGGTCACCCCCCCTCCACCCCATTCTTGCTTAATCCCTTTATCACCTAGTGCTTAAGTATACCTCTCGGTGTTTGCATTCCTCTCATTTTTTAGACTACAGGAAATGATAAAGGGGGAAAAAGCCTGTTTGCTTTTCCCCCTGGAGCTTTGGGAGAGAGCTATCTCTGCCAAATTCTCTCTCAGGTCCGAAGAGGTTTTAGGGTCCCCTTACTGGAGAACCAGGGTGGCAGCCTTGAGTCCAATGTCCCTGGCAACCGCGGAGAGGAGCTGCTGTCTAGAGGTCTGACAGCAAGGTGTTTTATTGTGGGGAGGGTTCCCTGGGTTCTCTGCAGACACCTGTGGAAATGGGGAACCTCTTTTTTCCCCCGTGGACAAAGCTTTTAGAAACTAGGCGCCTTTGGGCAGGGCTGGGGAGAGCACAGAGGGCACTGGGAAGGGGGCAAGGCCCTGTTTGTTCGAACAGATGGAGCACCCAGTGCCTGTAAGGAGCTGAGTCTATAGCAGCAGAGTGACAGAAGCTTACAGTCCCCGACCCCTTCATGGCCACAAAGGAGTGTGGCTTACAGAGAACCAGCAGGGCCAGCCCACCCGCCATGCTCAGTGGGGGGATGTCCACCGGCTGCAGCTGGGAATCAAACTCAGGCTCGAAGCCTGGGGTGCAGAGCCCTGCCTGTTCCCTCCACAGACCCAGCCCCCTTCCCAGTTCTTCCTGTGCTGTCACTGAGGACTATTTCAGGGTTACTGAAAGATGTGGTTTCCCCTGGACTCAGGGTTACTTCCTGGGTGACCCATCAGTCCAGAATGTTGTTCTCCGACTTCCAGAAACGATTTAACCTGAATCCTGCAAGGATGCACACTTTTCGCAACGGCAGGGAGTTCCTTGCTGGCCATGTTGAAATAATTGCTTAAGGATCCAGTTCCTCCCCACTTTAGACAGGGGACAAAAATCTGTTTGGGTGTGTTTCAGGTGCCCTGTCCTAGACCTCACCTGTTTATTTACTCCGTGATGCCAGGCCCTGCGGAGGTTTCCCTGCCTGTGGGAAGTGGGGAAAGTGCCCTGATCCCAAGAAGCTGATGATGCTTACAATCCAGTGGGGAGGGGGGCAGGGACCGGGAGGATGGTGAGTAGTTGAGTGACGGTGGGGCCCAGAATGGTCAAGGAAGGTGACCTCTGTGCTTGAAGGACAAGCAGGCGTAAGTCAGGTGAAGGTGTGGTGAGGCAGGTAGGAGCAGGGTAAAGGGGAGAGGACTCATGGGAAAAGGCGAGCAACATTGCAAAGGCCTGGAGTGAAATCATTAAAACTGGAAGATCTTGGAAGCCTTACCTGTGCTTCACTCTGGGTCACTGTGAGAGTCCGGTCAAGCTTTTTGTATTCTGAGCAGAGCTCTGGACTATCCTCCACTTTCCCTGTAGCCAGGAGACAGTTGGCAGTTTCCCCATCAAGCCGTTTCTCGTACAGAAATGCCCTTGAAATCATTAGTATGTAGTTCCGGGTGGCATGGTGTGTTCTTAAGCCACATTTTTACCATCAGAAAGCAATCCATTTTTACATTTCAAGTCCGAATTTTCCTAGAACTCTGAGAATGCCTCTTCCTAACGCCTGAAGTTTCTTTTTCCTTCCCCGGTGTTTTGCTCTGATTAAACTCTTGCACCTACCCACGTAGGATAATACTATATGTTCGTGCGTACCACGCTGAGTTTGTGAATGATCTTTTGGAGTGTTTCCTCTTCTGAAAAATGGGGATCTGATGGTGCCCACCTCATGGCTCTTCAGGGTTAAACAGGATCCTGTTTATAAAAAGCTTAGTGCAGTGCCTGGCACGGTGTTTGCTTTGAATAAATGGTAGCTATTATGTGCGTAGGGGAAAAAAAAAAAAAAAAAGACTGTCCTAAAATGTTGGCAGCATTTCTCTCCAGTGGGTGGGATTATGGTTACAATGAATATCTATTACTTCTGTCATCAGAGATCAAGAACAAGAAAAGTTATTATTCATTTAAAAACTGGGCTTTGATTTTGTTGGAAGGAACCCATAGTTCATGTCCGTGTGCAGGCCTACAAGTAAGACAAGTCATCCGGTTTTGTACCAGGATTTTTTCAAGACTGACACCACCTCCATCCCCAATCAGATAAAGGGACTTCACAAAGGGAGACACTCCGTCAGGAGTCTGGAGAAATTTCGCCTTCGTCCAACCTTGTAGTTCCCCTAACCACTGCTGTCTGGCAGGCAGGCAGACAGGCGGGGAGATTCAGAGAAGAGAAATCTCAAATTATGGTTCTCTCTCATGGGTAGGGTTCTCCGGGATTCTTATCTGAAAACCTCTGACTCTCCAGGGAACCATTCAAGAAAAGAGCCGTTTATTCTCTGTTGGGTTTTTGCTCAGGCATCTTTGTTAGAAAATAAAACACACACATGCACACTAGCCCACTTCAAGGCAGGGGATTGTAAATGTCCTGGTCTGGCAGCCAGAAAATCGGAGGCCTGGAACCTTGGCTCTGTTTCTGGTTGAGATTCTTGACCACCAGCCCAGTGCCTGGACAGCGGCAGGAGATACAATCTCCTGGGGCTACATGACCCCCTTCAGTCCCCTCTTTGCTCCTCCCGGGAGCCAAGCAGGAAGGGGCAGGGTGCCCGCCCTCCTCAGATTATCTGTGGCACCATCAGCCTGCACTGGACTGGCTTCTGAGCGTCAGTCTTTCTCCTCCTTCCGGACCCTGGAGGAGGAATCTTGCTGCTGACTCTGGAGTAAAATGCTGCCTCTGTTTGGGAGACAAAGAACAGAGTGGCTTCTCTGGGTCAGTTGTCTCTCCTTGGCTCTTCCACGCATCTATGAAGAGGGCCTTCGGGGTTACCCTGGAAGCTGCTGCCCTCAGAGCCACGTTTTTACCGGGGCTGAAAGGAATACGTAACCTTAAAAAATCCCAGGTAGCTTTCCTGCTGTGGAAGATAATTAATCTGCCTGGGGGAGGCGAGGGCAGCGAGGGTGCCCTGTCTTGCGAGACAGCCTGGCCTCTCTGAGCCTCTCTGGCCTACCAGAGCCAGTAAGAGCATGTATGTGAAGACATATGATAATGTGTGAAAGTGCACACATGTGCGCACTCACTAGAGTGAGAGCTCACGTGCAAGTGTGTTCTCGGGTTTAAAAGAATGCGTGTACTAACTAGGGTGTGAGAGAACAAGCCACAGAGCATGTGGAAGTGAACGTGTCCTAAAGAGTGTGTGAAGGGGTTGCGGGGAAGCATGTGGGTGCATATGGAAAGCGTGTGAAAATGGATAGATGTGCTAGCTAGCGTGTGTGCATGTGTGAAGGGCAGCAAGGAGGCACGTAGGTGTACCTGAGTACTGACTAGTGGGTGCAAAAGCTTTGCACTGGAGTTTGCGATGTGTGCCTGTGAGTGTAAGCGCAGAAGTATGTACGAACTGGTGTGGGAATGTGTTGGAGTGTCCTGACTAGAGCAGGCGCGAGGGCCGTGTGTAGTGTGAGTCCGAGCACGGACGCAGGAGCATGCGTGTGCGGCGGTGGGCGGGCGTGCACGTGTGCCCCAGCGTGCGCGGGCCGCGAGGCGCCGGGGCGCCCGGGGGCGGTCTGGGCGCAGCACGCGGAGTCGCCGAGTGGGCAGCCGCACGCGTGAGTGTGCGGGAGCGCGCGCGCACTGCCGACCCTCGCGGGGTTGGAGCTGGTTGCCATGGGAACGCGCCGCGGCCTGAGTTAATCATTTCCTGTGGAAAGTGTGCGGGAGGGGCGGAGCGGGGCGGGCCGAAGAGGCGGCGGCGTGGACCAGCCTCCTGCTGGCCGGCGGGGCCTTGCGGAGCCCCCGGCGCTGCAGCGGAGCCGGGATTCCGCCTCCGCCAGGCCGGTGAGTTGGGGGCCCTGGCGAGCTGGGGGCGGGGTGGGCGCTGGGGATCCGCCCGGCCCGTTGATCAGGGCGCCAGGTCCGGGCCCACCCTAACCGCGGGATCCCACTGCCCCGCCCAGCTGAGGGGCGCGGGGAGGCCGGTCCCGGAGACCCCGCCGTGTGCGGCCAGTCGCCCCCTCCCCCGACCCCCTTGCCCCACCTCCGCACAGTCCAGCCAGAGCCCGGGAGCGGGGCCAGAGCAGGGCATGGGGCGGTGCGTCCCCTAGGATCAGAACAGCCGGGACCCCAGCTCGATTTCACTGACCCGGAATGCTGGACCCTACCCGGGAGTCGCGTGCCCGTCAGCGCCGCCCCTTCCCTTTGCAGAGGTCCCCCGCACCCCAAGGCTCCCTGGAAGGCTGCAGCTTCGGCCCTCCCACCACGTACGTTCCCTGGGCAGTTCGCTTTCCCCTAGCAGGGCCGGGAATGCGGGCCAGCCCGGAGGTTAGGCAGGAGCGCTGGACAGTGGGCGAATTGAGCGACTGACAGCAGCAGCCTGGAGGGTCCTAGCAGGCAGAGCAAGGCAGAGGCCACCTCCTTTAACCCCCCCCCCCCGCGGCGACCCCCCCTCCGGGTCAGTTAGAGCAGAACTCTGGTGCAGTGAAGGGCCTGGTCCTGGGAGGTTTTTAAAGAGAAAGCCGTGTTTAAACACTCAAGTCCTCCCCCAACACACGTGTTGTCAAGGTTGTGGGTGCTGGCCACCCCTGGTCTTTCACATTCCCTGGCTTACCCGCTGCAGGCTCGGTGAGGACCTCCCCAGGCCCAGGCCCTGTCCCCATGCCCTTGATAAAGTAGCCGTCTCCTTGACCAGGGAGAGTCATGTGCAAAGAATTCAGCCTCAGAACGGAGCCCTGTGTTTTCACTGACCAGACTTTAGGGACAGGGGGTGATGAGTTCAGCTGTCCTTATGGGCACTAAGGGAGCAGAGGTTTCAAACTCTGGGTTTTCCTGAAAAACGCAGGATGGGTGACTCTGTATAGGGGTGGTTCTAGCTCCTGTCCAACCTCCCTGACCTTCTCCCTTCTCCCAGGGAGATTAAGCGGATGGGCAGTTGTCAAGCCTGCCCCTCAGTTGTGGCACTGTCCCTGGCCTGAATGGGAAGGGAGCGCTGCAGCTCACCCAACGTGGCCAGAACCCTTAGAGGCAGTGCCCCTGTCTGGAAGCCAGCCCCCCTGCATTCACGCATCCCTGCATGGAGGGCACCAAAAAACAAAATGTTTGAGTTCTTTGTATATGCCGGTATTGTTCTGAACACTTTATATATGCATCATTGCCTGATTGTTATACCCACCCTATACTGTAGAGTTCTGCCTCTTGGGGAACGCAGCACAGAGAGGCAAAGTAATTTTCCCAGGGTCACCCATCCAGTGAGTGACAGAGCCAGGTTCTGGACCAGCGCATGGTCAGAGCCACTCCAACACAATGCCCCCATAGCCCCGCCGCATGAGTGCTAGGTTGGTGGCATCCTCTTCCTTGGTTTTATTGGAGTCCTTGATACTTTTTTTTTTTAAGATTGTATTTATTATTTATTATTTTTAGAGAGAGGGGGAGGGAGAGAGGGAGAGAAACATCGATGTATGGTTGCCTTTCACCTGCCTCCAGCTACGGACTTGGCTGGAGACCTGGCTTGGCTTGCAACTTCATTATGTACCCTGGCTGGGAATCGAACCAGCAACCTTTGGGTTCGCAGGCCAGCACCTTATCCACTGTGCCACCAGCCAGGGCTTGGAGTCCTTGATACTTTTGATCATTACCCCATCTTCTGCTAAATTCAGCTGCTTTTTCCTCTTCAGGATCTTGTACACACCCTTCCTCTTTCTTCCGGATATCTTCCTGGCTGCCTCCCTGATTTCCCTTCCACAAAGCCACAGAAAGATCGTCTCTTCCTGTCCCTGCCCCACAGATTTAGCTGACCTCCTTAAAAGTCTTTTCCCTCAACCTTGGAATTGACTGGTCAGCATGCAGATGGAGCCTGTCTCTCTCCCTTCTTGCCCATCGGGTAGCTGGGCATTGGGGTGGCTTGGGTGCCCGGCTCTGTGCCAACCAGCCTGGAGAAGAGGCTCTCTGGCAGCTCCCCCTGGTCCCTACCACTTCACACTGGCTCTTCTCCAGTTCCTCCGGGGATGGGGGGGCAGGCCCACAGACTTGGGTTAGCCTCCACCCCATCCTTTGGCCCAGTGTCCTGCCCTCACCCAGTGAGACTACACCCAGGAGTCCCCACCTGCAGTCAAGGAAGGCAGGGACCATGAGACCCTAGTCAGGAGCCTGGCCTTCCAGCGTTCAACTCTGGGAACATTAGTCACCGTATCTTCAGGCCACCTTTCTCTGCATTCTTATTTCTTTTTTCTCTTTGATGCTTCAATCATTCCTTCCCCTGTCAACCTAACATGTTCCAGTGGTTCCTAAATACCATATCCTCTTGATTCAGCCTCTCCTTCCCACCTTTGCTAAACTTGCCCAAACAGAAGGAAGAGGCGGCTTCCTGAGGCCCCTGCCCACCCCTTGGTTTGCTCTCTGCCTTACTTCAGGGACATTCTCTCTTAAAGAGCCCCTGAGGGCTTTCTTCCGTTCCATCCGCCTGTGGCGTGGTTCTCTGGGAAATAACCTCCCTCTCCTCCCCTCTCACTGGTCTCCTTTGAGGACTTAGCACCTGCCTGGTGCTCCTGCCACCTTTCTTTGCTAGCTTTCCTTCCACTTGGAGTGGACTCCTCCCACCTTGGCTGCCTCTTGTTTGCATGACCTTTGGTGATTGCAGCCCTCCTCCCCCACCCAGTGGTATAGTGGCCTTCCCACTCACAGTCTCCGTATTCGGCCCTGCTCTCTTCCAAGCTTCTGTCTGAGAGACTGTGTACGCTTACTTCAAGGCATTCAACCAAGAAGCCACTGCTGGATATTTGGTGTGGGTGTAGCTGCAGCTCCAGGCTGGGTACTATGGTGCTGCAAAGAGGAACATGCTGTGTGCTTCACCCGGGGAGGAATCACAAAGGAGCAGGAGAGATGGACGTTGTTCAAATAGATACCTTTCCTGCCGGGTGGAAAGCAGTCAGTGCAGCGATAGACAGGAAAGGGGTCTTTAACCCAGGTAGGACCAGTAAGAGGTGTTGGGTGCTCCCAACTCCATTTTAAAACCAAAAGCAAACTCCATGTTGCCTCCCTGGGCTGACTTGGCTTCCTCTATGAATGGTATTACTATCTGCCTAAGCCTGGGGCTATAGCCTGGTCACCTTAAATGCCCTCCAGCCTGCTTTGCACACAATAGGTGCTCAATAAAAATTTGTGCAGTGAATGTGGGAAGTGTGTTTGGTCCTTTTGCTCCGTTTATAAGAGATCTATGTAGCTTTCCATCCAGACTGCTCCCCACCCCACCCCCATTCTCCCACAGCTCCAGTGCCCCCTTGCAGCCTGTTGTGACTGTGAAGGTTGTTGAAATGTTTACCTCCCACCCCACAGGGAGCTTTGAGGCTGTGTTTCTTTCGATCAAAGAGGACTCCTGGCAGGTGCTTGGCACCCAGCAGGCACTCGATAAATAATAATTAAATGAAGAATGAATGTGTTTTTGTATCTCAGCTCCTCGCCAGTTGCCTGCTGGGTGGTAGGCATGGAGTGCAGGCTAGTTTGAATACACGAATGAGCTGACTTTAAGAGAATTTGATATACAAACCTAACTTGTCACTGGCGACCAGTCAGGGTCCCTTTTGATTAGATTTACAGAGATGCCTTTGACTCACGCTTCCTCCATGTGGGGCTGTGACCTGGCCTTTCTTCAAGCCTCCAGGCTCCGAGGGGAGGAGCTGAGATGTGGGACCTCCACATTGTGCTGCAGACATACCTGGTGGACTCCCTGCCACCTTCTGAGCATCCCTACCCCAAACGGTGACAGGCCCCGTTTTCCCCCCGTGAGTCCTTGGGGTCCTCGGGGCACATGGGAGTTGGCGCAGACCCAGAAGATTTGGGCTCCGGCCAGGCCAGCGGCAGTCTTCAATCTCCTGTCCCCTTGCTGTCTCCGCAGGCTGCCGGGCGCTCGGAGGAGGCTGCTGAGCCCCGGGCCATGGTCCAGTCTCGCCGGACCTGGAACCTGGGAGCCACGCCCTCGCTGCGCGGCCTGTGGAGAGTGGGCCGGGCCCCGGAGCCCGAGCCCGGGATGGCTCGCCCCGCCCCAGCCAGCCCGGCCGCCCGCCCTTTCCCACACACCGGCCCGGGGAGGTTGAGAACTGGTGAGTCCGCATTTTTAAAATGCCTCTTTATTTCCCTTCCTTCCTCCTGACACCAGAGATGAGAGTGAGGTTTCTCGCAAGTTCCTAGGCACGGCCGGAGCTGTCAGGTAAATTACAGGGTCCGGCAGCGGGCGCGCGAGCGGGCGCGGAGTCAGGGCGCAATCTCGCCGGCTGCTGCCCGGCGCTGCCTCTGCCGACAAGTCGCGGGCGCAGTGGAACTTGAACGCAGCCCGGGAGCAGGGGGAGAGCGCTGCCAGCTGCCACGCGGTCCCGGCCCAGCCAGGTCGGGGTAGCCTGCCGCCTGCCGCCCTTGCTGGCGCGCTCAGGGTCTCCCTCCGGCTCCCGCGGGCGGCGCGTAAACAAGGTAGGTGAGGTGGCTGCGCGGCTCCCTGCGCGCCGCTGACACTTGATCCTGCCTGGGCTGGCCCGCGGGTGGCGGGAGGAGTGGACCCAGGCTGCTCCGGAGGGGCCCTGGCGGGGCGTGGGGGCCCTGCGCTCGGTTTCAAGTGCCCTTCAGGTGGTTTTAGTAGGGGATCCCCCAACATCAGGCGGGCAGCGAAGGAGTTCCCGAATCTGGGCCCCCGCTGCCCCGTGGGGGAGCTGTCAATACCAGCTCTCCTTTCTGGGTCATGTCCCCTGGTGCCTCCCACAGCTAGAAGTGAGCAGCAACTCTGGATTCTGGGTTGGGGCTGGGTTGTCTGGATTGCCAGGGCTGGGGAGCTGCCCTGGACCCTCTCCCGAGTTCGGCTTGGTCAGGTCTTCCAGGAAGTGTCAGGGCAGAGAGGTGTCTTCAGGGAAGATGCCTTTCAGGTGTTTGCTCTCTGTTCTTGTAAGGAGAGGGGTTTATTTATTTAAAGTCTATTTTATTAATTATGCTGTTACAGTTGTCTCAGTGTTTCCCTCTTTGCCCCCCTCTGCCCAGTACTTCCCTTCCCTCTAGCAATCCCCCCACCCCTTATTTCATGTCCATGGATCATGCGTTTAAGTTCTTTGGCTTAGATCGCTAGCCTGTCTGTCCGAGCTCACAAAATCTTTCCTGGCCATCAGACCCAAGACTATATAAGTAAAGAAGGGAAACTGAGGCCCAGAGAGGGCACACAGCAAACTCCTCTTTGGTTCCTCCTCTCCCACCTCATTTGTGCTGTCAGTGGCAGCCAGAATGGTGCCCCCCAGGGTCTCCCTGGAGGGGAGAGTGAGGCTGGCATGACCCTGGGAACCTTCAGGGGAAGCTTGGGCTTTGAGGTCAGGTAGCCCTGATTGCCTGGAACGGACTGAAACTGGTCACCATCCCACAAGATTGTCCTAAGGATTACAAATGGAATAGGAACAAGTATTGCTTTTCTGGTATACCAAAAAAAAAAAAAAAAAAAGGAAGAAGCAGAAAACATGTGCCCCTGAAAAACTGAAAATCAAAAATCCAAGACAAAGTATAAAAAAGAAAATAAGACTCACCTAGAGGCATACCTGGAAGGTAGTGCGGTTTGGTCCCAGACCACCACAGCAAAGAGAATATTGCAATAAAGCAAATCATTATCTAGTTGCTGATGGAGGGCCTTGCCTTCAGTTTGTAAAAAGCACAGGATCTGTGGAGCACAACAAAGTGACGCACCCTAAAACGATGTATAAGCTCGTCACTGAACATTTTATGTAGTCCCTTCCAGTGTCGTGTGCCCACGTGTGCATGTAGGTGCATTATGAGGTTTCTATGACTGTACAGGCTTTTATCCTCTTTTAAAATTTGAGACAAAGGTCATGTGAAATCCTGCGTGTGAACTGCTATGAATAGTGCCCCCCCGCTGGCTCAGGTCTCTGTCACCTTGGTTGTCCCAAGCCTCAAGTACCTGGCACTGTGTGAGCACTTGATGTGGGGTCAAGCATTTGGTCCCCACCACAGGACTGTGAGTTTGGTTCCTTGTTCCCATTTCATTGACAAGGAAACTGAGGATCAAGGAGGACATGAAAGCCAACAAAGCACTTGGCCCCTGGCTGGCATATAGGACATTGTCACAACCCAGGACGGTGGCTCTGTCCTTTGCCCTGTGAGGCGAGCCCCCTGCCACCCTGTCCAGCCCGCAGGCTGCGGTGGGGATTGAGGTGGGGTGGGTGGGGGAGAGCTGCAATGTGGTAGGGGCATGAGGGATGCGCTTTAGCCGTCCCCAGTGTGCTTTCTGAGGTCGCAGGGGCCAGACCACCCAGTGCGGTTGGTCTTAACGAAGGCAGAGGAGAAGTTGCCACCTAGAGGCAGGCAGGGTAATAAAGCCATGGCCCTAGGGCGCACCTCCTCTGATGATTAATTAGCACAGCTAGGTTGGCATGGCTTCCTCTGCTGCTCTCTGCAGTGGGTGCTCGTGAGCAAAGCTTCAAAGCCACCCGTGAAGGGTCTTGGGCTTTTGGTGAGAGAAGAGCTCAGCCCCTGCCCGGTGCCAGCCACCCCCCACTCCCACCCCCACCCCTGCTCCCGTGCAGGGCAGGTTTGGGAGCGTGTGTGCGTCCCTCCTCACTGCGCCTGGGGTGGCTGGAGCATGTGCAAGCCAAGCTCAGCCTTGGCCCTGCCCAGCAGTCCATGACCAGCAATTGGAGTGCCTCACTGGTCTTTTCTGTCCCGGGACAGGGCGTGGAAAAGACACCCCAGTTGGCGGCGATGAGGACTCTGGTGCCCGAAGTGCCGCTCGCCCAGCCCTAGCCCAGTGCCGAGCCCTGAGCGTGGACTACGCTGGCCCCGGGAGCCCCCGCAGGCTCTACCTGAGCGTGCAGGTAAGCACCTGGGCTTCCAACCGTGATAGGTCCAGCCAGGCGGGTGCGCCTGGCTCCTCTGAGCCTCGACAGCTGGATCCCTCCCTCCAGGCTTCTGGGCGGAAGGAAGCTGGGAGGGAGAGCCAGGGACCTGCCTTGTGCCTGTTTGCCAATCCCCTCACAGCCCGCCAGCCTGTGAGCCTGCACAGATGGAGCAATTTGCTTTATTAGGTTATCTGGGGGGAAATCTCAGGGGAGGACAGAAGCTTTTCAGCCACACCCTGGCGGGGGGGTGAAAGTGGGAAATTCGGGCCTGCTCCGAGAAGCTGTTAGGAAGATAGACAGGCAGGTTTATCTCCCTGCCCAAATCCTGCTCAGATGTGTGAGACCACAGAGCAAGTACTTACTCCTTAAAAGCATCCAAGGCTGGACAGAGGGCTTCGCCAAAACTTGGGTCCTTTTCTCTTGCAGTTATCGTGAAGGGACTTTCAAAAGACAAACTTGGCATATGTACGTATATTTGGTTGTAGAAATAATACAGAATGATAGCAGTAAGAATAGCTACTATTTATTGAACACTGACTTTGTGCCACGCCCCATACCATCTATTGTGTATCTCACATCAGTCCTCCTAACAGTCTCAAGACACAGTTGCTGTCTTCTAAGTTTTGTGGATGAAGTAATGGAAGTTCAGAGAGGTTAAGTAACTTGCTATTGGTTGCACAGCAAGCTGGGATCTGAACCTCTGAATGTGACAAGCTTTATAACATGTGATGTAAAGACTTTGCACGGGGGTGGGTGGGGAGGGGGACAGAGGGGAGCAAAAAGGGGATGGATGTAATACAACAATAAAATTAAAAAAAAAAAAAGAATTTGCACGGGACAGAGATATACTACCTAGAAGTTGAATCCCTCCCGTAGTCCTGTATCTTTGAGAAATCCACTATCAGGAGTTCAGTGTTTGTCTCTCCTATATAAGCACTTAATTATATTTATACACTTTGAAATTATTCATTCTCACATACTAGTGTGTGGCCAGGTCTTTCCTTCAACAGTAAATCTTGGTGCTTTGTTCATGCACGTCAGTACTTAGAGAACTACCTCATTCTTTGAAATGGCTGTGTAATATTCTTCAGGGTTTACCGTGAATTTTGTAACCGACCCTCCGTCCCAGTTCTGATTGCAGTTCGCTCCTTAAACATCCATCCATTCATTTAACTATCAGATTGGGTAATTTTAGGGCACACAGGCTCTGCATTTTTGCAGCATGTGCGTTCGTTACTCTGAGCCAGGAGCTGCACCAGGAGCTGACGTTCAGCAAAGGAGAGATACAGACCTGAATGTCTAATGGGGTGCCGGGGAGTCAGCATATGGTCCCAGATGTAGGAGCACAAACAGGCAGGGTGCAGAGGCAAAGGGCGAAGGACCAGAGTCATCTGGGCATGGTGGGGAGCCCCCTCCCGCCCCAAGAAAGATAGCACATGAGGGGGCCCATCTTGCAAATGGAGGGCAGAATGGGGTGTGGGAAACACACAAGCCCTTTGGAGTGTGTCCCCCCTAGTGCAGACAAAAGTCCTGTCCTGGGTAGCATGCGGCCCCACGTCTTGATCTGAACGTGGACCCAGAGCTTGATGTCACTTCAGAGACAGTCTTGGACTTCAAGGTTTTCCTTGATCCTTCTTGTGCGGTTTATCTGAAAACGGAACCAAGTGGTCCCGTGTTATCAGTAGGCTCTGCGAGAAAAGTAGGTCTGGTGCGAGAACAGTTAAAGAAACCAGAGGAACCCATTGTTTTCCTCTGACCGGAGCCACTGGTAGTTAAAAGCAGGAGGTGGTCAGAAACTGGCTGCGTTGAGCTGGGCGGCGGCTCTGTTCTCGACTTTTGATTATGGGGTGTTGGATTGTGGTTGCCATGGAGTTCTGGGGTCAGCAGATCTGCTGAGGGGCTCTGCGGAATTCCAGCCAGCAACCGGTTCTCCCCGGTCACACGTTCCTGGGCCCCGCCAAGCTCTGTTACGTTTGTAGGTTGCGTCGAGGTCAGGGGTGTGGGGCTGAAGTAGGGACCCAGACGCAGGGAGATGCCTGTGGGCCTGGTGACCCTCCCCTCCGGCCTCTCCAACAGCCACAACCCGAGACTGTCCCTGTGGAGAAGCTGTAGAAATTCCCAAACCCTGGGGGCCGTCTGCCCTTCCTGTGGCTTGGCCAACAGGCCAGAAATAGTGTAACCTTTGCTCTGGTCGGCAAATGGAAACTTCCAGCTGCCGGCCGCTGTCGCCACCGCTGACAAGCCGCTCGTGATGGTGTGGCAGTTGGTCAAAGGATGGGAACAGAATAAATTGGGCAGCATTTCCCCTAAATATGAGAGATGGGCGCTCCACTGTCCCTCCTCAAGCAGGACTGAGGTTGAGAGCGGGAGGGAGTGGACTGCGAACTAAGTAACCCGGTGATGTCACTTTTTGCTTCCTTTCAGTTCCCTTTATTAGCTTTTTTGAGGATAAACGTAAAAAAAATGTGAAGATTGCAGACGTAATGTAATGCCACCTGGTGTGGAGCTCCTAACTTGAGTCACACACGCTTGGAGTATTTGCCTGAAGTACCCTTCACACCAGTTACTTTTTACACCGGCTCCCTGAGGGGACATTTGGTATCTTTTCTATTTTAAGAATTGGGGAAAATGAAGCTTCAGGGGAGGAAAGTGGCTTTGCCCGGAGCCACACAGCCCGCAAGAGGCTGGGAGCCAGGCAAGCCTTTTGCAACTCTCAACTTGGAGCATTGAAAAATCTATATATTTTATTTACTTCTTTTTAGAGAGAGGGGAAGGGAGGGAGAAAGGGAGAGAAGCCTCATTATATGGTTGCCGCTTGCACACCCCCAACTGGGGACCTAGCCCACAGGGTAGGCAGGTGCCCTGACTGGGAATCGAACCAGCGACCTTTTGGTTCGAAGGCTGGTGCTCAGTCCACTGAGCCACACCAGCCAGGCCTCACCTTGCAGCCTTTTAAAAGCCACACGCAGCATGTGTCTCTTTGGAATATGGTGGGCACAAAGACACGCAAAGCCTGGCTGGATTCTCTCCTTCCAGATAACGCCTATCAATGTTAAAACGCAAAACAGAAACCATAGATGTTGACGAGGTTACAAATGCAAATGCCAGTAAGGTTCAAAATGAAATGTAGGCCCTGGCTGGTGGCACAGTGGATAAGGCGCCGGCCTGCAAACCCAAAGGTCGCTGGTTTGATTCCCAGCCAGGGCACATAACCAGGTTGCAAGCCAGGTCTCCAGCCAGGTCCATAGCTGGAGGCAGGTGAAAGGCAACCATACATTGATGTCTCTCTCCCTCTCTCCCTCTCTGCCTCTTTCCCTTCCCCTCTCTCTGAAAATAATAAAATCTTAAAAAGAAAAGAAATGTAGAGTCTTTCTTCCCTTCTTCCCACCCTCTCTCTGTTTGTTTTAGTTCTCAAAAAAAGTTTCAGTGATGCATGTTTCTCCTCTCCCTGCCCGACCTCCCGGAGAGAGCCACTCTTGATACTTCCCAGGTTGTTTTTTTTTTGAGGTGTATTTTATTTCACTTATCCTCAAATGGGGTCACACTTTACTGAGGTTCTTAGCTTGGACGCCTTTCTGTCTGAGCTGCAGGTCATGGTCTCTGGGGGAAAGACTTCCTGTCTCCCTCCTCCCCCTCCCTGCCGGCCCACCCTGCTGACCTTCTCGGGCTTTTCTGCCTGGGCCCCTTGACCAGGAGACTGGGGGGTATGGTGGGGTGGGGTGGGGTGGGGTGGGGTGGGCCGTAACCTTCCTCTGCTTGCGTGGATCCGGGTGCTCCTTCCTCGGCAGGCTGGTGCCATAGGGAGGTGGGGACAGTTGACATCACGGTGGAGGTTGCCCCGAGGTTGCCGTGCGCCTGCTGGGGCTGTGCACCTGAGTTGGGCAGACACTGGAGGGTCATGCCCTGTCGAGCCAGGTCGACGCTACATGAGGGATTCTAAGTGCCCAAGAACCTGTCTTGCTGGTGGAGAGGGCTGGCGGCTGATGGGGGCCAGGGAAGCATGTTGCCACTGCCCCACCGTAGGATCTGGGCACGTTTTCTTCCAGACTCCAGGCCTCCTTGTCCCCGCCAACCTGTATGTACAGCGAGGCGGGACCTGCCGGGCCGGTCCTTACCAGCTTCAGGGCTGCAGCATCCTCAGGTTGGGGGCACCCCTGCCCACCACAGTCCCCTTCACGTGAGGGCTCTGGTTGTGTCTTGGCAGCGGGCCCTGCAGGACAAGGGGTGCAAGAGCAAGAGTCAGGGGACCAAAGACGAGAAGCTCCTGAAGAGGCAGGCGCCGGCCCCCGCTCGGGACCGGGAGGTGCAGGAAGCCGGTAGCACCATGAATGTAGAGAAAACAGGTAAAGGAGGTCTGCCTGCTGACCTGGAACGGCCCTGGCTAACGCTGGCCCTGGAGGAGAGGCTCCTGGGGCGTCTGAGCTGTCCCCGCACACTGTCTGTCTCAGCTGGAGGAGCTCCATCCAAATCCTAGACTCTGTGACGTGCAACTCAGAGACCCCAGCCTGCCCACCCCTCCTGCTGGGACACCCGCCTCCCAGTGCCACCCGGGCCCCACGCGGTGATAAGAGGCTTTGGCTAGCTTGGGCCCGGGTTGAATTTCTCCGAGTTTTGTCTTTTTCCCCCCGGTGCCTGTCAAAAGCAGGACAACGGGGAAAGATGGCACTGCCTGCAGAGAGCTGCCCAACCATTTCCCCTTGTATCCCTGGGTCCGACGGGGACCCAGAGACCCGAGCACAGGGCTCCATTCTGCTGCTTCAAGGCCGAGAAAGAGGAGTGGTGGTTCCCCTCTTCTCTGGTTCTGGAAGATTCCATGGGCCCCCTCTGTGGGATCCCCCAGAAGGAAGGAAGCCTGAGCTCAGTGGTAACTGGGAAGGAGTGTCCTCAAGGAGCCCGAAGGGGAGGCGAAGTGTGTGCGGGAGACGGGGGGATGTCTTCCTCGGGTTTCCCTCCTCTTGTCGCCAGAGGTTGATTTGTGCGTCTGAACCTGCCTCGTGGTGGAAGCATCTGATCCCTCCCCCAGTCTGTGCCAGAGCGGCGTTCGCCCGCCTGGGCTGGGCACGCCGCCGTTCCTGGGCAGGTGCTGGGGTCTGGCCAAGGAGGTCGGGGCACACAGGCCTTGGGAAGGGGGGCCTCATGCAGCCAATCAGGTGGGCTCTCCTAATTGGCAGAGAGGAGAGAAGCTGCTTTTAGCCAACTTTTGTCCCTGGGGCCAAGGTGGGGTCTGGGAGGGGCAGTGCCCAGCTGGTCCCGGGCACGCTGTTTTGAAAAGTGACAGGAGGTGTGCAGCAGCCTCCTCCATGTAAGGGCCTGCTCAATAGCGTGTCCCCAAGTGTCCCTTTGATCTCCCACCACCCCTTAGCTTCTTCAAGGTCTTTTCTCCCCCAGCAAGCACTCACCAGACAGCCTGGCAGCTTCCCCGACACACAGACACTGTGCCGAGGTCGGGACGAACCCCACCGGGCATGGGGTCTGAGGGTGTCGCATAGGACCTTCTGTGACATGAGCAGCATCCTGGACAGGCAGGGCTCCTCTCTGTCCTGCTGGGTAACACCCACCCACCCCTGCTCATCCCTCATGGTGTCTAGGTGCCTGTCCCAAGGATGCCCCTTCGGGCAAGGCCTGTTGTCCTCATTTCACAGACCCCAAGGGGCCTCTCCCACAATCTCTTCAGTGGAAGAGGCAGCTCCTCCCCAGAGTCAGGGCATGAACCCCCCGCCCCCGCCCCCCGCTGGCAGTCTGCAAAGGGCTGAAGACCATGCCAGTCACATGCTGCCAGTGGCAGCCCTGTGGGGAGGCCTAGAAGCATCCGTGTGACCTTGCTCTCTCTAGAACAGAGCAGAAGCTTGGCCCACTGTGTGCGACATGCATCTGTGTCCTATGCAGGCCACATGGCCAGGGCCACCAGCCAACCAGTGACTGCCTCTGCTTCAGCTTTCTGGAGGGTCTTGAGTCAAAGTTGTTCCAAGGGCTTGGGAGCGGGGACCTCGCACTGTGTGCCCCTCCTGCGGACGGTGCCGAGAGGATCTGCCCCACTGGGAGGCGGGTCTCTGCACATGCCCCACCCCGCCAGTGCCAGCTGCCTTGTGGCTTCTCCGCGGTCCTGGTGGGCGCACTTGCTGCCTCCTGTGGGGAGAAGCTGCCAGTGGGGTGTGTGACTTCAGGTGGCTTCCTTCACACACCCAGGGGGCCCCAGTCCGGTCCACAGGGCTGCCGCTCCAGGACCTCTGGTGGGACAACCAACCCGGAAGCCCTCGGGCTCTGAGGTCAAATGGAGGCCAGGAGGGGCATCTCGGCTTCCCTCTCGGACACTTCATTTTGGGCCCAGATAGGGCTGCCTGCCCTCTGACCCTCTCCTGCCACCCTCTCTCCCTCCTCCAGGGCTCCTTGCCAGCTCCCGCTCTTGGTGGCCTTGAAGCAAGCTCTGACGAGCCTCCCACCGCCGTCACAGGCCTTGATTCTGTGTCTTTGTCCTTCCATCCACCCCTCTGCCTGTCCCTCTCCTGCTCCTGGGGGCAGGATAGTTGAAGGCTGTGACAGGAGCAGGACTCAGGCGGAGCCAGCTCACGACATGTCCTCCCGCCTGCGCGGGCCCTGCGCTCCGTGCCCCCCAGTGCCAGTGTCACCCCAGAGCAGATTTGCCTGTGTTCCTGTCCACGTGCTGTGTCTGTCTGTGTTCGGCTCTGTCAGTCCCTCTCCATGTATAAGTGCCTACACCCTGCAGAGGGCCGGGGGCAGCAGGCTGGGGAGCCCTCACCCCTCTACCCTGGGGAGGGTTTGGCCTTTAAGGAAATCCTGTCCCGAAAGCATCGTGTTTTCCAGGGAGGCACGTCTTTCTCAGCCGAGATGACTTGCAGGCTGGCCACCCGACCTAGAACCCGTGCCCTGAAGGGGCTAGTCAAGGACAACTGCTTTCCGGAGTCTCCAGGCAATTCCGTCTCCCAGAAAGTGCCCTGCTCAAGCCACTTGCCTGAGGCAGGCCCCAGAGTGGCCCGGCGCTTTGCCCTGCCCGTCCCCTCTTCTGCCCTGTTGACCGGCCACTACTTTGCTCATAGGTGGGCGGCTCTTTGGCAGCGGGAGGTGCTCGAGCCTGTCGGGGTCCCCAGGTGTGGTCCCCGCAGTGCATAAGATGGTGGAGGCCATGTCCCAGCTGCAGGAGGAGCTGGCAGCCCCGCGGGAGAGTCTGGCCCTCCGAGACAGTGACCAGCAAGCCACATCCACCCCGCTGCAGAACCAGGTACCTGGGGAGAATGGGATGGGCAGAGGCCACTGCCCACCGTGCAGCAGGTTGGAGGCCATTGCCCAGGTCCCCTAGAACCCACCGGCCACTGGCATTAAGGACAGGTGGGGTCTTTTCTCCTGGCTCGGGAATGCACAAGGGCGAGGTGGCAAGAGTCAGAGTCCTGGCCCTCCCATCCTAGTCATCCTTGTGCCCCATTCCTCCTGGGCCCCGGGGCCAGGACCTACCTCTGCAGAGTGTCTGTAGAAGTGAGAGGAGCAGGAAGGTGCAGGGACACTTCCCGCCCCGGGCCCACCCATCTACTCGGCAATGACAGAAGTCGTTGTAGAGGAGGACAGAGGAGCTGAAGGCTTATGTTGTGAGCCTTGTCCTCTCCGTTTGCTGGCCAGGGGGACACCGGGGGACCTTCCAGCCTCATTTTCTTCTCTTCTCCTCCCCCCTACAGGGGTCCCAAGGCCTCTTTCCTTGGGCTCAAATCCCACTCCCATTGTCATGTCTGTCTCTCGTGCCTGTGTCTGACCCTCCCCACTTCCCCAGGTCCCCAACCCTGTCTGCCCCTCATCCCACGTCGGATCTGGGCCTGATCTGTGGGAGGCCCTGCCTCTGTGGCCCTTCTCCTGACTGAAAGTCACAGAATACCGGTATTTGTTCTCAGTTCCAGGGGCAGTAGATTCTTTTTACCTATTTTTTTAAAGGCCATGTTTCCTCCAACTTACAGGTGTATCCTGTTCTGAAGATCTATCTGTCTTGACCAGTCTCAGCCGCTTGCTGAGTTGGCGGGGCCTCCTTGGGATGTCTCTAGTGCCTGTTTCTCCCTCTGTGTGCAGATCCCATGGTTTGCAGCCTGTGGCCCCATCTGCCTCATAAACTGGGGCTCCTCCAGGCAGGTGGGACACAGCAGCGTTGTTATCATTAGTCGGCTCCTGTGGTGCCCACCTGCCTTCCTCTCTCAGATGTCTGCTGGGTACTCAGTATGTGCAGGCACCGAGCTGGGGCTGGGAGTGACCAGGCAGACAGGCACGGCCTCCCCTGGGAGGCTGCAGTCTGGGGAGAGTGTTGGTTACACGCACCTGTGTCAGGAAGAGGAACAGGGGCACTGAGGGTGGGCACACACAGGGCCTGAGGGCTGTACCAGGCGCTTTGTCTGGGAGGCTGGACATGCTGGGGAGATCAGGGGCAGCTGCCTTGATAAAGGGACGCTGGAGCTGAGGTCTGGCACAGAGCAGAGGGAATGTGCTCTGAGCCGAGGGATCAAGTCTGTGCAAAGGGACTGTGGCCGAAGGAGCAAGAGTACATTTGGTATTCACCAGGGGTTGGTTCCAGAACTGCCCTGCGGATACCAAAATCCTCAGATGCCCAGGTCCCTTTTATAAAATGGCTTAGTACTTGCATAGATCCTACACACTTCCTCTCATATACATTTTAAATCATCTCTAGGTTAATTAAAACACCTCATACAAATGCTATGTAAATAGTTATGCTGTATTATTTAGGGATCAACTTCCTGGATTTTTATTTCCCGATATTTTCAATCTGAGGTTGGTTGAATCTGAGGATGTGAAGGCTGAGAATATGGAGGGCCAGCTGTGTCAGGGCAGAACCAAGGCCCGTGTAGCTGGAGGGTGGCATGGGGCACTGCTGGGGATCTGCAGGGCGGCCACGTGCCCACCCAGGACACATGTTGGGCCCCCGGCGAAAGCTCCTCACCACTTTCTTCTGATTGCCCAGTTTAGACAGTTCAGGCTCTTCACTGTTCAAACATGCTGCTTTGTTTTTAAAGAGCTTTACTGAGATGTAACTCACCATAAAATTCACCCCGTTGCAGGTATGCAGCTTAATGGTTTTAAGTATGTACATTCACATGGTGACGCAACCACCACCGCGGGCTAATTTCAGAGCATTTTCATCACCCCACAAAGAGCTGTTCAGTCACCCCCCACCCCCGCCCCCGCCAACCGCTGGTCTGCTTTCTGTTTCATGGATTTGCCTTTTTTGGAACATTTCATGTAAATGAAATCATAATAACATGGGCCTTTTGTGACTGAACAACTTTTTTTAAAAAAAAAGATCTTCTCCTGGGACCCCCCACCCCCACCCCCGCACCTCCCCTGCTCTTCTGGTCAGACCTTTGGAATGGGACCTAGGTTTTGCTTGCTTGGTTTACGCTCTAATATTCTGACTCTAAGCTCTTTCCCAGATGCACCTGAAGCCATGGTCTCTGGGCCACTGTCCCGAGGGTCCGACCCTGTGCGGCCAACCCTGTGGGCCGGGAGCTGGTTCAGGTCCCGACTTCGGCCCTGCCCGTTAGCAGTTTCCTCGCCTGCACAGTGGACACTGGGACAGGGCCAGGGTCGAGCACCCAGAGTCATGGGCAGTGCTGCCGTCAGCACCCTCGTCCCTGGGAAGTTTGGGATTTGGAACCACGGGGCCAGGGTTCTCTGGTCATGGCCTTGCCGCTGGCTGGCTGTGCAGCCGTAGAAAGTCGCTTCCGGTCCGAGCCCGCGTGCCCGGTCTCCAACCTGGGGCTGATGAGTCTTTGCCTCCGTGGGGCAGATCAACTGTGAGCCTGGACAGAAAAGTGGATGGGAGACCGTCAAGGGCTATTCCTCGTGAGGGCCACTCCCACGTGCTCCGTGGTCTCCTGTCAGCCCCACTGTGGTTTGACGTTGACCTTCCTGGTCTTCTTAATGCTGAGCCGCCTCCACCAAGAGATACAAAGTCAGGCCCCGGCTCCCTGCCCCTCCAAGACCCCTCTGTTCTGGCTCGTGGCGCCCTGGGGTTGACACCGAGCTGTCGTGGGGCCCATCGCAGCAACCTGTCAGGACCCTGCTTTCTTGGGTGGCTGTGCTCAGACTGTGCTTGTGGTGCCTTTGCTGGTGCTGGAAGTGGCCATGGAGTATCTGCGGTGTGCGGGCCCTGCACCAGGGCTGGGCGTGTGATGAGTCACAGCAAGGGTCCGTCCCCTCTGGGTACAAATGCCAGCACCGTAGCTGATGCAGAGCTGTGCTGGGTGCATGAAGTGGGTGCCTACCGGGGCTCCGTCCTGGGGAGGTCCCTCCACTCTGGTGGGGTTTGCCCTCAGCTCCCCACTCTCGGCCCTCTGCTCTGAGCCGTCTGCCATCTGCCACCTGAGCTCACCCACCTGGTTGTCTCTCTTTTTTCGCAGTATTTTCCTGACTCTGAGGCACCTTCCCCCCATACCCTCCCTAAGCAGACCCCTCTGGGCAGGGGACAAGGGTCCCACCCCTGGGCAGCACAGGTTCTAATACCTCAGCCCCAAAAGGAGCTGGCCTGCCGGGGCGCAGCCATTGCACACCGTGGGGTGGTTTGTGTCGGACCGACCCCTGTGTCCCCTGCTGTCCTAGGCAAGCTGGGAGGTGACAGAGCGTCTTGATATTTCTGATGAAAGGGGTCTTTTGTAGCCCCATCCTCAGCCCCCCACCCCCCCAGCCACCGGCCATATCTTTTTGGAGTGTCCCTCAGAGTTCCAGGTAGAAGGTAGAGTCAGGGGTCCAATTGTGATGCAAGAAAGGCCACTGGAGCCTGAGCTGCAGGCAGGTGGCAGGTGAGCATCCTGACCCCCCAGGTAAACTCTGGAAAAGCCCACGTTCCTTGCCATGGGGTCTGAATGCCAGGCAGCGTGTTAGCAACTAGCAACAAGTGAGGTCGGTCATCAGACGACTCCGCAAGAAAAATGGCAGGCACGCCCATGCTGGGGCCAAGGTCCTTGTCTGCATTGTGGGTTCTTCTCCAAGGAGAGTTTCCTGATGCGGAAGCAGGGTCTGCAAGGAGGGCGGCCTGTGGGAGGACAGCCCCAGGAAGGGCCGCCATCCCGGGATCTTCTCTAGGGGTGGGGGGTGGGGGCAGGTCTCCCCACCCGGGGCTCCGGCTGAGCCAGTCACCCTTGTCTCCTGATGGGGTGCGCACCCCTCTCTCTTGCTAACAGCCTCACTTGGCCACAACTCTCCTGCAAGCCAGATTGGGTGGGGGGCTGGATGTAGGTCCCAGAGGCGCCCTGGTCACTGGCAGACCAGCCCCCATAGGCAGCCTCACCAGGAACCACTCAAAGTAGAAAATTCTAGGGACCGAGCAAGGGCGGATCCAGGTTTGTTTTTTTAAGGTTTTGCTTATTTTTATTTGTTTATTTTTAGAGAGAGGGGAAGGGGGAGAGAAAGGAGAGGGAGAGAGACATCAATTGTGTGGTTGCCTTTCACACGACCCCAGCTGGGGACAAGGTCCGCAACCCAGGCACGTGCCCTGACTGGGAATCGAACCCATGACCCTTTCGTTCACAGGCCGGCACTCAGTCCACTGAGCCACATCAGCCAGGGCAGATCCAGGTTTTATAGTGCCTATTGTTTCTGCAGTTTGGGGGTCCCTTAAGAAAAAAGAATATAAAAGTACAAATACAAAGGCAGGGACAGGTCTTAGCAGGGGCTTGTGTTTCCTGAGACCCCCGGTGAACTGCCTGGCGAGTGAACCCTGGAGGGTCCCCAAGGGCATAGGGTCACCTCTGCTGCATTTCCCCCCAGACTGTCCTGAGAGCCCAGGCTGGCTGGGCCCTGCACTGGGACAGGGTGCGGAAGGCTGTCGGGACCAGGCCAGGTGTCACTCACCTGGAGTCCCAGGTGTGGCCTGCGGCTGGAACACAGGGAGGGCTGGGCCTGGGTATGGGCTGGAGGTGAGGAGCAAGGCTCATTGTGACCTTGGCTTTGTGCTGGCAGGTGGAGAACCTGAAGGAGAAGCTCATTGGCCAGGCCCAGGAAGTGAGCCGCCTCCGGTCAGAGCTGGTGAGGCTCACTGCGCGTCCTGCCTGGGGCAGGGGGGCCCTCCAGATGAGGGGGGTGACCCGTGCAGCCCCCCTGGGGGCTGTGCCCTGCTTGGGAAGTGCTCCAGGAGTCCTTAGCACCTCTTACTTGGTCCTCATACGTCATGTGACCCCCAGGGGAGGGAGGTGAACGCTCCTTTGCTGAAGTAAAATAAGAGTGTGAACGCTGTATAAATATGACTTCTCTTGTTACTTTCACACTCAAGAAAATAGGATGAAAGGTTGGGGTACTTCTGGGAGCAGTGCCTGCCTCACCGCCCTTCTTGGTCTTTCTTATGTCTCCCTTGAGCCCTTCTCCCTTCTCTCCTTGCTCACCTTCTCTTTTCTCCTGTCTTTCTCCCATCTCCCCCACCCCTGCCCTCGCATTCTGTCCCATACCCTCCTTGCCCCCCCATCCGCCCTGGCCACATGCCCCCACCCGCCCCTGGGCTGACGCTGCAGGGAGGCACGGACTTGGAGAAGCACCGGGACCTGCTGATGGTGGAGAATGAGCGACTGAGGCAGGAGATGCGCCGCTGCGAGGCCGAGCTGCAGGAGCTGCGCGCGAAGCCGGCAGCCCCCTGCCCGGGCTGCGAGCACAGCCAGGTGAGCAGGGGACCCTGCTCCTAACGGGGCCCCCGCCCCGCCCAGCGACCCCGGCCCGACGGTCCTCTGCCTCACGCTTGTCCTGGCCTCCTGTCAGGAGAGCACCCAGCTCCGGGACAAGCTGTCCCAGCTCCAGCTGGAGGTGGCGGAGAACAAAAGCATGCTGTCGGAGCTGAACCTGGAGGTGCAGCAGAAGACTGACCGGCTGGCCGAGGTGGAGCTGCGGCTCAAGGACTGCCTGGCTGAGAAGGCGCAGGAGGAGGAGCGGCTCAGCCGGCGCCTGCGCGACAGCCAGGAGACCATCGCCAGCCTGCGGGCCCAGTCGCCGCCCGTCAAGGTGCGCCCGGGTCCCGCAGCCTTGGCAGAGCCCTGGAAGCCTGGACGGGGCCTCAGCGTTCGGCCCCTGGTGCCCAGGACTGGGCAGGCATGTAGGGGGAGGTGTGAGTGGTTGAAGGCGATGACCCTGTCCCGTCTTGCTGTCCAGCGCCAAGCACGTGGCAGGTCTCTGGCAACCAGCACTTGGCCAGGCATGGACATAGGGCGTCCCTCGATTCTGCCCCCATCTTTGCTCTTCTCTGTTCTGTGCTCTGGCTGGGGCCACAGCCAGGCTCCCAGTGGGCTCATTAAGAGGAGAAGATTGCAGGAGGCCCTTGCAGCATTCTGGAAAGCCAGGACCTCGTGATGTCTCTGTTTTTTTCCGGGCCCTTGGTGGGATGTCCCTGAGGGTCTCCTCCCCAGGCCAGCCGCATCTCAGGGCCCCAGAGTGAGGGCAAGGTGCCCTGTCCCTCCACGCACCGTCCCTCTCTCACCGTGCAGTATGTCATCAGGACCGTGGAGGTGGAGTCGTCCAAGACCAAGCAGGCCCTCAGTGAGTCCCAGACCCGGAACCAGCACCTGCAGGAGCAGGTGTCCATGCAGAGGCAGGTGCTGAAGGAGATGGAGCAGCAGCTGCAGAGCTCACACCAGCTGACCGCGCAGCTCCGGGCGCAGGTGTGCGGGCCACGCAGGGGTGCGCGAGGCAGTCGGGGAGCCGAGGCCAGCCTTTGCTTGCTACGGTGCCGCGGACCCAGGTTCCCATCTCTCTTCCTGCTCTGTCCGAGTTTCTCTTCCTATAAAATGATGTGATCACAGAACCCACCTCACAGTGGGGCTCAGGGACAGACCCACGAGAGGCTCATCTCCCAGGGCTCCACGCACACTTGCGCCAGGAGTGGTGCCCTAGTTGGTGGCGTAACAAACACTGTCCTGCTCTCCTGGGGCGTGTGCACCTGTTGTGTGGCAGGACCCAGGTGGGTGCTGGGGCGACACAGGGAAGTAGTGGAGCTCACAGCCCTTCCAGCCCCCACCCCCTGCCCTCCTGAGCAGAGACACAAGAAATACTCAACTTCTTTCTGGCCTTGGCCCCCAGATCGCCATGTACGAGGCAGAGCTGGAACGGGCACACGGGCAGATGCTGGAGGAGATGCAGTCGCTGGAGGAGGACAAGAACCGGGCCATCGAGGAGGCCTTTGCCAGAGCCCAGGTGGAGATGAAGGCCGTGCACGAGAACCTGGCAGGTGAGCTGGCCAGCGGGGCCCTGGCCTGCGGCAGGCTGCGCCTGTCGCCCTGTCCGCCTCACACCCGCCCCGTCCCCGTAGGCGTCCGGAGCAACCTGCTGACACTGCAGCCAGCGCTGCGCACCCTCACCAACGACTACAACGGACTCAAGCGGCAGGTGCGAGGCTTCCCGCTGCTGCTGCAGGAGGCCCTCAAGAGCGTCAAGGCCGAGGTGAGTGCAGGCCGTGGGGGCCACGTTGGGCGAGGCCCTGGAGCCCTTGGGAAGAGGCCGCATCACCTCCCCCCACCATGTCAGCTTCCCCCTGCCCTTCCCACTGCCACCCCAGACCTTGTTTGAAAAAGTCTGGTCAGAAGCAAGTATTTGGGCATTTGTCTTATTACGACTCTTTCATCCAAACATGTTACATATATCCTTATAGCGCAGACATGCTACATATGTCCTGAACATCTGTGAGGTTTAATTTAATTTTTTCAAGCTGTGCTCATTCACTATGAAAATAGCCAGCGTCCCTGAAGTGCCTCCTACATGCTGAGCCTTTTATAGCCGGAGGCTCCTGGAACCTGTATGACGGCCCTGCAGGGTAAAGGGACTGGTATATTTTAGGAGTAGAAAAGAGCTCTTCTTTCAACTTTATGCCAGTAATCCAGGGCCATGGTAGGAAGTTCTAACCTTGCAGAAGGACATCAGATGAGAAAGAAGGGACTCACTCTGCCACCCACTCCCCCAAGGTGGCCTCTTTGTCAGTATTTCCCCCAGGGCGTTGTGAGTGTGAGAAACGTGGTGGTGTCTGTGTCTCTTACCCACCAGGGCAGCATGTGGACGTGTGGTTTGCAACTTGTTTCCCCTGTGAAATGCAACTGGGAGGTCTTTACCTACCAACTCCTACGGGTTCATAAGTTAGATGGTGTTGTCCCCATTTTACAGATGAGAAAACTGAGGCTTGAAGACATGGAGCCTGTGGCCTCAGGTCCCCCAGCTACTCAGGGTCAAGCTGGCATGTGGGCCCAGCTGAGTCTGTAGTCAAGCTCTCCAGTGTTGTGGAATGAGGCTGGGTTCCGGCTCTTTGCTGACTTAGCAGGGTGACCTTGGACTATTGGCTTAGCCTCTCTGGGGCTCAGTTCTTCCTTTGTAAAATGGGACTGGTGAGCAGTACCTACCCAGAGGGGTTACCGGGAAAATTCGGCATGTTTCAGCACATGTCAAGGACTCAGCCAGGGTGGGGGATGGTGCTCGGCCGGCCGGGGGCAGGCGGTCGGTGGAGCTGGCCCCCTGAGGGCGCTGTGTGTCCCCCACCAGATCGGCCAGGCCATCGAGGAGGTCAACAGCAACAACCAGGAGCTGCTGCGCAAGTACCGCCGGGAGCTGCAGCTGCGCAAGAAGTGCCACAATGAGCTCGTGCGGCTGAAAGGTGACTCCTGCGTGGTCGGGTGGGGGAAGGGCTGCATGGGGGTTCTCAACCTAGCTGGGAGGTGATCCTGCCCTTCCTTATGGTCCCCAGAACCATTCCTATGAGCTGTGCCCTGTCACTGAGGGGCCATTGCCACTCCCTCTTTGAAGATAAGGCAGCAGAGACACAGAGAAGTCGGGGGCTTGATCTGCCCGACCCAGACGCCCTTGCCCAATGTCCACAGCTGGCCACCCCCAGGCTCTGGGGGCCTCAGGGTCAGGTGTTGCAACTGGGTGGTGAGTGACTGGAATGCCACTGTTCTGACCCAGGGCCAGGTCACGCTTGAGGTTTCACCCGTTCACTGTACAAAGGTCTAGGGGGCGCCTGCTCCGTGCCAGGTGCCATTCCTGACCCTGAGGTAGGTAGAGGTGGCTGTGAGCCCTGCAGACACTATCCTGGCTCTCACAGCGCTCGCTTTAGCTGGGAGAGCAGACAGTGGCCGTTCATCAGCCAGGGAACCCCTGCAGGGGTTCTGTTACCCAGGCTGGGGAGGAGCACCCAGAGCCCCTGGGTGTCTGACAGTAAGAGGTGTTGGGGGGCTTCCTGGAGGAGGCAAAACTAGACCTGAGAGCTGGATGGTGAGTGGGAGTGGATAGGGGAAGGAGGAAGGAAGGTGGGGAGCTTTCTCTCCACCCCTGGAGCACTGGGCTCCCACTGAAGGGCTTGAAGTGAGGGGCTGGTATCAGCAGACCCATGGCTCCCACTGCCCCGGGTGTCCCTGTTGCCTGCCAGTCGCCCACTGGCTGCCTGGTCCCATTTGCCCATCCTGGTGCTTGTAGTGCCCTTTTTGAATAGCACAAGCCTCGGCTTCCTGGGACTCAAGCCCCTCATTGTGTGCATGAGAAGTGAAGTTTAGAGATGTAAAGAGTGTCCATTTTGGTATTCCAGCCAGACTGGTGTCCCCCACCTCCCATGCACACAACCCCTACAGTTGATGTTTTCTCCCTGTCCCAAGGTGACACTCCCACCCTCACCTGGTTTGCTTAGGAAGAAAATATACCAATAAGTAAATTCATACTATAGTGTGAGTGACTGATAGCAGCTTTGTGGCCCTGGGAGCCTTGCTTAGAGGCAGGAGCTCCTGAGCCACTAGGCTGCTTAGGACACCACTGGACACAGCATGGAAGCAGCCTGGTCCTGATGTGGCTTGTATCCTTCTTTCCCACCCCACCCCCCAAACCCAGGGAACATCCGGGTGATTGCCCGTGTCCGGCCCATCACCAGAGAGGATGGGGAAGGGCCGGAGGCGGCCAATGCAGTGACCTTCGACCCTGACGACGACTCCATCATCCACCTGCTGCACAGAGGAAAGCCGGTGTCCTTTGAGCTAGACAAGGTCTTCTCCCCGAGGGCCTCCCAACAGGACGTGAGTGTGGCTCTAGGGTGGGGTGGGGGGAAGGGACAGAGCGGTGGAGAGAGGGGGTCAGAGAGAGACTCACCAGGAAAGGGAGAGGTAATGGGGGGATGTTCAGAAAGAAGTTGAGAGTGGAAGCAGACCGGACAGAGATGGGCGCTAGGGTCCCTTTCTCCTCCTTGGGAGGGAAGCTGGGAAGCTAAGGCTGAGCCCCTCAGAAGCCTGTGCTGGAAAGGGCAGGTGTGAGCACAGCCCTCCCCGCACATGGCTCCTCCCACCCCACGGCCCCACCCACCCATGGGCCCCTCCCATCTCCATGGCCCTGGTCACGTGGAGTCTGGTCCCCACCAGCCTGTGAGAAACAAGTGGTCTCAGCGTCTGCCTGGTCTCCTCTTAGCTGAGGCCCACCTGCCAGGCCTGTCTTGCCTGTGCTGTATGGTCCCTACGCCTGGCTGAACCTCTGTCCCCAGCCTTTGCCCAGGCAGGCAGGCAGGCAGAGGAGGTACCATGCGTGGGACTGGCCTCTGCCTGCATTTTGCTGCGCCCTCTGGGGCTGGGGGTGGGGTCTCCTGGGCTCCCGAGCTAGGCGGCCCCTCCCTCAGGTGTTGGTAGGCAGTCGGCAGTGCCTCCTCTGTCTTTCGGGGACCAGGTTACCAAGTGACTCATTAGTCATGAATTCCTCCCCAGTGGGCTGGTTGTCCACAATAATGTGCTGTATTTTGGGGGAAGGACAGAGCGGTCAGCAGGAGATGGCTGGCCTGAGCTGGTGGGGACCCTGCTCCCAGCAGCCCGGGGAGGCCCCACATTCTCCATCCCACTCTCCCCCGCAGGTGTTCCAGGAGGTGCAGGCCCTGATCACCTCCTGCATCGATGGCTACAATGTCTGCATCTTCGCCTACGGCCAGACGGGCGCTGGCAAGACATACACCATGGAGGTGGGTGCCCGCTGGAGGGGACTGGTACTCCGATGGTGGCACCACCCCTTGCTGCCATTGATGGGGGTTCTCCTCACTGGTCTCGAGGTTCTGCATGGTGTGTGTTTTGCCTTACATGGCCTTCACCAGCCCCAAGTCACCAGGCCTGAAGAGGGGGCACCTTGATGGTCCCAGTGGGTAGGAGGGCACCACAAATTGGCAGCCGAAGGGGCTGGGCCTGAAGTTGGAGTCCGTGCGTTTGCTGGGCCCCGGGCCCCTCCACATGAATACGGGGCAGGCTCACCCCCGCCCCCCAGGGGACCCCAGGCAGCGGCAGAGACTGCGCAGCACATACTGGTGAAGAGTCATGGGGCACCCAGCACTTGCCCGCCGCCCCAGGGCAGGGCTCCATCTCTCTGCTTGTGTCTGTCCCCTCCCCGTGGCCAACCGAGGCCTCTGGACGAGGGAAAATCTTAACTAGAGCTAAAAATGGAAGGCTGGCTCCTGGAGCGTCTGGTTTGTTAGCATTTCCCTGGCTCTTGAGGGGGTGCTGTGGGGTTCGCTGGGCAGAGGAGGGCAAGTATTCTGGTGTCTGGACAAGGGGAGCCAGAGGTGCCGTTGGCTGGGGGCGCCATTTCAGGAGAAGTGAGGACTCAGGTGAGGTTTACTTTCAGAGAGACCAGGCAGCCCCTCAGGCCCAGGGCACCTGCTGGCCTCGTGTGCCTCCCTCCACCCGCTGCAGAGCCTGCCCTCTGCTCTCGGCCTTGCTGAGGGGGACCCCCGTGTGGGCAGTGGCAGGGAGATCTTAGGTGCCCGGTGCCCTCCCAGGCGGGTCGCCAGGGCCAGGTACACACCTGGCGCTCAGCAGCCCCTGTGTGCAGCCCTGCCAGGCATTTCAGGTGGGTGCTCTGCGTTAAGTCTCAGGGCAGTTCTGCCAGGGCGGTGCCGGGAAACAGGCCCACAGTGGTGACTGAAGTTGCTTGCAGCTGGTAGAGGGTGTTTGCGGGCAGAGGCTGGCCTGCAAGGGGTAGCTGCGGTGGGTGGGGGCACGGATACCCTGTGGGCCTCTGCACGGGCCACCCCCCGTGGGTGCTCACTGGGGTCCTGCTTCTGTCCCAGGGGACCCCTCAGAACCCAGGCATCAACCAGCGGGCCCTGCAGCTGCTCTTCTCCGAGGTGCAGGAGAAGGCGTCCGACTGGGAGTACACCATCACCGTCAGCGCGGCCGAGATCTACAACGAGGCCCTCAGGTGAGGACCCTCAGTTTGAGGCTCTCAGCTGGCGGCCCTGGCTGGGGCACCTGCCTCCCGGGGAAGCTCCGTGGGCCTCAGGACCGTGCCGAGCCATGTGGGTGGGAAGTGGGGTCTCCTTGACCCCATTGGTGGGGGCTGTACTTCAAGACTCAGCTGGGGGCCCTGCTAGCTGTGGCCACTACCCCTGAGCCCATAGGCAGGGGAGGAGGGCTCTCCGAGCCCCCAGGACGCCCAGGCTGGCGTGCCGCTTCTCCTCTGGTGATAACCAGGGGGGTCGGGAGGCCCTTCCCGCAGCGGCCACTGCATCGGGGGCAGGAGCGGCACCATGGCAGGCCTTCGGGGGAAGTCCGTCTTGCCCTTCGGTGGTCCAGGAAGCTTCCCGAGGGTGTGAAGGTTGGGAAGGGGAGTCCAGGCTTGCGGCAGGTGCAGCACAAGCAGAGGCAGACATGGGAGGAGGGAGTGACTGTCCCACCTGCCCCCTCCAGGGACCTGCTGGGGCAGGAGCCGCAGGAGAAACTGGAGATCCGGCTGTGCCCGGATGGCAGTGGGCAGCTGTACGTGCCAGGGCTGACCGAGTTCCAGGTGCAGAGCGTGGAGGACATCAACAAGGTGTGGGGCTGGGGGGCAGGCGGGGAAATGTGGGGAGACCCCACCCGGAGCTAAGCTGCTGGGGCTCAGCCATGTCCCCACACGGCTCTGAGCCTTATAATGCCGAGGGTGACACCCCTCACAGGGGTTCTCAGGGACAGGGTGGTTCTGCGACTCCACTCTAAACCCTGTGCCTCTGCCGTGCCCCCGCCCCACCCCCAGGTGTTCGAGTTCGGCCACACCAACCGCACGACGGAGTTCACCAACCTGAACGAGCACAGCTCCCGCTCCCACGCCCTGCTCATCGTGACCGTGCGCGGCGTGGACTGCAGCACCGGCCTCCGCACCGCCGGTACGTGGGCAACGGGCAGCTGGGCCGGAGCCCCCACCCCGCCCTGCCCCCGGGGCGCCCTTGACCGGCCCGGTGCCCTCCCCACAGGGAAGCTGAACCTGGTGGACTTGGCGGGGTCAGAGCGTGTGGGCAAGTCCGGGGCCGAGGGCAGCCGCCTGCGGGAGGCGCAGCACATCAACAAGTCGCTGTCAGCCCTGGGGGACGTCATTGCAGCTTTGCGGTCCCGCCAGGGCCACGTGCCCTTCCGCAACTCCAAGCTCACCTACCTCCTGCAGGACTCGCTCAGTGGGGACAGCAAGACCCTCATGGTGGTGCAGGTGAGGGCCTCAGGTGGGCTCGGCCAGCACCAAGACCGGGGACCCCTTCCGGGTACCCAAGCCATGCAGAGAAGGGACCTTTGTCCTTAGCAGCTCCAAAGTCAGGAGACCTCCAGCCTCCCCAGCAGACCTGGCCACACGTACCCTGTGCGCCTCACCAGGTCCTTCATTTTGGCCAGAGTCCCTAGGCTGTGGGCCCCCTCTGGTTCTGTGGGGACAGCTGGCTTGGGTGGTGAGTGCTCGTGTCCCCTAGGTGTCCCCTGTGGAGAAGAACACCAGCGAGACCCTCTACTCCCTCAAGTTTGCTGAAAGGGTCCGCTCTGTGGAGCTGGGCCCGGGGTCGCGCAGGGCAGAGCTGGGGTCCTGGTCCAGCCAGGAGCATCTGGAGGTAGGGGTGCCCCACGCCTGTCCCAGGGGCTTCCAGGTTAGGGGCAGGATGGAGGGTCAGGGGGGTTGCAGCTTGGAGTGTGGGGGGAAGAGAGGCCAGAGGGGCTGGAGCTGGAACTGGAACCCAAGCCCAGAAGTCGCTCTAGTCCTGCTGCTGTGGAGCCCTCGGCTGGGGTCGGGGGTCGCAGGTTGGCACACAGGTTAGCTAAGCCGTAACTGGTTCACCTCTTTACAGTGAACTCCCAGTGACTGGACCGGGTTTTGCAGAGGAGGAAATGGTTTCAGGAGACTGGGAGGGGAGGGAAGTAGGCCAGGGACCGGGCGTGACGGCCCCCACCCACCTGCTCACCCCTGCCCACAGTGGGAGCCGGCCTGCCCGACACCGCAGCCCTCAGGGCGAGCTCATTTCACCCCGGGATCTGGGACCACCAGCCGCCCAGGTTCCATGCGGAGGAGGCTGCAGCCCTCGGGTGAGCTGGCAGGGAGTGGGTGGAGGGTGGGTGAGCCCCCTCCCCGTGGGTTGGGGGTGGGTGAGCCTCCCTCCCCCTCCCACACTCCCACACACAACCACACAACCACGGGGCTGCCTAACCTGGACAGGGTTTCTTTTCAAAAAAGTTTCTAAAGCTCCCCTAGAGCCAGTTTCACAGCCTTCCCTGGCCCTGGGCATAAGGCAGTGCTGGGTCCTTTCCACAGATGGGAAATCAAAGACTCCCCTCCCCGTGCCTCGAGGGCCAGGATGCGAGTGTCCCAGGTGGGGCTGGCTGGGCACCACACCTTCCAGAGCAGGTGTGGCCCCACCAGACCTGGGCCCCAGCCCCAGGGGCAGAAAGGGCAGGGCCCACCCTGTGTCCCAGATGAGAAGTGAGCCCGGTCATGGGACTGGAATCCAGGCCGCCTGCCCCCAACCTGGCCCCAGTCACAGAGGCCAGCAAAGGCATCGGGGCAGCAGGGTCCTGAGGGGCCCACCGGTGAGACACCTGTTGCTTTGATTTCAGCCTGAGGCTGGGGCTGCAGAGTCTCCAGGTGAGTGGGGCCAGTGGCCCAGCGCCACCTGCTGCCTGACCTTGTCTTGGGCTGCCGGGCTGTGCCGGGAACCTGCTGCTCAGGCTGGGCCTGCCTTCCCGCTGCCTGCTCTCTGTGCGCTTCTGCCTGGCTCCCTCCAGCGCTTGAGTGGAGACTAATGAGCCCCTCCCCCCGCAGGGAAGTCCAGGCCGCTGCCTGTGTGACGATGGACTGAGGTCGTGTCTACCCTGCCACGCCAGGGCCAGGTCCTGCCGCTACTGCCTGCCCTGCTGCAGCTGGGAGCCGGGGAGGCGGCAGCCAGAGTGCAGGCTCCTCTTGTCTCCCAAGATGAGAAACATGTTCAGACGGAAATGGTGTCTGCTGTGGCTCTTGGTGCAAATGACATGCATGGGCTGGAAAGTCAGGGATGTCCCGCTCCTCCTGGTAGGCCCAGGCCCCCAGAGGGTGGTCCCTGCTGGGGAGGGCGGCAGTGCTGGAGGGCAGCCCTCGCCTGGGCTGGCCCAGGCTCTCCAGCCGGCAGGCGCCCTCTGAGGTGGGCGGCTGAGGAGCCCCTGGGAGGCACAGGAACCACAAGAACAGGCTGGGCGGTGGGTGTCGGGGGGCAGTCCTCCAAGGGCCCCGAGGGGCCTGTGCATGGTGGGCTGGTGCACGTGCGGCTCGGCTACGGCCGGCCCGCCCGCCCACTGTTTATGGCCGGAGGCCGGGACCCGGCTGCCCCGCTCATCTGCCTGGCAGCAGGCGCTCTCCTCGCCCACTGGCCTCTTAACACTTTCCTCCCTCTGAAATCCTATTTAAGAACTTTTGGAAGCTTAGCCATTTTTACTTATGAAAATAAAAGCCTTTTTACACAAGCGTGGACTGAAAGAGTGGGTCTGTGAGCCGCTGGCCATGAGTAGGGCACTGGCACGTGCTGTTGGTTCCCAGCTGCCTGCTGGTCACACAGTCCTCTAAGGGTGGCTCGTCCTGAACATCTATGACTGGGGGGGCTGGCGCCCCCTCCTCTTATTGTGACTGACCCCAAAACAGTGCTGTCACCACCATTTGTAGATGGGAAATGAAAGCTCCTCAAGGCTCAGCCAAACCATGACTTGTCCCAGCAAGTGCCCGTGCCACCCTCCTCCCAGGGCTTACAGGACCCCGCCCCCCACCAGGGGGTGTGTCGGCCTGTACCTGGTCACAGCCCTGGAGAAGACGTGCTCAGAGGGCCCCTCCGGCGGGGCAGAAGCAATGCCCACTGGGTCGGGGTGACCTGTCCTGGCTGGCTGCATGGGGGGCTCAGGAGGACGGGAACTGCCCTTCCAGCCCCGACCCTGAAGGCTGCTGGCCGGATACAGCTGTTGGCCTTGGAAGCGTCCACTGGACCTCCGGGAGCGTGGCTGGGTGGAGGGGATGGTGGCCCACCCCTCACCTGTCTCCCAGCCCTGGGGGAAGAGTGGCTGCCTCCCCTTTTTCTCCCCATCCTCGCGGAGAGGATGGCTGAACTGGCCCTTTCCTGGGGGCCCGGCGCCCTGCTGCCCCCTGCTGGCCACACAGCCTTGCACACCAGGCCAGGCTGGCAGTCCTGCGCCCAGGAGCACCCTGTGGCCAGACATGCCCTTCCCGGCAAGAAAACCAGGAAATAGTTACAAATTTAATAAAATTTGCCTTATAAATTAAAGCAGCAGCCCCAGGGCCTGGTTGGCTGCCCCAGGAAGCAAGAGTGGGCAAAGCCAGGCAGCCACTGCCAACAGAAATTGTCTGAGTTTAGGACTGTGGAGGTGGCTAGTGGGCCAGTGCCACCGCCTCCAGGATGGCCACAGGGCAGCAGTGAGGGCAGGGCAGGGTCTCACAGTCCGGTGGGCACACGGAACAGGAGTGTGGGCTGAGGCCAGGCCCCAAGGGCTGCCAGGTGCCCCCACCCACTGGATTCTTCAGTCCAAACTGGCCATGAGCAAATGTAGCTCCCGGAAGGCACTGCCATGACGGCCGCTCAAGACCGACTTGCTCTTGACGAGGCCGCTGATGCCCTTGAGCTGTTTATAGCAGAGCCGGCACTTGTGTAGCCTGTGGGCAGAGGGGCAAGCTGTGAGGTGGCCACTGCAGACACCTGTCCTCACTGACCCTGGGGCCTTGCCTGTCCTGACCACCTCCACCTGTCCCCCAGGCCAAGCCGGGTCACACCAGAGCTCAGGGCAGAGCCTGGCCCTGTGGAGCACAGGCTCTGCTGCTGCCACCCTACACCCTGAGCCGGGGGCTCTGCCAGGGCGCAGCGGCCTCTTCCACAGTTGTCGGCTGGGCCGCCCAGGCCCGTGCTCCTCCTCCCAGCATGGCACGTCGACCCCAACCCAGGCACTTTGCGGGCCGCTCACCTCTCCTCCCGGCTGATGTCCACACCCACAGAGGGCGGGGCTGCCAGGATGTCAGTGATGAGGGGCAGAAACCGCTGTAGGATCAGCTTCAGGGAGGTGCAGCCTGTCTGGACATAGCTTCAGAGGCAGATGGACAGATGGCGCCACAGACAGACAAACAGCAAGTACACAAAGACAGATGGGCAGGGACAGATCAGAGGCAGCACAGGCTTGTTTCCACTGTCCCTGGAGCCGGGAGGGGACGGCAAGGCTGCACAGTTGCCTCCTGTGGACCCCGCCCCGGGGGTCTTTCCCAAGGTCCCTGCAGGCGCCTCTCAGACCCCTCCCACCCTGCTGTGAGGCAGGCGGGGCTTCCCCACACGTACCTCTCATACTTGCTCTGCAGAAGCTTCTCGATCTGCGGCAGGACCGTGGTGCACAGGTCCAGCTTCCACAGGGAGCTGGGGAGAGGCCCGGGGACAGGTGCCCTCAGCTCCCGGCCCCGCCCACTCCACCCGCTCCGCCTGCTGCGGCCACTTACGCTTTCTGGTTGACAATGTTGAGGAGGTCCACCACCACTGACAGGTCATTGATGGCCACAGCCGAGTCCACCGACATCTGTGCAAACAGAGCAACAGGCCACCCATCACAGAGGGCTGGGGACAGGGGCCCCTGCCAGCTGTGGTGTGATAATGGAGCTTATTGTGGGGTATTAAAGACCACCTAAAATAATGAGTGCAAGGCCAGGTCCACGAATAGGTGCTCAATAAACAGCAGCTTGTCAGGATGAGGATGGAAGAAATAGATAAGGCCACCACCTCCACACATCCTGGGGCCCTCTCCTCGGGTCAGCCCTGAGCCAGGGACAGGGACAGGCGCTTGCCTTGATGTCTCCCATGGTCCACACGGCCCGCACGGTGTCCAGGTTCTTGTGGCGGCTGGTGAGCACCACGCACATGGTGTCGTGGCCTTTGCGGATCTGCGACATGGCGTCCTCGTCCACTAACTCTGTCTGCTGGGGGACCTTCACGGCCTGGGGGGATGGGGGCCCAGGTGCTGGCAGCAAAGCTCTACCCTCGCTCCACGGGCCCTGCCCAACCCTTGGGCTGGGGCCCCACTCACGGGCAGGAAGTCCGAGGCCTTCAGCCCAATGGGCTCATTCCGGGTGGCAGGGATGATGGCAGGCTCGGCCTTGGGCGCAGGGGTGGAAGTGACGACCTGCGGCCAGGGCAGGGCCTCGAGCTGGAGGACCGGAGCTCAGTGGGCAGCGAGCCTGAGGGCTCCCCCCACTGTGCCCCCTGGGAAGGAGCCCCCAACCCTCTCAGTCTTGCACCACGGCCCTGTACCCTGACATACATTTGGCACCGGGAACTGCGTGTCCATGGCTGGGCTGGGCTTTGCTGCCTCCTGGGCAGTGGCCATGTCTGGAGGCAAAAGGAAAGGGTTTCTGGGTCAGGAAGAGGGCAGGGCTCAAGTGCGACCCTGGGTGGCTTCTGTAATCGTAGAGGACAGAGCAGGAGCCAGCGGGTCCTGGGGAGGCCTAAGGGCAGGGGCTGCGCCTGCTCCCCACTTTCTACCTACTCCATCCCAGGCTGGGCAAAAAGCGGTCCCAGGGAGCTGCAGGAATGAGTAGGCTGGGGGCGCAGGTGGTGAGCAGGCAGGTGAAGTGCCTGGAGGCCCCAGTGGACCTGGTGACCTCTCACCAGGCCTGCTTGCTCTCCTACAGCATGGGTATTGTCTCTGAACCCACCAGGGCGGTGGTCTGTCTGTCTGCCACCCTCACAAGGGTGCGGGCTCCTGAGGGGAGCAGGTGCCTTGTTCATGCTCAACCACCAGGGCCTAGCCCAGGGCCAGCACATAGTAGGTGCCCTTGAGCCACGGGGAGGCTGAGGTTGTGCAGGAGTGGGGTGCCAGGGACGCAGAGCGTAAAGGACTGAGGAGTTGAGGGGCTAGGCTCTGCCCCACTCCCAACTCACCATCTTCTGGGGGTGCTGGGAAAGGCTCGCTTCTTCGGGGTGGTGTCCGACCTGTGGAGGCGAACAAGGTTGGGGACTCAGGTTGGCTGTCCAAGGCTCTTGCCTGAACCCCTAGGGCTGAGGTGGCCTGGGATCCTGTGTCAGGACACAGGGGACGGAAGGTGGTTCCCAGGCGTGCCACTGCAGATGTGTGACCCTGTCCTGGCCCACGAGCCCTCAGGCCTGTCCTTTCCCATGCATTGGCCCTGTGGGCCTTCCCTTTGCTTGGGGCCGCAGGGGACCCAGTGGCTGCCAGGGCCTGGGGGGCCTGGAGGGCCTGGGGGGCCAGGGGGCAGAGTCTGGCCCACGGAGGTTAGAAACTAGGAACTGCACAGCGGCAGCATGCGTTCCACAGACAGGGACACTGGCGGCTGGAGCCTGGGACACTGGACACTGGACACACAGGACACTGGGGCCAGGCCTCACTGATGCTGTTCTTTGGCTGGAAGATCTCGTTGTAGTCCTCGGCATTCTGGATCTCTGCCCGAGACTCCCGCTCGTCCCGGTCGTCCTCGCTGCTGGGGCTGCGGCGCTCGCTCTCCGAGTTCTGCTTCACCCTGAGGGGCAGCCAAAAGGGGGCTGGGGCCTGTGAAGCCAGGCTGGGCCCCCAAAGCCTTCCTAGGGACAGGCCCACCTCCAGTGCCCCCCCAGTGCCCTGAGCCCCAAGCCCACCTCTGAGGTTTGCTGCAGGTTGTGCTGGGCCGCTCGTAAATGCGCCTAAGGGGGACGGTGGGCAGGGGCGGCTGCTGAGCCAAGGGCTGGCTGTCCTGAACAGGGTCCTGGGCCACCGTGCCTGTCCTGGTGACCCGGGTCAGGTCCACCACATAAGAGGAGACGTTGCTCTGGGAGAAGGCCACGCCTATCTGCAGGAAGGGCAGAGCTGGGGTGGGACCCTTCACAGCAGCGGCTAGGGTACGGGTGGGCAGGATCCCAGCAAGGGCCAGGAGGAAGTGGGGGCCCGATGGCCCCATGGGAGGGTGGGCAGCAGGCGATGGCTCTCTCACCAGCTGGTTGTTGCAGATGGCCAGGTCGGCCACCTTGCCCCAGTTGACTGGGACCACGTCAAAGCAGCGCTCGGGCTCCCAGCCGTAGACCCGCAGCGAGTCCTGGCCGCCGCTGTACAGGCAGCAGCCGTCGGGGTTGAAGAGGATGCTCCTGGGCCGGGAGAGAGGACCATGGGTCCTAGGACACCCGGGCTGCAGGTTTCTTACGAGGCCGCAGGGACCCAAGCACACAGGGGAGCAGAAGCGGAGAGGGGAAAAGCCCACCCACACCCACACCCACTTCCCACTTCCCCAGGAGAAGGGCTGGGCCCACCACCCAGGAACCCGCATACCTGACAGCCCCGGGCTCCCCTTCGATACAGCTCACCACCTGGAATTTCTCAAGGTCCCAGAAACGGATGGTCCTGCAAAGGCAGCCAGGCTATGCTGGAAGCCAGGGCCTCCAACTGGCCTTTCAACAGGCCCACGGCTGAGACAGCCAGCCTCTTTCCCCGGCTACCCCAACTCCTCACAGCCAGTAAGAGGAATGCGTGGGCCAGGGGCTGGCCCTGGGCGGGCAGAGAGAGTGGACTCGGTGGGTGGGACATGAACTGAGGCTTTTGATCTGTACATGCCCTTGAAGGCCCAGGGTCCTGGGGACGGGAACTAAAGCCAGAAGAGGGAGGGGACCCGGGTTCCATCTTGGCTCGGCTGGCAGTGAATTTGTTCTACACAGGCTCATCGGGTATGACACCCTGGGTCAGAGAGACTGACTGGGGACAGATATACAGTCACCCAGAGACAGAGATGGGAGGAATGGTGGTCACAGGTGGCGGCCTGCTTCTCCTCACCTGTCAGAGCTGCCAGAAGCCAGGAGGTACTCGTTGGGATGAAACTCCACCACAGTGACAGGCCCCACGTGGCCCAGGAACTCAGACATCATCTTGCCAGCAGTCAGATCCCAGAGCTGGGGCAGGGTGGGGTGAAGGTCAGGACTAGGCTGGGCACTGCCACTGCCGCTCTTCCCCTGCCCCTGCCCCTGCCCAAGCTCTTCATCCACTCTGCACGGGCTTGGGACATGCCACCCCAATCGGGAGGGAGGTGAGGACCCGGCCTGAGAGTGATCAGCAGACGCCAGCTGCCAGCCCTGGGCGCAGGTCAGGCGGGAGATACCTTCACTGTGTGGTCATCTGCAGCCGATGCCAGCCACTTCCCGTCGGGGCTGAACCGGAGACACCGTACGGCCTGGCTGTGCCCCTAAGAAGAGGACAGGGCACGGGGCTCATTTAGGGGCCTGGCCCAGGGGGCTTTCCTTCCCACCACCCCGCTGGGGAGCAGGCAGTGAGGGGACGGCCGTGTGGGAGATGCCATAGGGGACACTTCTCCGCGTGTGGTCTTGGACCCATTCTGCAGGTCCTCAAGACTGCCCTCTCACCGTCAAAGGGTCTAAAAATCTCTCAGGATAATTCTGTGTTAAACTCACTGCTCCCGAACACCTATGAACAGCCAGCACCCCCTTCCCCAATGATGCCTGGTACCTGCCCATAAAACCAGAGGTGCAGCAGTTTGGCAAACAGGGTTCTGAGGGAATTCATGGGAAGCTGGGGGCGCAGGTGGGCCACCCACAGCACTCCTGCTCCACTTGAGATTCCTGCCTCTCTCTGGGGCTCTTGTTTCGCATGTTCTCACGCACAGTGGACCCCAGCGCCCTCCCGCCCCTGTGGTCCTGCACCACCGACGCTCCACGTCTGTAAGGTGCTTGTGGGGTGACCAGCAGAGAGTGCCTTCCTTACCCTGTACCGGAACACACAGCCTTTCCTCCTGATGTCCCAGAGCTGCAGGGAGAGGCACACAGGGGCAGTCAGGATAGGCACAGCCCAGGGCGGGCTTGAGCTGGGGAGGCCCAAGGCCTGGGCCGCAGGGCACCATGTGGCTGTGCCAAGGCTCTGGGTCTCCCTGAGTCATGATGCCCCAGATGATAGGAGTCTAGACACAACGCACTAAAGCTGGCAATTAAAAGGCAGAAATGCGTGGCGAACACCTTCTCCAGGAGGGTGTGAATGCGGCAGCTGAGAGGAGACGCCCCCACAAAGAGCTGAAGACCCACCCCCTCAAGAGGGACATGTGGCCAGTGAGGCACAGGGCTCAGAGCGGCACCTCACCTTGATGTTGGTGTCCTGGGAACCCGAGGCCACAAACTCGCCGTATGGGTGGAAATCCAGGCTGCAGATGTTGGCTTTGTGTCCCATGAGTGTGCGAAGAACTAACATGGAAGTGAGCAGAGAGGATGGAGTGAGAGGCAAGCGAAACAGCTAGAAGAAAAAGGCCGTTATGTGTGTGCGCGTATGTGGGCTTTGTTATTCTTTTAACTGAAGACTTAACAACAATTTTTAAATGGAGGGGAATCAACCAGGGTCCTACCACCTTAACAACTAATCTTCCTATTGTCCCCCATTTCTGTTATGACCTGAGACCCCGGAAATGGTATCCCCCCCGCTTATGCCTCTGGGCTCTGCCCAGTGTGTTCCTGTGACAGTGAAGGGTGACGAGGGCGCCAGGCAGAGGAAGGGTGGCCAAAGGCCCCAAGAAGGGCGAGTGAAGGGCGTGCCTGGGGTAGCCCTGGTGCTCACTCTAGTCTTCTGTCCCAGGGCAGGTGGCTGTGAGGACAAGCTGTGAGAACTGCGGGAACCCAGGGAGCACATGCCTGGGGCCTCAGAGCCTCAGGGTGGGGGGCAAATCACCTCCTGCTGCCACAGGAAACCATGTCTCCCATCCTCCAAGGTTCTGCAGGGAGCTCTACAGCTCAGCTCGGCCCCGGGGCAAACCGTGTTTCTGTCTCTGGTACCAAATTTGCCTGCTCTTTCTGGCCTCATGTGTCCTGCTTTTTGAAAGATGTGTAACTCCACTGTCTGAAGGGAACTGATCACCCCATCAGTGCTGGGCTCAACCCTTAGATTGAGCCAAGGCAGAGCAGGGAGCCTGGGAGTGGTAGTGAGTTCTCTGTTGAAGGAGGTGTTCAGTCAGACCCCAGATGTAATGCTTTAGGGACAAGAATCGAGCTCCAAGCACTGGGGGAATTAAATCAACTATTGTATGGCTGACTGTGTCCCTGAAAGTCCAGGTTCAGGTCCAGGTCCAGGTCTCTGGAGCCAGACAGAATTTGTAGTAGTCTTTGGCTCTGCTTCCGGCTTGCTGTGTGACCCTGAGCAGTTCCTTACCCTCTTGTGAATCTTATTCTGGGTCAGGGTCAGAATTATGCCATAAAATGGATATAAAGTTCTTAGTGTGGGCCTGACCCATGGCAAGTGCTCAAAAGTGCCAGTTATAATATTTTTCATTGTCATTTCTTCCTGCACAAGGCCTGATTTCACCCTTTTTCCTCTGTCTCCCAAGATAAATATTCTCTTCTCAGGCCTCAGAACACTTGTCCTGGTTGTCCGTCTTAAAGCTCCAACGATGACCCAGCACCCAGAGCCACGGCCTTTTGGGCACCCGCCTTGTCCCAGGACATGTGCTGAACACCTCCTGTGTTTCCCCAACAGGCTGAGTGATTTCTGAGCATGAGAACCCCAACCACGCTAGGAGGCCAGTGGCTGAGAGGGGCCAGCAGCCCACGTAAGGCCCACCAGCAGGGTGCAGCGCCAGAATTTAAACCAGGGAGCTGTCTCACACTCCCAGGCCAGGCCAGGCACAGCTGAGGGCAGGTGAAAGTAAGCTGCTCTGGCTGTCACCTGCCTCGAGGACAAAGTAACGCCACTGCCCACCACCTTGAGGACAAAGTGCACCTCACTGCCCACCACAGCCCCTCATCTGGCCAGGTGCTTCTGCGCAGGCCATCAGCACTGGGCGGGGATTGAGCTACCTTTACACCCTTCACAGAGTGGGACAGGGCAGCCGACACACCTGTCCACTGAGCATTTAACTTAATCGAACCAAAACCTGAGGCTCCCCCTCCTCGCCATCTGCGGTTGGCACTACACGGGGCTCAGCATTGCATTTTTGGTCAAGGAGGCCCTAGGTACATGCTGTCCAGTCCAGGACCGGAAGGGGGCAGACTCAGGCTGGCTCCTGCCTCTCAGCCCACTGGCTCTGCATCTCCCAGCAAGGTTTCCAAGTCCTGCCCAGCCCAAGATGGTGCTGCGAGTCCTGCCCTGCGTGGGCCGGCTTCATGAAACGCAGGCTGCCTTCCTGTGGAATCCTGGGCTGACCCACCCTCACGCTCTGGCTGTACTATGGAGAGCAGGCAGGACCACATTCTTCTGGCATGACTTTTGCCTTTGCTCCTCTGTCCCAGGCGGGCCATCAGAAGGCCGCCTCACGGGACCTGTTGCAGAAGTCCCATGAGGGAACCTCCAAGCCTTCCCAGCCAAGCAGCTCTGCTCAACCTCTGCTTGAACGCCCCAGCGATGGGCTGTCTTTCAAAGCAACCGAGGTGACAGTCAGCAGCTCCTCCTGAAACCCTTCTCCACCCGGGGAGCCAATCAGCCTGTCACCATCATTCACACCAGGGTGGGTTGTTGGGAAGGCAGGCCTGAGGTCTGAGCTCTTCCAGCAAGGCTGCTGAGGGCAAGGTTCTCAGTCACCAGAGATATCCCCTGAATTCAAGGCAGCAAATGACAGGGTGGAAAGCACTCCGATGGGAATTTTGACACCAGGATTCGAGCTTCTGCCACTCCCAGGCAGAGGGTCATCTTCAAGCTGAAGGCCTGCCTGCCCTGGCTCTGCATCAGAAGCACCTAGAAGCTTACTGAGAACCAGGCACTGGGCCCACTGCACTTCTGAGTCATATGCCTGGGGGTAGGGCCTGGCCTTGTGCTTGTGACAGGCTGGAGAGCAGCCAGCCCTGGGAGTCCAGCCCCCAGGAATGCCAGGCAGAGATCTTCAGTTCTCATTCTGGACCCACCTTACGGAACTCTCACATTTCCCTTACGCTGAAATAGTCATGGCTGAGAACACACAGCATCCTCCTCTTCTTTTTTGCCCCTTGCTCCTTGGTACATGGTGAAAGGCTGGAGCTGCCCACTGGGATCTGGGTCCAGGCAGCCGGGCATATTCTGCCCTGCCCTTGAACCCACCAGTGCCCCAGCACAGATGCCATGGTCCTGTGCAGGGCTGGGCATCAGGACCGTGTGCTGAGATACTAGGCATGCAGCCCACTGGTTATCTACGAGATCCTGCGGTCTGCCCTTCTGAAGCAGCCCACCACTAGGTGGACAAGCATCACCCAAGAGGCCCACGGTGCCATCTTTCTTAAGGTCCATCTACACAAGACACCCACTGCTCCTGGGCAGAACTGACTTAACTGCGGGATGTGTGTGGCTGATGGCCACTGTCCTATAGCAGGAGCTGTGCACACACCGCAGGTGAGGCCCGGAGACCGTGAGCCTTGGCTAGGCAGGGGGCTCTGTCCCGGGAAAACAGCTTGCCGAAACCCATGCCATCTTCTCCTCTCCCGTCCTTCTACCCAACGTGCTGCAAGGGCCAGACTGGAGGCTGGCAGCAAGCAGTGTGCCAACGGGTTTACTTGGACCTCTCAGTGTTGACCTGCACAGTGTTCTATGCTAACATATAAAATGTTTTTAGAAAGAAATTGCAGTATAACTACTGTTTAGAAAAACGGAGGGAATGAGCAAAACACCAGGAAAGGGACAGGAGGTTGAGGTCTAAGAATGGGAAGGAGTAGGGTACAGGCCTCCTTTTTCCATTGTGAATATTTGTAGAACTACCGGTATCTGACTTTCAAATTCTGTATAACTCCTATGAAGGCGAAAACTAGATTAAAACAACATGCAAGGAAACAGAAGGTCTGACCACCCCAGTTCACTCCTGCAGGCAACATCTAGAGAAGCTGAGTGGGGGTCCCCACCCCCCAGTATGTCCACACAGCCACCTCACTCCTTCACTCTCCTTCACGGCCCCTGGTGGCACATGATGTCCTCCCAGGTTCTGAATCCACAGACACCCACCCGTCCATCCACACAGTTGTCCAGCGCCCAGGAATAGTGCGCAGCGACAGGGACAGGGGTGGGGAGCCACCACACTGTGTGGAGGGAGGCGCCCAGTCAGGACAGGGAGAAGTGACTGGACGGGACCTGACACAGCAGGACTGCAGGAGCCACGGGGAGGGCAAGCACACAGGCCTACTTTTGGCAGCTTCCAGGTCCCAGACGCGGATGGAGCCCGACTGGGAGCCAGCGACAATGAGCTCCTCAGGCGTGTTGAGGCGGACACTCTCCACCGGGGAGGTGTGACCTGTCAGGCTCTGTGGAGAGAACATGGAAGCTTCAGACCCCCCAGCTGCTGTCCCAAATCATGGGCCACATCAGCAGGAAGTGGCCAGAGCCACACCCGGCTGAGCGAAACGTGGCCTCTGCTCCCACGGCCAGGCCCCAGGGACACTCCAGCCCTTCCACTGCGCACTGTGCTCCCTCCCGGTGCCACCTGCCGAAACGGCCCTGGGCCCCTCGGAGGGGTGCAGCTGACCCTTCAGTCTGAGTCCACACACCCACCCACTGGGCTCCACTCCTTCTCCACTCTCTGCCCAAGACCCTCAGGTGAGGAAACCATGGCAGAACCGGGCCCGGCTCGCCAGTGGCACCCATCTTGTTCCTGTGAAATGCCTGGATCCCTGGGGGGGCTGCCCCCACTGGAGGACCCAGCCATCCCCCCAGGAGGGGGCTCTCAGAACCCACAACCTGGGAATGACTTTGCCTGAAAACACAGTCTTGTGCAGCTCAGAACAGGCCGGAGCGGAGCCAGGCCAAGCCCAGGAGGGAGGGGTGGACAGTGCCGGCTCTTCTGGCTTTCTGGGGAGGGGCTGGAACCAGAAATCCCTGCGTGTCACCCCCAACCCACAGCACAGTGGTGACCCCATCAACATTCGCGAGGACCCCATGGGGGCTGAGACAGTAACGCTGCTCCCCAGTTAGAAGCAGCTGGTCGACTCCCAGGTGCCGCCCGCAGGAGCACGTGCACCCACATGCAGAAACGCACGTTCTCAGGGACAGGCACCACGTACACACCTACGGTTCCTCATGCAGGGGGTGTTTTGGACAAAAGACAGGAAATAATACACAGGCTGCTCATGGGAAACTGGTTAGATAAGCTGTTCTGAACCCAATTGCAATGGTTGGGAACCCTGGTCATGGTTTGGGTCAGATCTCAGCTCTCCGCTGAATCTCCTCAAATCAATGAGGTGATTGAGTCGCTACTACTAGACATCACCTCTCGTCCTGTTTCACCTCTATCCGTACTTGGCCAAGAGTCAAAAGCAGGGAAGCACCCTGTGCTGTGAGGCCGGGTGGGGAGAGTGAGGCTCTGCTCCTGGTGGGGATGCAAATTGATTTCTAGAGGCCAATTTGGCAACCTGGTTTAAAAGCTTTTTAAAAAGTGCACATCTTTGGATTCAATGCATCGATCACAGATCTGTTCAGAAATGCAGGCAGATGAGAACGTTCATCATGTGGCTAACCTGAGCCAAAAGGCCAACTGGGAAACAGGGCGGGGCTCAGCCAATCCCGGCTCAACCCAACAGCAGCACAGAACCGTCATGCTTGCATATTGGTGTTTTAATTTTTATTTATTTTTTAAAAAGATTTTTATTTATTATTTCCAGAGAGGGGAAAGGAGAGAGGCAGAGAGGGAGAGAGACATCAATGTATGGTTGCTTTTCACCTGCCTCCAGCTACAGACCTGGCTGGAGACCTGGTTTGCAACCTGGTTATGTGCCCTGGCTGGGGAGTGAACCAGTGGCCTTTGGGTTCGCAGGCCAGTGCCCTTATTGTTATTTTTAAAACCCAGCCAGCCCTGGCTGGTGTGGCTCAGTGGATTGAGCACCAGCCTGTGAATCAAAGGGTCTCAGGTTCGATTCCCAGTCAGGGCGCAGGCCTGGGTTGCGGGCCAGGTCCCCATTTGGGGGCGTGCAAAGGGCAGCCACACGTTGGTGTTCCTCTCCCTGTCTTTCTCTCTCCCTTCCCCTCTCTCTATAAATAAATGAATAAAATCTTAAAAAAAAAAAAAAAAAAAAACAAAACCCAGGCCACAAAAGAGTGAGTTAGCATTCTGGATATACATTGTTATATATTTCTGTGTGTGCATGTACATAAATGCGTAAGTCCACACGCACATGCATATGCGTGTCTATGTACTGATCTCAGCACCTACAGGGGCACAGACCAACATGCCAATGCAGTGGTCTGTGGATACTAGAACTCTATATAATTCATTTAGTATTTTTTCCCTCCTTTGTGATTTCCTGTGTTGGAGGACAGTTGTCAGCACTGGATGTACCATGTGAGCAGGGGCAAGTGCTGTTAAAGAACCAGTGTCCTACCCAGTGCCAGCCAAGCGCCCTCATTTTCAGTGGAACTAGGTAGGGAATGTATCAGTCACCCCCACACACAGCTGACGGGTGGGCAGATGGGCCCTGGATAGGGCAGTCTCAAATTCATTTTGGCCTTCTCATGCAGGCTTCCTGGAGTGCTGTTCTACAGTCGGGTGGGTGATGCCCCCATTCCTGAGGACTGGCCACTGTCCCTGCCATCTGGGGTTGTCCTGGGTCTTCCTGAGCAGACAGCCGGGGGAGGAACGGATGTTGTGCTATGTCCCCTTCCCTTGGGATGGGCACTCAGAGAAGTGGGGGCCTGCTTCTGCCTCCAGCCCCGCCTTGCTCACAGTCCCCTCCCGTTCCTCGCCCCTGCCCCCTGGCCCACCAAGGCTCACCATGATGCAGTTGGGTTTGTTGATGGACCACAGGTTGACACGGCAGTCATCCCCACCTGTCGCCAGCAGCCTCCCGGAGCCTTTACCCAGCACCAGCGAGGACACATTGCTGGCATGGGCGACGATCTCCTCTACACAGGAAAGGGCACAGGGGGAAACCAGTCAGGGGGCTCGATGGGCTACGTAGAGGAAGGGTGGGCTTGGCCCCACCCGGCCACCAGCTCTGGCACCAGAAGCCCCTCTCGAGGGCTCTGCTCCTTCCGCTCCCCTTTGGGCTGACACGTCTCCTGACGCTGGTTGACAAGGGCAGCCCTGGGCCTAAACAGAAATTGCTATTTCTCAACTTCAATCATTCCTGTCTCACCCTTGGGCCTCATGATTTTCTTCCTTTTTCTGCGCATCAACCAGTAATATTATTGACCTTACTAGGCTCCGTTTTAAAAGTTGAGCTGCTACTTTTATTTAGCTCCATCTTGTAAGCTATAATATCCATGAAATCACAAACGTGGTATGCTTATTGTTTTTTCATGATACAAAAAGAACGATGAAAACAACTATTAAGATAAAAAATATTGACCTAGGCAGCACCTCAGCACCTCACAGCTTCTCCTCCCTGTGCACACAGACCCTCCTTTGGGGAGACGTTTTAAGAACCATTTAGGTCAAGTCTAGACAAGCTGTCCCTAGGGGAGCTCCCCCTGGACTTCAGCCCACAGCTTCAGCATCACGGACCTGGTTCTGACTGAGCTCTGAGGTTACAGGCTGTGTGGCCTCAGACAAGTCCCTCACCCTCTCTGAGGACTGGGTTCCTCATCTGGAAAGTGAGGATGAGAACTGAGCCTGGCTCACTGAGGACTCAGGGAGGACGTGTCCGTGAGTAGCTGCCCAGGGAGTGAGTCATTAGGCAGGCGAAGGGCTAGTCGCCAGGACCACAGTGGGCACTGGGCCCCAGGTGGGCACAGGGGTGGGGGAAGGAGGCAGCTGACTGACAGGTCCGTGTGGGACGGGGCAGCAGCCCAGGTCTCCAAGCTCCTAAGAGCGTCCGGGGAGGAAAGAGTAGACAACACAGGTCTCCCAGACTGGGGGAGAACCCCACCTTGCAACAGGGAGGCAACCAGGAAGCAACTGGGAGGCTGGCTTGGGTGTCATCTCCACCCTCTCTGGGGGGTCTCCATGGTACGGGCCTCAGACCACAGCGAGGTGGGGCCCAGGAAGGCTGCTGGCCAGGCGGCCTGGCTCAACGGGGCCATCCACACTGCCCGGGAACCCTGGGCTCGACCTCCAGGCCTGGCCAGAGCTGGGCACCCAGCTCTAGCCCCAGCCAGGGTGGGAGTTCCCTGCAACCGAAAGTCAGCCAAGGCCTCAGGGACCCTGCCCCTCTCTCGTCTGCACCTCAACCAAAGAACCGTGTGAACTCTAGACACAGTAGGGACAGAGTAGCCTGGGCTCCTCTCAGCCTCTAGCCAGGACACTCGTCTGTTCAAGAGCTCCTGGTGGGACCACGCACTGCTCAGCGGACAAACCCCCTTCTCCCTGAGCACTTGGTTCCAAGCCTCAGGCCCCTTGTCCTTTTCTGGTGACCCTCCCTGTGTGCACTGCCTCCCAGGCCTGGTGTCTACCCCGGCTCTCATGCTTTCCAGAGAAAGTTCTGACTGGGTCGGTCTCCTTCGGCACACGGCCACCCCTCTCTGGCCTCAGGGCTACTGCCCCTGAAGACAGCCCTTAATATATATGATAATATATATGATTCGTAGTGCCTTGTTCCAGGCCCAGTAGGGGCAGACAGCAGCACATGAGAGGAATAAAGTTCCTGTCTTCATAGTACTGCCTGGTCAGATAGCTCCTGGCCCAGAGCATCTAGCTGGAAGAACCACTGACTTTGGGGTGACAAGAACTGGAAGGTGAAGCCTTTCTAGAAGGGTTCAGACTATTCCCCTCTAAGCAGCCTGACTAGGGACTGGAACTCCTGGAGGGCTGGGAGGGGGGCCCACCACAGGTTCCATGCAGAGGAGGCCTCAGCACTGGGCACTGGCCCACGGGCTCCCCTCTGGCCTGAAGGACATCACCCAGCAATGGCCCAGGCCTGGGTGCTGAATTCTAGTGCAAACAGGTGAAGATCTCACAGAATCTATAGGCAGGCCAGGCTGGTGGCTGCCGCTCTGCCCTGTGGTAGACGCCCATGCCAGTATTCCAAGCACAGGTGGCACACCTGGGCCTCATGTACCAGCCAGAGCTGAGAACCCCACATTCTGGCCAGAGGCACTAAGGACTTATAAAGAAGTAGGATTCAGTGACCCCGTGCAAGCAAGCACCTTCTGATTCTCAGACTCTAGAGCCACAAGGAGCCAGAGGTCACTGGCCTTGGGCTCTCCAGGCAGCTAAAATGCTGAGGGCATGAAGCAGCCAAATACCTAAACATGTGAACACTTTCATGGCCAGGCTTTGCCTCAACGAAAGCAAAACCGCAGAAGGGCTGGGGTCCTCACTGGTTTCTGTGGGGCCCATATGCTGTGCTGCAGCTCACGGCTCCTTAGACTTGAACTTCCCACCTCAGGGCCTTTGTACATACTTCCCTACCCCACTCCCCATCAACTCGTTAATTGATTGATTAAAGGCATGTGTCCCAGCTTAGAAATCAAGGAGAGGCAGATGGGTGTGGTAGTCTGATCTCTGCCTGTTGCTCTCCCCAGGCTCTGCACTCCATTTCACAGGGACCTTGTCTATTTTGCTCCCCACTGCCTCCCTAATACCAGGCTTTACATTCAGGAAAGGCCAGCTACTAAAGGGATAGATACATAGGGGTTATGTATCTATTTACTGGGGAATAAATACAGAATCACTCAGTCCAAAGTGTACCTTCCCTGGGAGACCTGAAAAGGGTCCTCCCAGAACCCTTGGGCTTAGAGGAATAATCTGAAAATGGCCCAACCTCTCATTTCACAAACAAAAGCACTGAGGCCCAGCAAATAGCTTTTGCCCAAGATCCCACAGTTTAAAAATGAAAGAGCCTTGCCCCAGCTTCTGGAAACTGCCCGGGGACAACTCATAGTACAGGGTGACTGGTTTGGGCACCAAATTTATACCAACCAGATACTACAGGTTGGGTACAGCCCATAGAAGCACAAACGAGCAGGGCAGTGCTCCTCAAAAAATAAATATCTGGGGAACCTTGGGATCCATCCTCAAGATCCTTTCAAGGAGTCTAAGAAAACCAAACTATTTTTATAGTAATACTAAAATGGCATTTGACTTTTATGTTCTCATTTGCTCCTAGGAATATAGTGTTTTTCAGAAGATACTTAATGTAATGACATCATCATTATGGCATGGCTGATTGCGTATCCTTGTTGGAAAATGTCTCAGTATTGCTAATGTGATAAATAATAAGATATAATGCCCACCCCTCAAAACAAAACAAAACAAACAAACAAAAAAACCCCCTTCGGGGCCCTCAGTAATTTTTTAGAATATAAAGAGGTCCTCAGGTCAAAGTGTTCGGAACTGCTATGCAGAGTAATGATGGAGGTGAGTGGCGCCCACACTCAGTAACATGCCAGAGTCCTGCCAACCTCCCGCTGCCTACCCCTCACCCTGGCCCCTGCCCCAACATGCCCTCAGCTGATGAGGGAAGTGTGCTTTGAGATGTCTGAAAACGCCAAGAACATCTCTCAGGATTTTTTGTCCCATCCCGCCTGTCAGTCTAACTGGGAATCCTGCCTGAAGTGCTTTATTATATTCACTTTCTCACTTGAATCTCACAGCAACTCTAGAACACAGACGTAATGATCTCATCGTACAGCAGGAAATGGAACCTCAGAGTGCCCAATGCTCCCCAGTTAAGTGCCAAAGTCATGATTTCCATCTTGGTCTATCTTACTCCGTGGCCTGGGAGTCTCCCCTTGTGCCAAGAATAGAAGACAAAGCTGGGGGTTCAGGCCACCCCAGTAACAAACAGCTAAGAGGGTAAATGGGGTGAGAAAGAAAAAAAAGGAAATCACTCACGCAACTTCCAGGCCATCTTGGTGACCACAGGGGTGGCCATCTTTCAGCTGTCAGGCACCTGAAGCTCCACCCACAAAACAGACTGTTTTCCTAAGGGGTGGGGGTGGATCCCCCCCAGATCCGCCAATCAAGTTGGCAGGGAGTTCCCACACATCCAGGCAGAGGGAATGCCTTTCTCCCGGTCGGTCGCACTGGCTCTGGACTGACTCAGTTTTCAATCATCCACAGCAGCCACAGCAGCAGCCTGGTGGGATCTTAGATCATGGAATAGTAGGCTGAGCCATGTCAGCTCAACAGTAGGCTAGAATGCAAACAGAGGAGATGGCTTGTTAGGAGGGAGCTCAGGGGGGACCCTGATTTGCATGCCGACCGCAGCTACAGCTCTCTGGATCACTGAGGCCACTTGATAAAGACAGACGCCCACCAAAGCCCCTGAGCCAACAAGAGCTGCACTTCAAATGCAATCTGAGAATCGGGAGTTGGGGGCACCTCAGGCAGGGTAACTTGGAACACAGGGGAAAAGAAGGCCCTCCCAGAGGCCAGGAGGACGACGGCAGGAGGCCCTGCTGCGGGAGGCTGGTGCCTGAGGAGCAGCATCTGCAGTGGGGCGGGAGCACGTGGCTGGTGTTCAGATAGGTTTATGGGAGTCGCAGTTTTGCCTGACCTATGGGAAAGGGGTGGAGTCAAGGCTGAGCTTAGGGGCGCTGGAAAGGCACCCCAGGGCCAGGTACTGAAGGTCTCGCTGGGGACAATGTCAAACAGGGCCCAGAGGACCCATTTCCCCTCACTCCCAGTTTGTAGCAAGGGAACTCCTCCTGGTCTCTGAAATTCCCAAGGAGGGTGCTGGGAACTAGGTCTCCAGCCTGGGCATAATTGGGTGCGACTCCCCGACTCTAAAAGTCCCCTTAGGGTGCCTCCTACTCCCTTCCTCCAAGCCTTTCCCCCATGAAACCTCTCCTTTCTATCCCTTTATTCGAAGGTTCCCCAGTCCTGCCTCTCTAGCACTCCACTCCTCCTCCCTGCCTCCTGTGTCCCCCATTCATACCCATCTTGTCTCCCGAGCTCCCCGACTTGGTCCCGGCCTCACCAGACCCCCTTCACTCCCTTTCCCCGCGCTGCTCCAGGTACCCCCATTCATTCACTCTCCTGCCTCCCGTGTCCCTGTTCACCAGCCATCCTCCCGCAGACCCTCAGCTCTGCTTCCGGCCTCCCAGATTTGGCCCTCAGGCCTCCACGCCCGTCCCGCCCCACCCGAGGCTGCGGCTGGTCCCTTGGCCTCCCTCCCGTGATCCTCCGACTCCTCTCGGCTCGCGGGTGCGGGCTCCAACCTTCCCGCGCCTGGAGCCCTCTTCCCGCGGCCGGCCCGGCCCCGCCTGGCTCGGCCGGGTCGTGGGCCCGCCGCGCGTCTCCTCGCCTTCTCCGCCCCCTGTGCCCACTCCACCTGCAGCTGCGGCTTCCGAGGCCGAGGCTCTGCTCCGGCGACCCCCACTTGCCTCCATCCCCTGACCGGATTGGCCGCTGCTTGACAACCGACCCTCACAACAAAAACCTCCGGCTCAGAGCCCCGCCCTCCTCGTCTTCCGCACCAATCAGCCTCCGCGGGCGATCCCCCCCGCCGCCAGGCTTGACCAATCGAAGCAGGCACTTCTGCCGCTTTTCCTAAATACCCGCCCCTTTTCTCCTGAATTGGGCTAATCATGAGGAAGGAGAATTCAAGGGCCGCCCCTCGGTCTCTGCTAAACCAATGCGGGCTGCCGTTTCCTTGGTCCCGCCTCCTCCTCAAACTTTCCCTTTCCTCCACCTTGCCCTCTCTTCCTCGAACCCGGTTTGCGTTTGAAAATTTGCAAGACCTCCAATGGCGGCTGCACCAATCGCTTTAGTAACCGTCCCAGCTGGACCAATCACCGTTCGCATTATTGAAAAACCAATTCCCAGCTAGCCAATGGGAAGGGGAAGTTGGAGCAGACTGAAGCCAAGGAAGTTCCATCTTGGAGTGGGGCGAAGCGGCGGGGAGATCTCAGCAATTTGCTGTTTCTCGCGTCTTCCCTTTGCCTGGGGTCGGTTCACGGGTGGTCTGAGGGCCTCTCCCTCTTCTTTGGCTGGAACACCGGCTGGAATCCCCCAAAGGAGGCCTCGAGGGAAACGGAAACTGATTCCGGGTCTGAGTCGGGCCTGGAGCCGGGGAGGCGTGAGCCCACCGGGACCTCTCGGTGGACGGATGCCTGGGCCGCTTCTTTACCGGAATCGCCGGAATGCGAGAAACGCAGGCTTCATTTGTGATTCGTGGGTGGGGTGGGCTTATTCTCCACTGTACTGCACCCAGAGAGGGGCAGTGGGTCCTCCCATCGCTTTGTACTTTGGGAAGCTGAAGAGGCACTTGGGCACCATCAAAAGATGGTGGCTAGATTAGCAGAATAAAGTCCGATCAAAATTTCCACCCTAGATTTCTCAGCTTTTTATATGGAAACTTCATAGGGAAAACTTTAAAGAATACCGAAGTGGTGTGTAATACTTCGATAATATAATGACCCATATAGCTACCGTGTGGGTTTCAACACTTGCTAACAGTTTGCTGGATCCTTCCTCATGTGTGTTTTGCGAACCATTTGAAAATTGTAGGCATCAAGACATTGCACCCTGGCGCTAAATATATTGAGCAAGTAAGTCTTAAAAATCAAGCCTCTGTTCCACATAACCATTGCATCATCCACCTAAGAGAATGAATAATTCCAGATGTTCATAATCATCCCCCAAAAATATTTTAATAACTATTTTCCAAAGTCGGAAACAATCAAGATTCAGCACACCTGGCTCTTTTAAGCTTAGTCTATTTTGATTTACCCAATTATTTTTTAAGTGACATTGAGCTTTTGAAGAGATTGGGCCATTTATTTTTGTAGACTTTCCCACATAATTTTGTCTTTTTTCTTCTAGTGACATTTACCTTGTTCCTTTCCCCCTTAATGTCTTGTTAAATGGAAGTGAAAGCTTGATTAGATTCATGATCACATTTTGAAACACTTTGTATTGAAATATATATAATACACATACCCCATATATTGCAAGTGTACAAGGTGGATGGATTTTTACAATCTGAACTTAGGTCAAGAGGAATATTACCCACATCCCAGAAGTCCCCCTGTGTTCTATTCCATTCACTAGCCCTCACCGCAGAGAGTGACTGACTATTATCCTGACTTCTAAGACCTTCAATTAATTTTGCTTTTTTTGTTGTGGTGGTTGATTATACAAATGGAATCATGCAGTACACACTTTATTGTGTCTGGAATCTTTGATATTATTTTTGAGAAATCCAACCATGTCATTCCTGTGGTTGTACTTTATTCATTTCCATTGAGCCTGATCAGGGTTTCTCAACCGCAGTATTACTGACATTTTTAGGTGAGATAATTCTGGAGACTATCTACAGAGGTGCTGCAAAGGACATTCAGCAGGAAGGACAAGAAGTCAAGGAGGAAAGTGGGTGGGGAGAAGGTGGGATTCCTAGGCTATGGGTAGGGAAGGAGAGAAAGGCTGGTCACATGAGGTATAAATTGCAAGTATGTTTATTTACAGGAAAATCATAAGCAGGAACAGAAGGGCTGCAGGGGTGGAGGAGCAGTGAGGCCAGGCTTCTGAAACAGGGACTGGACTGTGGGGGTCTCTTTCCTTGGCAGCTTAGGCCAAGGCCCCAGGAGGGGCATCAAATAAAAACTTTCAGGAGCTCCACCAAGCGTGGATCCTTGTAGAGCTTTTCCTCCAGAGCCAAATACTTCAGTGGGGCCAGCTCCTTGTGTCTGAAATCAGAGGGGTGAGTGAGAGGTGGTGAGGGGTTACAAAGCTGGTGCTCCAGCCTCCTAAAGGGCCCCTTGCCCACTCACCGATTGAGCCGTTGTTCCAGGATGCGGATGCGGAACATGGCCTGAGAGCAGTAACTCAGGTACAAGTCTTCATCCTCAGCCGTCAAGGTCACTTGGTTCTCCTGGTACCACTGTTGCTTCTTTTGCAGCTCCTGGGTCTCCTACAGGCACAGGGAGGAGAGAGCAGGGGGTTGGATGACGGCTAACCCTCACCCAGGCTGTAGGCTGAGCTGCCCCTGGTCACCAGACAGCCCCTGAGGGTTGACTTTGCTACCGGCACCAACAGAAGCCAAAGGAACAGAAGCATGGCCAAACTGTCTTGAGTGGGAGCCATTGGGATATCACATCCATGAGATCAGAGCAGGGTTCAGGACTGAGAAAGCCATGCGGCTCTGAACAAATTACATTTTGAGAGCTTCCAATTTTTTGTCTGCCAAATGAAGGTTATTGTACATACCCGTTGTGAAGATTAAATGAGATAGTACATGGGAACTGTGTGGTATACTTCCAGCCAACAGAAATGCATCAAGGACTATGAGGTGTAACAATGTACCATCCATCCATCCCTCTACCCACCTAGTCAACCACCCACCCATTCATTCATTTACCCATCCCTCCTACCCATCCATCCATCCTATTTGTCCTCCACCTATCCATTCATGCACTACTCACTCATCCACCCCATCCCTTCATGAACTCCTCCACCCAATGAACAAGAGTAAGAAAGGACAACTTGGTCATTTGGAAACTCCAAGCAATTAGTCCCTCACAAGTTTGCGATGTGATGGGCAGGAAGCCCTGGGCCCATTTCTCAGATGATGATGCCAAGGCCCTCTGCCTGGGCCCTGGTCATACCTTCTCGAAACGGGCCTGGATAAGGTTGGCCTTGTCAATGAGCCGCTGCTTGAAGTCATTGAGGCACTCCTCCTTGACGCGCATGGCCTGCCAGCGTGTCAGCTTCTCCCCGGGGGGTAGTTGTGCCAGGAATGGGGCCAGGTAGTCCAGCTGGGCCTCCACCTGCCGCAAGTGCTCCTCGTGCATGACCCGCTCCTGTGGAGGTTGGCGGGGGTTGCTGGTCGCCTGAACCAGCGGGGGCTGCAGAGACCTCCTGGCTAGCTCTGTTCAACATGTAACCTAGCAAAACCAGGCCTAAGTCCACGTCCCAGTGCTTGGTGCCTCCGGGACTAAGGTCTCAGAGGGGGGCTGTGTGCTCGCTCTTGTACCTGTGGTGATTGGTAGCAGCCAGCTCTCTGTCTTACATGAGTTCATGTCTCTCTCCCTGAGCCTCAGCACACACCTATCGCTTAGTAGGTGCTTACTCAGTAAATGGTAATGCATGGTGGTTATTAAGGATGCTAAATCTGCCAGGAACTCTCTCCCTTTTTCCCTTTCACGCTGGAGGCTTATGTCGTGTTGGCAGACAAGGGCCCAGGGGTGTTGGAGGTGTGGGGGCTGATGCCCATTCCTGGGCGTCTGAGAAGCGGTCATCTGATGCCCTGTCCTGCTTCTCCAACCTCAAACTATTTTTAGAAATCTCCACTTGGTTGATGAAGGAGATTGAGAAGCTGGTGCCGGAACCCAGCTGGGCCTTGCAACCTAAGGGTGCAAACCTGAACAGCCTGTGCCTCCGTGTAGGGAGGAGCTCTGGCCGGTCCCTGGGGCAACCTCTAGGGGAGCCCCAGGGGGAGGTGGGCACACGATTTTCATTCCTTCCCCCTGAAGTCAAGGCCTTGGGTTGGCCACAGTGCCTGGAGGTGGGGGAGACCTGGCCTGCATCCTGAGTGCCTGTTGGGGTGAAATGTAGAAACGCTCAGCTCAGCAGCAAGAATGACCACCTGGTGCCCATAACTTCATCCTCTCCCTGGCTAAACCCCAATCATCCTCATTCCCCTGGAGGCCAGGAGGCCAGAAAAAGTCAGGGAGCAAGGCCCACCATGGCCTCCCGGTACTCTTTGCTCTTCTCATTGCGCTTTGTGTCGTAGATGGAGATGGTCAGCGTGTGTGCCTCCTCCTCTTCCTCTCGAAGTTTCAGGATCTCCAGCACCTGAATTGGAAAGTTGGGGAGGGCATGGTTCAGGCAACCCCCCACCTCTGCCACCTCCTCCCAGTCCCCATGAGTCCCTACCTCCAGCTCTGACTCCCAGGCCTGATGCCTAGATAACTTCTCCTCATTCTTCAGCTGCAACATGGCCTCGTACTGGTAGAGAAGCTTCTTGGCATGCTCCGTGGGCTCCACCTGGAACAGCAGCCCTAGTGACTCAGAGAGTCAGCAATGGCTAAGGTCGTGGCCAGACTCTGGAGCCTGACCTCTTAGGTTCAAATCCCCAACTGCCATGTTCCAGCTGTGTGACCCTAAGGAAGTTGCTTAACCTCTCTGGGCCTCAATTTCCTCATCTATAAAAACACAGACAATAACAGAAGAGAAACTAGAGACTTAAAAATGTGCTGGGAGGGCAAGGATTTGAACTAGAAAAGATAGCCCCGTGGAGGTGAGAGGATCATCTCCTCTGGTGTTGATTTGGGGATCTGGGGCCTGCTCTGCCCAGGGCTCTGAGGGTAGGGACAACTCCGAGTGGTCTTGACCTGGGTTGTCCTTCTTGGTGGAAAGGGGAAGATTTTCAGAAGAGCTGCAAAGAGAAGGGTCACCAGATGGAGCTCTTGATTTTCCTAAAGGGCAGAGATGGTCTTGCAGGCTGGGAACCCGGAGTTTCCATCCCAGTCCTCCCAAGTGGCTGGGATGCGACACAGGGCCCCAGTTCCTTCCCCTCACGCACCCCACCTGCCCCTGCCCGCCACGGCCCCCAGGCCCACCTCGAAGCTGATACACATGTCTGGTGTCATGATGATCTTGTTGCCTTTGCTGTCCACCTCAGTGCGCCGCAGGAACTCCCGCTTAGAGGCCGTGATGTGGTCATCCCGGCAGTGGTAGCGCAACTGAATGCGCTCCTCCAAGATCAGAAACACGCGCTCCGCCACGTCCTCATCCGCAGGCTTCGCGGGATTGCGGAAGAACCGCTCTGTGATTTTCTGGGGGGGTGGGGGGCAGAGCATGCATTGCATGGGTGGTGGGAAAGGGAACTTCTGCATGAGCCCCTGAGAGCAGAAGCAAGGGAAACTCAAGGACACTGGGGTCTAGGGTTATTGGAGGGTTTCATGTGGGGCAGCCTCTTCTAGCCAAAGAGTGGTTCTCAGTGCCAAGCCACACCAGCTCTGAGTGGCAATGATTTCTTATCTAGCTCCTTCCATAAGACTCCACTTGCTTACCTCCAGAAACAGGGAGCTCACTACCTATTCAGACAGTCTTCCCTATCACTATATATCCCTTAATGCTGGAAAGAGCTTTTTTTTGTATGCAACTATAAAACCCAATTGTCAAATAATTCGTATAATATAGAGAAAAAATGCACAATTGAACATTAAGTGGGTGATACAGGGATTCTACCTACATGTACACATCTCAATTAAGGTAGAAGACTCTCAAAACCAAACCTGCCCAATATTACGTAGTCCTATCTGAGAGATGCCATTCTGAGATATTTTTTACTTTTTTCTCTTCATATTTTCCACATATTCTAAATGCTTAGTCTGAGTGTCCACTTCTTATAATCACGAGGAAATAATACTTCCCTGGTGTAGGGCACCAACAGCAAAGGTCACTTGGGAACGGTGCTGTTTTAGGGTCAGAGCTGTCCCCATCCTGGGGTAACCGGCCTGCCAGAGCCTGCAGGCACCCTGTCCCCAAGCCCAGTAAATGCTCACCACCATGGGCCGGGGGTTGGATTCTGCACTGTTGAGCGTCAACTTCTTGACCCTGGGCCCAAAATTGACATGGCGGTAGGAGAGGAAGTCGGGCCGTCCTTGATAGTATTCGGTCATCGTCCCGGGTGTCTCCTCCCGCTTTATCAGGCCGTCCACACGGGCCTTTTCGTAGAACTCCATCACTCGGTCCACCTCAGGTTGCATGGACGTGTACGAGTGCGCTGCAGTGGGAGGCGGGGCCGGGAAGGTGGCAGGGTCACACCAGGAGCCCTGGCCACTGCTGGACAGCCCAACCCTGACCCCAGACCCCAGGGAGACGGCACACCCGTGACTTCTTACAGATATTGAGGCTCTTTCCAGCCTTTTTCTTATTAAAAAAAAAAAAAAAAAGCCATGATGCATTTAAAAACAAAATTCTTCCCCACGATTTGCTCATGACAAATTCTCAGCCGTTGAACTCCTGGTCACAAAGCACAAATACTCTAAGACTGGCGTGGATTATTTTGCCTAACTGCCCTCCAGAAAAGCTGTGCCCATTTGCTGTCGCGGCAGCAGTGGCAGGGTTGACGGTCGGCTGCTCTGCCCATTTGCTCACTCCCTGGAGGGTCGTTTTTCGTCTTCGATAACATGAGGGCTGTGAGATGGTCCCTTCGTGATCTAGTTTTCTAGTTTTCTCTATTTTTCTTTCAACCAGCAAGTGAGGTTGACATTTTATTTTTTTAAGATGGCATATTGACCCTACATCTCCTGTTGTGACTTCTTGGTTAGGGCTGTCAATTGTCGCATGAGATGTGTGCTTCCCTCCCTTCCCGGGGCTCATGGTCATGGCCACCACATCCACACCCTGCACCCTCTACAACACCCTTGTCAAGGCATTTGTTGGTGTCAAGGTGGCCCCAACTCTGTGCCTAACCCTGGATCGGCATGTGGCCCTGGCTTTCACTGTCCTGGAGAAACATTTGTCACCTTTTCTTGGATTTTCTGAGCGCCCTGGGACTTCTCACATCCAGTTTGCTGAGGGAGACGGGGCAGTTTCTGTTGCTCGCCACCCAAAGACCCCTGGTTTTTCCTGCCACACGCGAGTCACATGGAGGATGCTCTAGGAGTACGTAAGGCATCACCAGGGCCCCTGGCTGGCCCAGCGGTGGGGTCCACTCACCACGCAGAGCCTGGGGGTGGCCCGGCTTGAAGTAGTCGATGATCAGGCCTGTGACCTTGTTTATATGCCTCAGCTCTAGCATGTCCTCCCGATTCTGGTACCACTCCTTTACCTCCAACATCGTGGTACCTGCGGGGCAGATGGGTGCTGGCTGCGGCCAGGCCAGCTGCCCAAGCCTCTCCCCACCAGCCGCAGTGCACGCAGGCCAGCAGGACCCACACTTCCACTGAGGGAGCCTCAGTGGCGTGCCCAACATCACACAGCATGTTGGGGGACCCACTCCCTAAGCCCCGCTTACACTCCAAGTCCTCATAGGTGCTGAGGCGGCACATGAGGCCGTTGCGGTTGAGGTACGGGGCCCACTTTTCCAGCTTGGCCTTCCTGTACTGTATCACCTTCTTCCCACTGGGGCAACGGGTCTCAAACGCTGCAGACACAGAGGGGGCTTGGGGTGGGGGGCCTCCCCACACCTGGGGAAGGGAAGGTCGGCCCCCCTCAGCCACCCCTTCGGCCTCCGAGCTCTTGGTTAAGCTCCTGAAGGCCCCAAGCCCGCTGCAGGTGGACAGAGGACAGTGGTGGCTGTTGCCCGGGAGAGGTTCTCAGATTTGAGCCCGACCAGAGGTCCTGCACCCTGGCATTCCACACCCTCGCCGCCAGGCCGCCCCTCCTGCCCTGACCTGGCTTCTCCTGATGCTTCACAACTTAGCTCAGATGAACCCTCCTCCTGGAAGCCCTTCCTCCCCACCCCCCGCCCAGCCCCAAATCCGGGTCTAAACTGGGTGCTCCTCCCCTGGGTGCTCATGCCACCCTCTCTGGCCCCTCCCATCCTGTTGGAACACCTGCAGCCTATGCCCCCCTGTGGGTCCGGGCATTCCCAGGTGGGGTCCTCAGCAGCCAGCACGGGCATTCCTGTCCTGCTTTCTCTGCCCGCCCCTCCTTGGCCCTGACCCTCCCCTCCCCTGTGCCACCTGGGAACTGTGCATGGCCTCCTCCTGGCAGGGTGGGGTCAGGAAGGGGGATGACTGTGTCCTGGTCCTTGGTCCCTCATCACCTCCCACACTCCACCATGCAGCCTGAGTTAACTAACCCCCTCCTGTCACCTGACTGGCACCAGGCCCTGGGCCACAGAGCGGAATGTGCGTGTTAGGAGGGAAGGGGGCGGCAGAAAGCAGGGGGTGGGAGGGAAGGAGGGCCAGGGTGGCCGTGGCTGGTGGTCCCCCGCCTCGCCATTTCTGCATAACACCCCAGAAACCCTGGGCCTGGGGAGGGGAGTGGACATGGCCTGTGCGTGCCTTCTGGGGAGATCTCAAGCTGCTCCACCCACGAGTGCGGCATATCGAAGCACTTATCCTCTTCCTCCTTGCCCTGTTGGGAGAGGTGGGGGCGCCGTGTGACGGTCCTGGTCAGAAGTTACAGGCAGAGCCTCTACGTTGCCATCCTCCATCCCCAGCCAAGGCCAAGCCAGGGTGGCTGGCCAGCTTCCTGGGGAACCAGAGGTCACAGGCAGTTCTGACCTGGCCGCGAGTGACCCAAGATAGGATGGGGTTTGTTGCTCAGACCTCTGCCACCTGCTCACCTCTTCCCGCCACCCTTTGTGGCCAGCAGGGGGCGCGTGTACACTGGGATTTACTGTCTACTGTCGCCAAAGCTGAGGATACAATTCCCAAGCACCCACGTCACACCAGTTTTGTCTTGAGGCAGTCCCAGCAGGTAGAATAGAGCCAGGCTGTCAAATCCCAGCTTTACCTCCCAGCTCTGTCACTTACTGGCTGTATCACTTTGGGCAAGTCACCCCACCCTTCCACGTGTAAGTTTTGCTGTCTGTAAAATGGGACGATAATCATGGATAATACTACTAGTGCCCCCTCACCTGGTGGCTGTGAAGATGAGACAATTAGTTCAGGTTACGCACCTACGTACGGGCACTCTGTAACGGCCGTACGGCCCTATTGCTATGGGCTGAGTTGGGTCTCCTCAAATTTCTATGAACTAACCCCCAGGACCTCAGCATGTGACTGTACTTGGGGGAAGGATCTTTAGGAGGTAATTCAGTTAAAATGAGGTCATCAGGGTGGGCCCTCCTCCAATACGACTGGTGTCCTTATAAGGCGAGGAGGTTAGGACTTGGACACCCAGAGGAAAGACTGCTGCCAACTTGGGGAAGGGCCCTGGTCAATAGCCTTTGGAAGGGGTAATAGGGGGCACAAGGAAGGCCTAGAAGTGCTGGGAGGAGATCACCATGGCTACGCAGGAAGACCAGGAAGTGAGGAATGACCAGCTGTGGGGCTCCGCAGCCTGTGGAGAGGGTCTCATTCAGTACCCTGCTCCAAGGGGCATCCTCTCTGGGCAGGACGGACTGTGGAGGCAGGGATGAGGGTAGGAGACTTGAATGCAAGTCCCAGCCACTGCCCACACCACTTTGGGGGACTCTGGGAAGGTTGTTGGACCTGTCTGGGCCTCAGTTTGCCCATCTATAAAATGAGAGCATAGTCCAGGCTCTTCTGCTTCGAAGAATCTATAATTGGTCCATGTGGACGGTCCCCTCCCATACACATGCGCGCCAGTGGGGACGTCTGTCGGGCCAGCTGGAAGCAAGATGGGCTGCGAAGCCTCCCCTCCCCACTGGCCCCACAGGCAGATGAGACTCACCAAATTTTCTATGTCATCGTCATCATTCAGGATGTCATCCTCTTCCTCCATCACGGACAGGTGAGGCTTATCAGTCCCCAAAAGCAGGTACTCCCACTTCACAGGGTCCCCCAGGTCAAAGATTAAGTCCTGATGGGGAGGGGTTAGGCTGAGTGCACCCCACCGCCGCCATTCCCCCCTCCTGCTCCACAGGGGGGTGGGAACCAGCTGCTCCCACAGCGGAGAAGGGCCCTGGGCCCTGGGCCCTGGGTCAGGCGGGCAGAATGTTGGCTCTGGCAGCCTGTGTGGGCTCACACCCACCCCCCTCATTTCAACAGGGGAGCAGAGACTCCACGTTGGGGCTGGAACACCCTTTCTGTTGCCCAGTCTCCCCACGAAGACATTAATCACTCAGAGAGCTTTTTATGGGCAGGGGAGTGGGCCGTGGAGACTCAGCTACAGGGCAAGCCTGATGCCCTCAGGCCTGGCGGCCAGCTCTCCCCACAGGTCACCCGTCAGCCCTCTACCGTAACCGCCATATGCACGCAGGCCCCGCCTGGTACCTTGCAGCAGTTCCAGCAGTCCTGCATGTTGACCCAGTAGTTCTTGTGGTTCCAGAGGCTCTCGATGCCCAGAAAGTGGTCGTCCTGGGTACTGTAGCTGCGCGCCGTGAGCGCGTCAATGAAGAAGCTCTCGGGCACCTCGCGCTTCCCCGACAACACCAGCACCCAGGAGTGCACCCGCAGGCCGTGCAGAGGGTCAGCGTTGGCATTCTCCAACTTCTGCGCAGAAAAGGGTGGGTGACCATGTGCCACGTGAGTAGGAAGAGGGGCGTCAGGTGCCCAAACAGCTCCCTGGGGCCGCGGAATAGGCAGGAGAGCTGAGGTCTGATTCTGATCCAGATCGGACCTACCATTGGCTGCGTACATGACCTTGAGAACATCACCCCACCTCTGATCCTGTTTTCTTACCAGTTATATGGGAGGGACTGGCTAGATCTGGAGTTTACAACTGGGCCCTTTGGAGCTCTAAGGTAGCTGGGATTTAGATTCTGGGTGAGATTTCATCCAAAGAGAGGTGGTGGGGCACCATATGGCTTCCTTGGCTGCCTCCCTCTGGGAGAAGGGTGACTGGGTCGCGTTCATTGGTGTATCCCTAGCGCCTGAACCAGAGGAGATGCTCAGTCCATACCAGGTAGAAGGAAAGAAAGGAAGGGAGGGAGGAAAAGAGGGTAATAGGGAGAGATGGAGGGTGGATGGAGAGGTGGAAGGATGGATGGCGAGTTGGAAGGGGAGCTGAGAGAATGGATGGACCGATGGGAGGATAGGTGGATGGGTGGGAGGATGGGAGGGAGAGTGTATGTAGGCAGGTCCTTAGTAAAAGAGTCTGCAATGAGAAGGACGCTGGAACTGCCCACACGAACTGCCACGGGCAGCAGGGCTCTGTCAGGAGAACGCTGTCACCAGAGCTGGCTAAGGTTCCCCAATGGCCAGGCAGGGTGGGGTGGTTGAGGGCAGGAGGAGAGGATTTGGACCTGGGGGTCCATAAACGCATTCCTTCCACAACCAGTGTCTCGTTCCCATTCCTAGGATCCCCTCAAGAGCTGAGCTCAGGGGTTGAGGGCTAAGGATGGGACACTGGACCCACCTGGAGCTGCTCCTCTTCCTCCCTCAGCCGCCTGGCCTCCTCCGCTCTGATCTGCTCCTGCTTCTTCATCTCCTGCTCCTGCTCGAACCTGCTGGTCAGGTCCCTGGGGGGTCTGACGGTGTACTTCTTAGGGGGTGGCACCTCCTTCTCCTGGACTGCCTGTCACCCAAGGAGAGGTCCGCAGCCATGAATCAGCCCTCTCGGACCAGACACCAGGCTGCTCCTGGGGCCTGAGGCTGTCCGGCTCCGTGACCTTGGGCAAGGCCTCCCACTTTCCTAACCTCGGACTCATCCATACATGGCAACGACAATCATGAAAACTTTCCCCCAGGCCTGTTCTGAGAAGAGGGAAGATGCCTGTGGGGTGCCCACAAGGGCTGGCGCTCAGGAGACTCACTTTTCTCCTCTTCACCACCCCCACCGCCGCCCACTGCTAGGACCAGGTCCATCTGGCCTGGAGAGTGGGGCAAGTCGCTGCGAGTCCGATTTTCCTGATTTTGTCCCGTGTTGACGTGAAGGAAGAGTTTGCTGGACAAGGGAGGGTGCGCCTGTGTGTGTGTTGGTGTGTTGGTGTGTGAGCGAGATAAAGGGGGAGGCAGGGGGAGAGCACACTCAGGGGCAAGGGAAACTCCAGGAGAAAAGACTGCAGAGACTCCAGAAGTGGGCTTGTGACCGGAAGGAGAGAAAGCAAATATCTGTTTAGAGTCAGGTCCCCATTCACCAGCCGTGTGACCCTGGCAATGTGTGACGTCCTGTGTCAAAGCCCACCTACCACACAGCATTGCTGCAAGGAGCAACCAAGTCAGGGGCCATGGAGTGGTTTATACACTGCAGAGGTGTCTGTCTTTGTTAGCATTGGTTTTATATTAGCTATTTATTAAAGATTTTATCTATTATTTTTAGAGAGAGGAGAAGGCAGAGAGGGAGAGAGACATCCATGTATGGTTGCCTTTCCCCTGCCTCCAGCTACGGACCTGGCTGGAGACCTGGCTGGAGACCTGGTTATGTGTCCTGGCTGGGGATCGAACCAGCCACCTTTGGGTTCCCAGGTATTTTATTTTTATTTTTTAAAAGATTTTATTTATTTCCAGAGAGAGGGGAAAGGAGGAAGAAAGGGAGAGAAACATCAATGTGTGGTTGTCTCTCACACACCCCCAGTAAGGACCTGGCCTGTAACACAGGCTGTCACCAAATGCACCTCTTGGGCAATGCCGGGGTTACGACAAGAAGAGGGGGACAGCCAGTGTAGGGACCTGTGTGTTCAGACGCCAGTGAAATCACTGGCGGCTTGAAATCCAAATTCCATGGTGACGGACCTGCATTTCTGAGGTGCCGCAGGGACAAGCCACTTTCAGGGGGGCCCCGCCTACCTCCTTGGGCGGCATGGTGAGCGGGCACACCTCCCGCGTCAGGTCCATGGAGCACAGGGCCTGCGAGCCGTAGCCGTTGACGCAGTAGGCGTCGTAGCCGGCGCCCAGCAGCATGGAGCAGAGCAGCGTGCTGAAGTCGAAGCAGTTGCCCTTCTGGCACGCGAGCACCGTGGTTGAGGAGTACAGGTGCAAGGGCTGGCCATGGCGGGACGGTCAGCGCCACGGGCCCGGCGGCCCTGGCCTGCCACCGCCCCGCGCATCAGGGCCAGGCGCTAGGGACCACGCAGGCTGGACCCCAACAGGGCTCCTCGCCTTCGTTGGGTTGGGGAGCCTGCTAAGAATGGAATGAAAACCCCAGACCCGTGTGCAGAAAGAGCCACCCACATCTGCCTATAATTTTCAGGGGCTCTGGGCTTCCTGATGGGAAAGACCCCGTGGACTGTGGAAGCTTGTGGTCTGAGGCTCTCTGATGGGCAGTTTTCTGATTTTATTCCCAAGTTCCCTGTATCTTCTCCCCCATCCTTTCCTCTTTGCCCCCTCCTCAGTTCTCACTGTAGATGCATCCCTCCCTCTCCCCTTTCTCAATGAGAAGCTGACTGAGCTGGTCAGAAGCTCAGAGATGAGGCTGTGGGCCCCACACGGCAGGGACCTTCCTTCCTTCCTTTCCTCACTCCCTGAAGTCATGAAAGGAAGACTGAAAGCAGAGAGAGGCAGAGGAGGCAGAGGTGGGGCCAGAAACCAGGCTTGCTGTGTGACCTTAGGTAAGTAGCTGCCTCTCTCTGGGCCCATTCCCCCACCTGCCTCAAGTGGACTCATAGGGCTGAGCCTTTCTCTCCGGACTTGCCTGGCTCCCCATCCTAGGCCTTCCGGGCCCAGGGATGCAGCCCAGAGTGACACTCACCGGCTTGAGAGGGTCGGGCAGGGGCTCCATGGAGAGGAAGTCTGCAACAAATTGGGCGCAGCTATCCCAGTTGTAGAGCTCCGGGTAGGGCATCAGTGTGGGACGGAGCGTTGTGCTCACAAACTTCTGCAGGAGAGAAACCGAGGCCCCAGGAGGGCATCCCACCTGGGTGGGGCACGTGGCATTCCCAGGGAGCCAGACGCCTCGGGTGGGGCTCAGGGGGTGCCCTCTAGGTCTCTCTGAGCTTCAGGCTCCTCCCCAGTGCCTTGGGAGCTGGAGAAAAGGGTTCCTCGAAGCCCTTCCAGCCCAGAGCCAGGATAAGCTGCACTATCCCCAGGTGCTGGGGATGAACCAGTGCTGCCCCACTGAGTGCTGCCTCCCGGATCCCCAACAACCCTGTAAAGCAGGTCCCAATGACAGAGGAGGAAACTGAGGCTCCAGGACGTACGCTGATTGGTTCAGGTTCATAGCAGCAGAGCTGGGTCTGCCTGGCTCTAGGCCACCACCCAGTGTGGGGGACCTCGCGCTACATGGGCTCTTCAGGGGCTGCTCTGCCCCCTGAGGCCCCTGGGTCAGGCCTCCAGGGTCTCCCTATGGATCCGAGGAAGGTCCCACCAGCACTGCATCCCACGTGGCCCCACCTCAGGGGCAGCCCTGGTGCAGCCCCCACTGAGGCTGCTGGGGGAATGTGGGCCTGGGATTACCAGGAGAGAAAAGAGGGACCTAAGCGTCTGAGAATCTCTAAGCCTCAAATGCAGGCAGCTAGCACGTAGCTTAAAAATCATCACGGGGGCCTGACAGAACAGTCTTTGAGGCCCTGCCAGCCCCTAGCCTGATGTTACACAGCCTTTGGATTCATCCTCTACCATTCCATCTACAGGTGGGGACACTGAGGCCCAGAGAGACTCAGGAACATGCCCTGGGTCACAGGACTGGCAGGAAGGGGTCCAGTGCTTGGGTCTTGAGGCCCATCTCATCATTTTGTCTCATGTCTTTGCTCTTCCGTCTATAGGCGCTGGCCCAGGACAGGGCTGTGCGTGGGCCCCTCCACCCTTTGCTGTTGAGTCCCCTGCCCTGCCCTCCATGACCCAGCCTTACGGGCACTTCACACTCGTTCAGTGGGTGCAGGAAGAGGGGCATGCGGTCCGGGCACAGGTGGCTGTACTGGCGGGAGAAGTTGTCCGCCACCAGCAGCAGGTGTTCCTCCTTGGGCGTGTTGCTTTGGTAGGAAATGGGCAGCTTGGAGATATCAATGGTGTCCTTGGTAATGATCCTGGGCCCGTAAGAGAGGTGGCATTAATTAGTGTGTGTGACTCTAGGCCTGGGCACAAGGAACCTTCGATCTACCTTAGCTGCCATGGGCTCTATTATCATAACTACCTAGGAGGGAAGTACCATTATTAGCATCTGCCCTTTTAAACAGATAAGGGAACGGAGGCACAGAGAGGTTGAGTGACTTGCCCAGGGCCACACAGCTAGCAAGGGAGCAGAGTGGGAATATTTGGTCCAGGAGGTCAGAAAGCAGAGGCCTCACTCTTAACAGCCTCCCTCTATGCCCTGTCCTGCCTCCCCACCCAGGTGCCATCTTTCTGCCCAGATCCTAGCTTGCCTGGCCCTGCTCTGACCCTCTCCAGGGCTTCTGGGCCTGAAGCCTCCACCCTACACTCACGAGGGCTTCTCCGGGACGGCCATCTCAATATCTGACAGCTTCTTCTCCAGATCTCTGAGCATCTCCTGCGTCATGATGGTTTCCTCCTTCCGCACCTCCTGCGGCCTCGGTGTCTTCTCACCCCTCTCTATCCGCTCAGCAGCCTCCTCCAGCTCAGCTTCCTCCTCCTCCTCCACTCTCTCCTTCAGGACCTCCATTCTGGCGTGTCTCTGCCTGCTGAGGGATGGAGTCTCCGTAGGAGGGACAATGCACTCAGCACGGCCGACTTCTGACCAGAAAGGGACCACCTATGTCCCTGGGTGGTAGCTTTCGGTGGTTTAGATCACAGAGGAAGTGAGTCTCCCTTAAACATCCTTTCCATCAAGGAAAGAGTCTCTGCTTAGTGCTAACAGGTCTGTGACACTTGTCTAGCATTCACAAACTCCCTTTAAAACAAAGACAAGCAGGCCACAGGTTGAGAAGCATGGTCAGGGCCGGTGAGGGTAGCCCAAACTTACTTGCATGGCTTGCCTTCTCATTTATTTATTATGACCATATCTTCTCTTTACGGCAAATGATGCTAATGCTGCAGAGATTACTGCAGTATTATAAAATTTCCTATTTAAATATATTTATTCGATTCCCCAGCCAGGGCACATAACCAGGTTGCAAGCCAGGTCTCCAGCGAGGTCCGTAGCTGGAGGTGGGTGAAAAGCAACCATACATTGATGCCTCTCTCCCTCTCTGCCTCTCTCCCTTCCCCTCCCTCTAAAAATAATAAATAAAATCTTTAAATATATATATATTTATTTATTTATTAATCCCAGTAAGTGAATTGACTAAAAGAAAATTATGCGTCGTAGCAAGGTGGTGATATGGAATATGAAAAAAAATTAAAAAGGTAACATCACCATAATTAGAACTGAGGCACAGAGGGGGCAAAAACAGCTGTCACTGAGGCACCTGGACAAGGGGCAGGTGTGTGGAGGAGGGGGAAGTGCACTCTCCTGGCCAAAGCCAAGGTCATCCTACAGGATGAGGTCATTTGGGAGCTGCTTCGAGATGCCACATGTGCTCTGGGGAAGGCCTTGCCGTGGTCACAGAGCCAAGCCTCCCTGAGAAGGTCTGCTAATCGCCCAGCCAAAGATCCAGCCCCGACTTCCATAAACAGAAGCCCATTTTACTGGAGGCAGCAATGTGCCTGATTTGAAATATTCAGCTTCCCAGCCTCCCTTGCAGCTAGAGTTAGCCCTGCGATTTGAACTGAGTTTTGGCCGCTGAGATGTGAGTCAAAATTGTGACCTATTAAAGGGTGCTCTTCTCCCCTTCCTGCCTGGGCCAGGGGCATAAAGCAGGAGGTGGGGCAGCCAATGCATGACCATGGCATAACCACTCATGGGGACCAACGCTGTCTGATATGGATGGCAGAGTGAGGAGATGGGTGGCCTTGAGTACCACCTTCAGATTTCCCATCATCTGAGGAAACCCAACCTCTGCTTGTTTAAGCAGGTTCCTGTTACACCATCTCAGCTGATCCACCAGCCTCTCAGTTCAAGTCTCCATTACCCCATCTCAAGTATCTATTTTTCCTTACAACAAAAGGGCGAAGGTCCCACAAGGAGGAGCACTGACCCAATGCACCAAGTGTGGTGAGAGCTGGGGAGAAAAGAATGGGGCTTCCCCAGATTTGCCATCGGCCCTCTGGGGTGTCCAGGGCCCAGAGGGCAAAAGGGAGCAGGAGGCAAAGACTGGCCCCCTCTTCCCAATCCAACCCCTACTTGGGCCACCTAGGCCTCTTGGGGAGGCACGTCACTCACCACCAGCCTGGCTATGGGGAGACCCATGGAAGGAGGGACAGATGTTTTCTGTCCATTCTGACATTCTGCAGGACTCAGGAGGGGCTGAATGCATCTGTTGCTTTTCTGAAGGTCAATCCAGCCAAGTCCCAGGGGTTCAACATCACAACCGAGGCCGTGTCCAGCAGGCCCATTCAAGACCCTGGTTCCCTGCAGGTGAACCTCCCACTGTGCCCACCGCCAAGCAGCACAGCCCGGTGATCAGGTCCATTTGTCCGAGTGGGCACAGAGACGGAGGGCTCAGAGAGGCAATAATAGCCCTGACAAGGCGCATACAGCTTACTGAGCACCTGCGGGGCCCCAGGCTCTGTGCTAGATTACAGAGAGAATCTCCTTTCTCCTCCAGTGCCCCTGTGAGGCAGACACTGTTAGGATACCCACTCTGCAGCTGGAAACACCGAGGCCTAGAGAGGCTAAGTGCACTCACCGCCTAAGGTCACAGAGCTAGTGAAAGAGCAGACCATGCACTTCAGGGCCTGAGGGGATGGGGGCATCTCAGAAGGATGGTGGGGGTGTCCCCCTCCCCCCCAACAGGCCATTTTCTTCACTCTGCTCCCCAAAAACAACCTCTCTCTCTCTCTCTCTCTCTCTCACACACACACACACACACACACACACACACACACAGGCACGCACACGGGGAACATCCCCAGGAGGGTCAGGGCAGAAAACCCCCAAGCAAAAGGAGTCCCCTTATCACCAGCACCTTCTCCCTGCCACCCCCAGGTCCCCAGTCCCCTCTCACCCCTCTGAGGGTAGCCCGCCTGTACAATCTGTTAGTCTGTCTCCATAGTAACAGCTTTAGGAAGCTGAGGGCCGGCCCCGGGAGAGGAGGCTTCTGGGAAATGTAGTCTTCCATCACCACCCAAGTCTGGGCCCAGAAGACCTGGGCTGCATTTTTATAATTTAATTTTTAACAATGGTTTAATGTTTGTCAACCGGCTCACCGACATTCCTGACATGTTAACGGTAAAGCTCTTGCAAAGCTGGCTAGGTGTTAACCATTTACTAGAGGAGCACTGTTCCTGCCTCAGGCGCCAAGTGTCCATCAGGACCCATGGAAGCCAGTGTGGGCCCTGGAGAGGCTGCTCGGCATAGGGGACAGAGCCAGGCTGCCTGAGTCGGGTCCTACAGCAGGCTGGGTCTCCGACTTAGGACAGTGAAAACGTACCCATTAGATGAGCAGCCCATGCAAAGATTTCACTTTAATATCTTTTAAATTCAGAAGGAAAATATGAATAGACTAACAATGAATAGATAATTATGAGCCCATACTGGATTATATTCATTTTTGTACCAATATAGCTAAAAAATATAATTTTTACAGTTTTGTTTTTGGAGAAAGAGACCCACAAAAGTCACAAGGTGGCCCAGTGGAGGTTTGGGGGTAAAATACTAGAAATACCGCAGATGTCCTGGCGAGGTTATATAGTTGCTTGTTACTGGGTGAAAGGTAGGTCTCACAAATAAAGAATGATTCTTTTCTTCTGGTTGGAGTATAGGCAACATTTGTAATGGGTACTTTTCCCCCCGAAATGTGCATTGTTTTGCATGCCGCTGTTTTTAATCTGTATAAATGATCTTGTGTTCAGATCTCCTGTTTCTTTGATTGATTCTTTTCACTGTTTTTCAGTTCCATCCATGTGGTTGTGTGTCCACGGCATGGATTCACACCAATAGCCTCTCTACTTCGCCAGGATGGACACCCCGCTCTGCCATCCACTCTATTCCATGACAGACAATGCCTGTCCCTTTTAGACCTGTAAGAGAGTTCCTTTGGGGTAAATAACCAGGTGCAGGATGGCTGGGTCAGCAGCAGCACCTTGTTTTTCTCCAGGGTAGGTGAAACCTACCCTCTCCCCACTTTCTGCAATGCTCAGGGGAGCCTAAATCCCTCGCACCTCGACCTACAGTTGATATTATTAGCTAGCTGTCCCACGTTTGTCACTTTCATATGTCCCTATTAAATACACAACATTCTGATCACTCTTGCTTTTAAATGTGTCTTCATGTGCTGAAGTGTTAGTTTTAAATGCTTCCTTCTCTCTCTCTTTTTTTTTTTAAAGATCTTATTTATTATTTTTTAGAGAAAGAGGTAGGGAGAGAGACAGAGAGGGAGAGAGACATCATTGTGTGGTTGCCTTTCACGGACCTGGCTGGAGACCTGGCTTGAAACCTAGTTATGTTGCCCTGACTGGGAATCGAACCAGCGACCTTTGGGTTCGCTGGCCGGCACCTTATCCACTGTGCTACCAGCCAGGGCTCCTTCTCTTGAATTGTCTTTTAAAACCTCAACCCATTTCTCTCTACTTTGGACGTGTCCTTGTTTTGCTGGGTAGGACTTCCAGATGTTAGTCTCTGATTTTCAATGTTGCAGATATCTTCCCGTACTCTGTCACATTTAGGTTAACGTACCCCTGGGTGTTCTTCATTCACTGGAAAACCTTAATTTAGATGTAATTAAATTTGCCAGGTCTGAGCCTATGTTTTGCGCTTATGAACATTTCCTTGAGAAATCCTTCCCTGCCCTTAGGTTGCAAAATACTTTTCTACATGAACTTCATAGTTTTCCATACCATTTAGACCTTTAATCTGCCTGGAGCCAGCCCATCTCCGTGTATGAGGTTAGGTGGGGATCATGTTTTATTTTCCTCCATATAATGGGCCAATTTTCCAACACCGTCAGACAAAACATCCTTCCAGGTGAGGCCACTCTGCTCGTATATTAAGTTTCCCAGGTGTGCAGGAGCCTGCCACTGAGCCCTCTAGTCTGTTCCACTGGTCTTCAAGCCTAACCTTGCGCAGACCCCATGCTGAATTTGTCATTATGCTCTTATAAACTTTCTTTTTAAAAAGATTTTATTTATTATTTTTAGAGATAGGGGAAGGGAGAGAGGGAGAGAGATACCAATGTGTGGTTGCCTTTCACCTGCCTCCAGCTACAGACCTGGCTGGAGACCTGGCTTGCAACCTGGTTATGTGCCCTGGCTGGGAATCGAACCAGCCACCCTTGGGTTTGCAGGCTGCTGCCTTATCACTGTGCTACCAGACAGGGCTCTTATAAACTTCTTGAGGAATCTGTAGTTCAAGTCTTCCTTCTATGCCCTCTATCATTCTATTTGAGGCTTATATGCTTCCATATAAATTTTAGAATAATCTTTGGAAAGTCTTAAAAAAAATCATCTGGAATTGTTATTAAAATTGCACTGTATTCATAGACTATTTTGTGAAGAATTTTTATATTTTGATATTTTTCCATCTGGGAGCACAGACCAAGTAGGTCTTCTTATTTCCTGTAACTTTGTTATATAGTGTAATTTTTTAAATATCAGGGATGAAGAAATTGGTGTAGAGCAGAGACCTAGCGAGCCCTGGTGGTGATGGGGTGGGGGTAGGGGGCCCTTCCTGCAGCACACTGATGGCCACCACAGCTTGACATGGTGATGGCCAGAGAAATACTCCGCTCAGTCACATTCCTGCTGGGGGTCACATTCCTGCCAGGGCAGGTGGGCCAGGCCCTGGGCAGCCCCATCAACCACTTTCTCATTTAAACCTTCATCAGCCATTTGGGGCAGCAACTGCCGTCCCTGCTTCATCGGTTCAGTAGGTGAGGAATTGGTCCAAGGCAGGTTGCAGAGGTAGAATTAGGACCAGGCAGGCTGCCCACCTCCTAAGTTGCTACTGTGATGGTCCAGTGATGGGGGGAACCCTGTTCATTTGCTCTGGGCCTTGAGGCACATTTTTACTATGGCCCCGGCTGACCTTAGCATGCGTTCTCTTTGGTACTTGGAGCTGCTTTTTCCATGACCCCAGGCATAGAGGGACCCCATCCCCTCTGCTGCTGCCGGGCCCTGGACTGGAGCACTGTCTTTCCCACACCCTCTTTCTCCTTCTGCACCAGGAAACTGAGCTTATCCAGAGCTTGTGGTTCCCATGGAGCGTGTCTGGGAAAATCACAGCCCAAGGGTTTAAGGGGTGAGAGGTGAGGTGATAATTCTTGGACCCAGGAAATCCTCTGGGAGGGGGTGTCAGCAACCCAGGGAGGCCCCAGCTCTAGGGTTGCCCAAGTTCGCAGTGACCTTGTGTAGGTTGAGCCTCTCCGGGCCTCCATGCCCCATCCTCACACAGGGCCAGTCCACTGAGCAGAGCAGTTACAAGGACTCTGGAATGGAGCTTTGACCTTCATGTCCCTCCTGGTTCATGTACAGGCTGCAGAGGGCCAAACTTTCCACAAGGGCTCCACCTGGTTTTTCCTCAAGCCAAGGAAAGGTGTCTTGGGGAGCCAACTAACTCCTGCTGAATCAGGTGACAGGCACTTGACTTCTGTCACCTCACTGAATGCTCTCAGGACAAGGCAGGGGCTTGATTTAGATTTTACAGAGCCAGGAACTGGGGTTTAAAGAGGTGCGGTGGCAGGCCCAAGATCAAGGCAGCCTGTAATTAGCAGAGCCAGGATTTGAACCCAGGCCTGTCATGCACTGTTGTCTGTGTCCGCTCTTCCTGAGCACAGGTTGGTAACGGAGACTCTGCAGAACGGAAGCAGGATCTTGGCATGAGAATCACAGGTCTGTGAAGATAAGCCCCCAAACCCACCCAGTGTGGGCACAAAAACTAACGATATGACTCAACTGATGTCATGTCCACACCCTAGGGTTTCCTTTCTAGGAACATAGTGACTTGCTTAACACAAGGGCCCCTGCCTTCCTGTCTTTCATCTGTTTGCTGGTCCCATCCATGTCAGAGGGTCAGTGGAGGACTGGCAGCGGAGCTGTGGGGATGGTCTAATAATAATAACTTGTCATCTATAGAAGATGTTTGACCCTCTCCAAAGCCCACTGGAGAGGGGTGGTTGGGTAGGGGGTGAGAGTCCCCCACTGGTCACTAAATAAAGGCTAAATTGCAAACATGAATACGGGGGTGGGTTCCAGGAGGAGGGCTGGGGCAGGTTTGGTGGTGGGGGCTGCTGTCTTTCTGCATCTGTCCCCCCTGCCTCTCGCTCTCTCTGGTAACTTGTCTATTCATTCTCGCTCTCTTTATCTCCCTATCTTTTTCTTTTCTTTCTTTTTTTTTTTTAATTTTATTGTTGTTGTATTACATCCATCCCCTTTTTGCTCCCCTCTGTCCCCCTCTCCCTATCTTTTTAATCTCTGTCTCTTTTTGTTTCCTACTGAGGAAACCAGCACATGGTTGTGACACAACAGAGTTCCAGCCACTGGAAGTGGCCCCTGGCCTGAGAGGCTCCTCTGGCCCCGGGCCCTGTCAAGCCGGTGCCAAACTTGCACGTCAATCCATTAGGCCAACGAATGTTTATTCAGGGCCCTGGACACTAGTCCAGGGCCGGGTGGGAGGGTGAGTGAGGCCACCACAGTGCCTGCTCTGTAGACCCCCAGATTCCAGGGGAGAAGTGTCCTCCCCCTCTCTGCTCAGCCCAGCCCACCCCAGCCCCTCCCCTGCCTTGGACCCCCCAGCCCACTGTGACAACAGATCAGGGGCCAAGCCACCCACGTGGCAGTCCAAATGGGAACAGGGGGCCTTGCTTGAGGTTTCCCACTCACTAAATGGACACTTAAAGGGTTGGTAGCCGCCTAAATGGTGGGGGATTCTCTGTGAAAATAGACCATGGAGGACTGGCTGGGCCCAGGGACAGGCAAGCTGGGAGCACAGCCCCCTCCACCCCAAACACACCTCCCGTTGACAATCACCTCCCGGAATGACTGCATGACGGGGTGGCTCACTCCATACGGGCAGCCAGAGGGTGGTAAGGCAGTGACAAGAGGGAAGAAGGGAGAAGCCCGGGCTCCTGTGAGGGGCTGGGCCAACAACAGATGCCCCTCTTTGGGCTCCAACCCTTACTGAGGCCAGAAGGTGGGCGATGGCCGAGATAGGCTGCTTTGCTATGAAGACAGAGATGGGGGCGGGCATGGCGGAAGGGGTGAGAGTATTGCTTTGTGCTGGCAGGGGTTCCCAGGATTTTAGGAATTTCGGGCTCCTGCAGTCCTAGATTTGTGGACTCTCAGACGAGAGATGAATCTGGATAGAACCTTTGAGGTCATGTGGTCCTACCTGGTCCCCATCCCCGCCCCTCCTGACCCCATCCCTACAGCCAGTCACAATGTACTGAATGTAATGGAAACTGAGGCCCAGAGGGAGGCGAGGAGCTGCCCAAGGTCACCTAGTGGGTCAGAGCTGAGTCCAGAGCGCAGGGCGGGCCCCCTATTCCTGCGACGCACTGTGGGTCTGCTCAGCTCGGGCAGTGGCAGAGGAGGACCCGGTGGTCTGGCGTGGGAAGTAGAGCACAATCAGCCAGCAGAAGATGAAGACACCTGCAGGGACACAGGCAAGGGTGAGCCGGCGGCCGGGCAGGCAGCTGCCCAGCGGAGACACAGTTCCCCGGTTAGTGCCCAAGAACTTATGGGAAAATCGGGCAAACATGGAACCCATTCCAGAAAAATAATCAAATGCGAATCTTGGAGTGTTTTGAAAAAACATACAGTGGTCCCTAATTCGCAGTTTCCCCCGAGGTCAGTCATCATGTTTCCATGATGGAAAAGATGGAGGAAGTAAGTATCTGCTTTAGTTTGGGTGGTTTTTCCTGAGCCTGGCACCAGCTCCCATGAGGTCCGCGAGCCTTCCTGCCCCCGGGAAGAGCCCTGGGTATTTAAAATCAGTGCCCTTGATTTGACCTGGCCCAAACGGAATACTGTTTCTTGCAAACCACTCCCTCCCCACCTCCCAGCACCCCCTGGTGCGAATGAGGCAGCCCCCTGACTCCCTGGGCCAGGAGCCTCACCTTGCAAGGAGTTGAACAGGGCAAAGATATAGATGGTGGACAGGCCTAGGGGTGTGAGGATGGCCAGCCCCCATGTCATGCCCACCAGGCTGGAGAGGCCCAGCAGGGTGAGGACCCCCTTCCACTTCTTCCGCTTCTCCTTGCCTGCCTTGGCACTTGACAGAGTGAAGATCTTCCAGGCCACCAGGACCAGGACCACAGCACTGAAAAGGTAGGTGATGAGGAAGTAGCCGTGGACCGTGAGGTAGAGCGCAGCGAGAGCGGTTTTCTCATTGAACCAGCACCTGGTGAAGGTGGGTGGCCATTGGGACTGGGCCGGGTACCCCGACCAGCAAGTCCTGGGCAGTCTCCGGGCCGACCTTCAACGACCGGGAAGGTGCCTTTCCCCATCGCCACCCATCAGTACCCAGCTCCCTTGGGGAAGGCCTCTCAGGAGGCTCCAGCCTGCTGACCCCTTAGACCAGTGGGTGCAAACGGGTCAATCTGGCCCCAAAGACAGGTTTTGTTTGCCCCACATTATGTTGTAAAAAGACTAAATTAATCACCATCCTTTTAAAAGTAGGAGGTTTGGCATGCCCATCTTTCTTCTTCTCTTGGAAAACTACATGCCTGGTAGCTGCCTGTTGGATGGGTATGTGACAGCCAGTCTACTGCAGTCCCCACCTGGGCCCCCACATGCACTTATGTTGCTACCTGCTGGGACCCCGGAACCCCTGCATCTGAGGCCCAAGGGGCAGGACCAAAGCCCCACCAGCCACTCAGGGCTGAAATCCAGCTGAGCACCCAACATAGCAGAATTAGAGGTAAGGGGCACTTTTAAAAACTTGTCCCAGCCCTGGCTGGTGTGGCTCAGTAGATAGAGCACCAGCCTGCGAAACAAAAGGTCGCAGGGTTCGATTCCCGGTCAGACCACATGCCTGGGTTACAGGCCAGATTCCCAGTTGGGGGAGTATAAGAGGTGACAGGTTGATGTTTTTATCCTACATTGATGTTTCTTTCCCTTTCTTTTCCCCTCCCACCCCCTCTCTCTAAAAATAAATAAATAGAATCTTTTTAAAAAAGTAGAAACAAAATTTTGTCCCCAAGTGCCATATGGGCTGGTGGAGGGCCAGGCCGGAGCAAGGTGTCCTGCCTCCTGGTGCCATTCTGTCTCCTTCTCCTCAGGACCCTCCCTCATTGCATTTCCTCTCCCCAGGCCTGTTTACTCCTCCGGGTCAGGAACTGACCCTCCCAGGGTTCCCGCCTCTCCACACCTCCCTCGATGTGTGCAACCAGGGCCCTGACGTCCCTCCTGCTCCCACAGCCACCACTCACAGCTTCAGCGTGGTCCTTCCCTCCTGGTTTTGGATGGTGTACAGGCCATAGCTGTTGGCACTCCCGGCACCAATGACTATTAGGGCTGGCAGGCCTGGGTGAGGGGAGGAGGCCTGGCATTACTGGAAGTCCCATGACATGCTCTCCTTTGAAAACCCTCCAGCTGCCCACCCAGCAAACCTTGAGCCTTTCTGAGAAAAAGAGCTGCCTCTCGCCCCAAGGATGCTCCCTCCCTGCCCCTTCGGGGACAGCCACCCCCTCTGCCCGTCCAGGTGACACCTACCCCAGCCCACCAGGTTCAGCTTCAGGAAGTAGTGCCCGAAGTAGGTGTTAAAGACCCTGATAACAACCAGGTAGAGATGGAAGGCTTCCAGGCCCATCCAGGTGAAGACACAGAGCAGGAGGTAGTGGAAGATGGACCCCCTGGCCCAGCAGGCAGCCGGAGACTCGTTGGGGCCATGCCCCAGATTGATGAAGAACATTAGATTCAGGAGGAACAGGCTCGCACTCAGGGCCACGTGGATCTTGGGAGCATCTTCTGAATCAAACCTCTCTCCTCGGGAGAACCTGGGTAAGGAGGAGGGCCAGTTTAGAGGCCGCAAGAGGCCACAGCATCTCTGGGCCTCTCCACCCACCTCCTCTGTTCTGCCCCTGCTGCCACCCGTGTGAGGGCCCTCAGGTTCGGGCCCAGGGGCCGCTCATCATGCCCTCGGTCCTGCTGGCCTCATTGGGCTTTAGCCAAACTGCATACCTTGCAGTTTCCGGACTGCACCCTGCTGTTCCCTCCCCCCAGGCTTTGCCCTCCCTCTTCTCTCTGTTCTCAGCAGTTTTCCCTGCTCTGCCTTCAGATGGCTCCCTGAGCATTTCCACCCAGGGAGGCTGCCTCCGAATACCCCTTGTCCCAAGCAGTTTGCCTTCCCGTAGTGCGGGATTCTATGTAGTATTTTCATCACCTCCTGTTAGTTTACAATTATTTCAGAACAAAAGCATTTTGAAAGACTTCGGTTCTGGGACTCAGGGTAGGGCATGAGCTGCCCAGGCGGGGAAGATTAGGGTGACTCAAGCCTGGGACTCCCCAGGCCCCTGCCTGTGGACAGGCTGCCTGGCCCAGCTGAGAGAGGAGAAAAGCGACGTTGTACACAGCAGAGGGACACCAAGTGCTGGGGACAGAGCCGCAGCTCCAATTGCACCTTGGGTTTTTCACTTACCTGGCCCACCCATCCCTTATTATGTTTAAGCCAGTTTGAATTGAGCATCTGTCCCTTGTAACTGAAGTGGCCCCAAAGCATTTTCACCTCCAACCCCATTTTCTGGATGGGAGCAGGGGTGGGTCACCCACCTCAGGGCAGTGTACAGGACGATGGTGAGGGCCAGGAAAACCATGGAGGCCCCGCAGCCAGCCTGGGAAACTTTTGTGAGGATCTGCACGGTGGCCTCGTCCAAGATCGGCCTCTGTGGGCAACCCCCCCCCCCATAGGACCCCATCAGTTGGAGGCGAGACCCCCCTACCCCCAAAGACCCTGGCCCATGCTGGGAACTGCCCTCCCCGGGACAGGAGTCTGGGCACTTCCAGGAGCACTGGGATCAGGGTGGGTGGGCTTTACCAGCAAGAGGGCAAAGAAGGTCAGGTGGTCACAGCGGCAGATGGTCTCCTGGGCCCTGAACTCCGTGGAGCAGCCCTTGGAAGACCAGTCTCCTGCTGACCCTGGAAAGGGAGGGAGAGAATTATAAGGGACAGGAGGGAGGACAAAAGGAAGAGAAAAGACCAGCAAGGAGGGGAGGGGAACCAAGAAAGGGGAGAGGCCCTGCTGGTGGAGCCCACCACCCCTGAGGGAGCCCATACCTGTGCTACCCAGAGAAGGTCCTCCGGGCCCTACCTTTAGCCGTATTCCAGAATACGCAGGTGAGGGTCATGTTCTGAAACCAGAGAACGGGAGTCAGGAGACAGGCCAGGAGGTTGGGAGAGGGGAGGAGGGAGGACAGCATGCCCCCTTGTCACAGCATGCAAGTGACATTTAGTAGGAAACAGCCGGAGGTCACGCAGGGACATCAGCCACAGGACGTGATGGCCCCCGGATCAGCTCATGAGGGGCATGGCATGGTGAGGGGCAATGGTGGGAGGGTTGCATGGCTGTGGACATGCATGTGCATGTGCCAGGTCCCGTGTGCCCCTCGTGAACATGTGAGTAGGCAGAGCCCGGAGGGCACGTGGGCATACGGGCACAAGGTGGCCCTGCGCCCCAGGCACAATTGTGCATATGGCCCTACTGGCTTCTCTTGGATGGGTGTGGAGGGTGGGCGGTGCAGAGTCCTGTGTGTGTCTGTCCATGTGCCTAGGGGTGCCCAGCAGTCAGTCTGCCCCTGAGTAACTGCCGGGCCTACGTGGGGGACTCACAGGAGGCTGACGCTGGTGAGAGAAGATGATCTCCAAAGGCTCTGTCAGCCCGGTGACACTCATGTTGCCCAAAGTCAAGCCCACCAGGCGATTGTTCAACACGCTGCCCCCCTTCTCCAGGCTGAGTTTGGGGCCCTGCGGAGGGAAAAGGGGGAGGCCAGGCTGCAGAAGGGGCTTCCTGGGAGCCTCCAGAACCCATGGTCCTTGCCTGGAGGGCAAAGTCTAAGACCAGGGGGCTGACGGGTCATCCTGCCTGCTGTCCCCTGTAGTCTCTTGCTCGGGCAGGGCCAGAGCGGACCCTCATTCCAGGCCAGCTGGTCGCAGAGCCTGCACCGACAGTCTCCACTACTGGCCTCCAGGCCTCCTCCGTCCTCTTAACAGAAGGGTGCAGGGCCTGAAGAAAAATCAGCCCAGAACTGAGGACACTGGGGGTGCCCATGGGGGACAGGGGGAGCACCTGACCACAACAGCACTTAGGGACACACACAGGACACATTTGCAAGGGCATGGAGACACTTGCTCACATGCATTATGTATGCATCAGGCATAGGAAAGTACACGCATGTTTGTGCATGTGCAGAGAGCCACAGGGGACATGCGCACACTTGGGATACACATACAAGTCCAAGGGTGTGGGTGTGTGGGATCCAAACATCAGTGTGTGGGATGAGTGGAGCCTGAAGTCCTCAGGCTCTGGGGACTGGGCTCTGGGGTGACCATGGCCGTTTGGGAGACGTCTCCAGAGGCTCACCCGCTCCTCTCCACCCCTCGGGTTGGGTTCCCCAGGGAAGACTCCACAGAGGGCAAGTTCCAGCACCCCAGGGCTGCCCTGAGCACCCGTCCAGCTTCTCCTCACCTTAAAGAGATTCCCCGACCCAATGTCCAGGACAGACACAGCCAAGCGGACCTCTGCCCTGCTGCCCTGCAGGGACGTGAACAGGCTCCTGGGCAGCCGGACTCTGTCAGGGAACTTGCGCTCGTCCTCCATCACCTGCCCGGGAATCTGTAAGCACAGGCCCAGGGGCTGCTCCTTTACTCCAGGATCCCAACCCCCAACACTCCCAGCCCTGCCACTCCCTGGTGGGGAAGGGAAACTAAGGCACGCTGAGTGGAGGGGTAGCACCTGAGGACCTTGATTCTAAGAGGCAGGATATCTGGGGACATAGCCCAGGCTCTGCTCTGGGGACATAGCCCAGGCTCTGCTCTGTCCAGGCTATGAGCCCCTGGATGAGGCAAGGCACTCCCGGATCCCCTGTTTTCCCAGGATGGAGAATGGAAGTAACACGGAAGGGGGCGCCTGGTGGCCCCCTGGGAGGCTGAAAGGGTGCTGGGAAGAGATGACACCTAAACGAGCTCAGTTTTCAGGTGGGGAGGAGGGTCAGCCGTGGTGCACCTGTGACCAGGGTCCCCACAGCCCCTGTGGCTTCATACGGCCTTCTAGTGATAGTGTCTGGCTTCTGACTTGGGAATAAGTGGAGGGAATCAGGCCAAAGCTAAGAACACTCAACACATTAAAGTGACTTTCATCAGTAAACGCAAAGCATGTCTTGTTCATTCTCTGACCTCACTGGTCCCCTGGAGCTGAACCCACCTGGTCTTGCCCCATGAGCACCCCATGGGCAGAGGAACAGGGGAGCTAAGGGTTGGAGCCAAGGGCTCCGGCTTTCTCCTTCCCAGTCCCGACCCTTATCAAAAAGACACAAGATTTCTGGAGCCAGTGCACACCCCAAGCAGAGGACCCAGACAATTGGATAACATGATAAAGGGTCGAGACAGGCCCTATCCACCCCCCATTTCCCCTTCTTCAGACAGACTCAGAAGTCCCTCTCTCCTGCTGCTGCCCTTCCCCCCTCGGCTCCATTCCTTATGGAGGCTGCACCCTTGCTGCCCCAGGCACTCCCTGGGGATTATCTCATTTGCTCCCCTGATAACCTTGGAATTGAGCAACACCACCATCACTTGACAGATGGGAACCTGAGGCTAAGAATAGTTAAGTAATCTGCGGAAGATCACAATAGCTGGTAAGGGGCAGAGCTGGGATTTGCATCCAGGCTGATGTAACTCCAGAGACCACCCATTCAGCCCCTGCAGGACCACAGTTTCAAATGTGCTCTGAAGGAACCATGGACCTCATTCTACACAAGAGTTGGGTGGTAGGGATGGGTTCTTCACCTGAGAGGGGGTCAGAGAGAAGTGCAGGTCCTCTGAAAGGTTGGTGCTGACATTCTTGACCAAAGCCTTCAGAAAAGACAAGTTCGCTACCGTCATCGGGCCATCCTCCACCAAATAGGCCTCGTAGTTCAGCCAGTATCTGCAAGGAGCAATGTAGAGCTTTGCAAGTTGACTCACCCGCCAGCACCTCGGCCCCGCTCTGGGTGACAGGAGGAAAGAGACCATGGGAAATGATCATCAGGTTCTTGAGGTACAAGGCATGACCCAGGCCCAAAGGAAGGACCACCAAGGAGAAGACTACCACGGGGCCAATCCAAGCTCGTCCCAAGGGATCCCAGCCAGCAGTTCCTCTGAATAGTTCACGTGTTTGTCTTTTCATGATAAAATCCATGTAACATATAAGTTATCATTTTAGAAAGAAAGAAGGAACTCGTACCCTTTGCAACAACATGGATGGAACTGGAGAGTATTATGCTTAGTGAAATAAGCCAGTCAGTGAAGGACAAATACCATATGATCTCACTCATTACAGGACAATAATGAACAAAACTAACAACAAGCAAAACAGAACTAAATATATCAATACAGTGAATAGGCCTTCAGTGGTCAGGGGGAAGGGGGTTGGGGGGAGGGGGGAGGCAGAGGCAAGGAAGGGGAGCAGCTTAGACAAGAACCTAGTATAAAGGAACCATGGACATGGACAACAGGTAGGATTGACTTTGGGGGGAATGGGTGGGTGGGGAGGGGGACAGAGGGGAGCAAAAAGGGGATGGATGTAATACAACAACAATAAAATTTTTT